>CM067331.1:87000000-87545000 GCA_034376525.1 Nicotiana benthamiana | reverse complement strand
TTAGTGCGGTAGAGCTATATACCAATCACGTGTATTGATATATCATTTGGGTATCACGTTATATTTGAGTACCTATTTTCCTACAACAACTAGACGTAAGTAGTGACATGAGTTGCAACACATGTGCATTTTGGGTATCACGTTGTATTTGGTGCACCATTTGTATTTCTGCGAATATTTTGGTTTAGCCATATTATTGCAATACAACTTTATACTAGTAAGGTACACAAATATACCATTTATGTATCACTTTGAATTTATGTACCTGATGATACACAATAACTGCAATGACTTTCAAGTTTTTATACTTCAATACAGATATGAGCTGCAAAGCGTGTCCATTTGTTAAAGATGTTTGTACAAATATTGTATTTGGAGCACCACTTCTATTTATGCAGATATTTTGATACCAATAAGGTATCCAAATATACCACTTAGGTATCAAATTTATATTTTAGCGTTTTTTTCCTGCAGTAACTAGATGTTAATGTCCCACTTTTATATACTAAAATAGAAAATAAACATTACTATAACACAAATAACCATATAAATTTGTTGCCAAAAAGTAATTTGGTAAAGAATTATCATACCAAATATATGTCTAGTTTACTAAATGCATTTTATTTCTCTACAATTAAAATGATATGATTCTACGATATATGAGTTATATAAAAATATTGAAGCATTATATCAATCTCTCTTTGGAATATTTTGATATGTTCTCCGGTTGTGTCTTTCTCTCCCATATAGTGACATGTAACTGCATTTCCTTCCCAACCTCTTATGCCTCTCTTCTTTTTAGGTCTTTCTGGTTTGATTTTTCCTTTTGGTGGCAGTACTACCTGCGAAGAGACATGTTCTAGAATATTTATGTTATTTTATCAGGAAAAGGATTTACTGGTATCTTATATATTTGCAGCAAGTAGTCTATGCTGTAGTAATCTGAGCAATACTTGTATGAATCCATATGAAATTTTTGTACAACTGCCATTACATGTGGACATGGAATATCGTCCAACTGAAACCTCCCATAAGTGCAGTTTTTTCATGTAGACGTACCACATTTCTTGTTTGGTCATCAATTACTAAATATAAGAATTGAGTTGATGACAACATCTAATATAATTTTAATTAAAAAAAGTCATTAGCTATATGAAGTAATAGTATTTTTTAAATAACAATATTTAGTTGTTTAGTGAAATTAGTAAGGTACAAAAGTAAAACTACAGTACATGCAGTGTTTTTATGATTTTGAAAATACATACCATCATCGTCTGTGATAAGATATTATTATCTGACATATTTTTTTATACTTTGCACCAATCTTCATAATTGATTCCACTGCATCCTTCTGATTGGTGTAATTCTATTTTTGTATCAATATTGTCATAAATTCAATCAAATTCACAACTGGGAGGTCTCTTGCGTGTTTGTTTGCTGCATTTACTGATTCTACAATATTCGATGTCATGGTCATGATTTTATTTGTCTTTGAATGCGCCCGGGACCATTTATCACATCCACTGTCTATCAACTTTTTTCACTCTACTATCAATAGCTTCTACCTCTGCCATATGCCTGTTAATCCTTCAACAATGTATGCTCTTGCTCACGCATAGTATACTTCTTTGATTATTTTTAGCTCTTTCTGAAGTTTGTCTTTATATTGTTTCACAGATGAAACATACATGCACAATAAGGGACTTTTGGATAGACAATTGAAGTTGCTCTCAATATACCATCATGCATGTCTGATACAATGCACATTCCCTCTCTTTGTCCACAGGTTTCTTTGAACTGCACGAAGAATCCCTCCCATGATGCATCATTTTCCGAATCAACAATTGCACATAGGAGGGGTAGAATTTGTCCTGTAAATCGAAAGAACAAAATAATAATTACAACACACTATATTAATTTAGCATTTCATATAGTAGTATAGTCATAGGTAGGAGCATGTATGTAGCAAAATAATTATATACTCTGTTGGTATACTTGTATACCATACTGGTATCATATAATATTTGAAAACCTTTCTTGTTTCTTTAACTGAATGTAACTGGAATGTACATACAATATTAATTTAGCATTTCATATATTAGTATAGTCATCGGTAGGTGAAAGTATGTAGAAAAATAATTATACACTCTTTAGTATACTTGTATACCATACTGGAGCAATACAATATTTGAAAATCTTTTTTGTTTCTTTAATTGAATGTAATTGGATTGTATTCTTATCCTATGCGTCATGAGTGGGAGTAGTGAGTATGGTTCCTCTATATGTTGACTTTAAAAAACTTCTATCAGCTATAATTGTTGGCCTACAATAGATATCCGCTAATCGATGCATATAGAAAAAACCCCACTCGGTGGACCGCCGAGCGAAAAGTCCTATGACACAGGAGCGGGATTCTCTAAAACGCCAAGGTCGTGGGTGGCCAAGAGGGCCCACTTGGAGACTTGGGATCTCAGAAGGAAATGCGAAGGTTGCAACAAGCCGGCCGGCTAGAGAATCAACTAGTTTAGTTCTGATTTGAGTAGGCTCATAATAGGGAATACCCTAACCTTGGGAACCAGGGCCTGGCCATCCTTCATTTGCAGTCGATGTTCCAACTTTGTCCATCGACAGCTGAATGTTTCAATCTGGTTCGATTCGTGATCGCATCTGCAAACCTTATCCCGTGGGCTTTATCGGGCATTTTCATTCTTCACCCAATAGATATGAATGCACACAAGAAGCTCCTATCTCCTTCAGAGTGCAGTCGTGTCAATAATCCTGGGTTATCATACTCTAACATATAAAGATATGTTGGTATGTTCTTGTATAACTCACGTGATGTTCTCTCAACAATTGCATTGCTTTTCTTTTGATCTCCATGCTTACATGTAGACTAATTACATATCATATGCTTTTTGGATGTCTCTCTGGATATATGTTGGTGTATATATGATTTTAGAGTCAATAAGTTTATGTTGTACCACAACTGCAACAAAAGCTAAGACAACTTACTTTTGTGAACAAAATCTCTTAAACAACTATGGACAAAATTGAAATTCGCCACTTTAAAAAGATTTGATGCTCACAGGCTTGATGCTTTAAGTCTCCAAGTGCATCTTTCATCCACATATTCAAGGGTACACATGTTTATATTACAAATACAGTTATGTATAATGTTTTATTGATAAAAGCCACACAGAGAAATCCATATAATTATATACTCACATAGTATACTCATATAACATACCTATATACCGTATCAATATCATATTTTGCTAATAAAAACATCGACAAACCAGCAAAATTCTATACTCACATAGTATACCAATTTAAGATACATATATACTATATTGGTATTATGTTTTATTGGTAATAACAAATACAAAACCAATACAATGATATACTCGCATAGTATACTGATATAACATACTTATATACGATACCAATATCACTGATAAAAAATACAGACAAACCAATACAATTCTATACTCGCATAGTATATTGATTTACTATACTTATATACTATATAGGTATCACATAGTTTTTTACTTGAAAACATGTAGACGAACCTTCTTGGGCATGATTTATTAACCTGATATTGACATTTTTCTCTAATGGCATACTGTTTCATAACGAGAGGCAGTGGGTTCTTGTCTTTGTAAATTTGTCCTTTTTAAACTTTTTGATGAAATTGATAAGTTATGATGTTTGCATTTTCAAGTTCTATATTGGTTTCATCTCCTTCTTGCACATCAAACGTACTAATCATATCAGTGCTTTCAAATTATACAATTTATGATGAAATTGGAGTAACATCGAAACTGGAGGTGCTTGCAGGTATAGTAGTTTTAGTAAATGACAACCATAAGGGAAGTGTTCTCATCCCTGTACTTGATTTTTTTTTGAATTTCATGTAAACAGTAACACTCATACCACTGCAAATTGTAATTGGTGAATATCCTTGAATAATAACATATTGAATAACTATTGTGTTATTGTCCTTTTGCAGTTGTTTTGCAATTTCTCTGAGAAGTTGTTCAAATTTCCAACAGGTCTTTATTAGGATTGCATCAACATGAAAGTTTATGAAATTATTGTTATCATCCCATTCTCCACTATGCTGCAGTAGAATTGGTATATTTTCCATGATTATGAAGTTACAACCACTTTTATATCCAAAATTGAATCTCAACAATGCAGATATCCAAACTGAGAATAGAATTTTCAGCTAAAAATTCAGAAGTTTGAGTGCTAAACTTCTGTAATACTTATAATTTTTGACATTATGCTCTGCCAGCGAAATCAAAATCGGAAAAATAAGATGCAATTTTGAGCATAAAAGTTTTAGCATCTTCCAAAGTCAACTCAGCTATTTCTACAAAATTTAAGGAGAAAAACTCAAGTTGTAAAGAGTCTATTTTTTCACACTTTCGATCTTCAAATTAGGGGCTGCTGGTGGAAATCTCAATTTTGTGTGCTTATTTTCTGAAATTTTAAGCAGCTTTTGCATTTTTATAGGTAGTGCATTAAACATGGATTAGTTTTTTTTTGAGATACCCATTTGTTTATCAAAATGGGTAGGAGATTGAAATTATTTAATGGATAAAATTCTTTTATGGGTAAAGTATGGTAAATAGTTTTGCTATTATAGGTACTCATGTCTTTTCCCCTACTTTTTGGAGAATATTTGGGAAAAGGTGCAATTGGGTGATCACAACTCCAAATGTTCCACATAAGGGCTTTTAGCTTGCAATTTGTGAAAAAAAAACCTATTTGTCAAAGAGAAAAATTACGTACATTGTCAGTTGACCCAGCATACCAATAAAATTCGGCCCATATATTAGGTCCTTACCCGCTTTAACGCATACTGTACATAAATTATAAAGTAGTTTTCATCCATTAGCCCAACACACTTAAAAGATTTTTTCTTCATTCCCAACGCACCCTATTCTCCCCCTACCACCTCTCTTTTCTTTCTTTCTAGACCTAGCAGATCACATCATCCTCTCTTACCCTACCCTCATGTTATTCCTCCTCCCTTACCCCCTACACAATTTTGGCTCAGGATCCCCCCCTCCGAGCCCGCAAAGTCCGATGGTGGAAAGCAGAAGAAATTTAAGATTTTGAAAGAAAAATGAAAACTCAAACCTATATAAAATTGTAACGACTGTCGCACCTCATTTTTGGCTATCCACAACCCGGCGAAGGACGTAGATAAGGGAGTTTTTCCAATTAAAGGACAATCGAGACGAGATTCAATTATTTTTAAGATAATTTCAGAGTCGCCACATGGGATAATTTTGGTGTCCCAAGTCACAGGTTAGAATCCCGAATCGAGGAAAGAATGACTCTGTTTAATAGTTCGCGAACCAGAAATCCGAGTAAGGAATTCTGTTAATCCGGGAGAAGGTTTTATGCGTTCCCGAGTTTCGTGGTTCTAGCACGGTCGCTCAACTATTATATTTGGCTTGAATTATCTGATTTGTTATACATGTTCAAACATTTAATGCAATTTTAAATTGTTAACCGCTTTTAATATTTTTTTAGGAAAATTTGCAATATCATCAAAACACATCGCGAATCACGTCACATAAATGCGCACGCAATTTTAGACATATTCTAACTCCATTGAGATTTGGATTTGGGTCACATAAATGCACACCAGAACTTAGAACGGTATTTTATTAATAAATTTGCGCCTATAGCAACTACGACTTTAGAAATTCGTGAAAGACATTGAAATTCGCTAATCGGCACTTCCAATTTTCTAAGAGTTTTACAAAATTAGGAAGCCTCGTGTGGCGCTTGATTTATTCGACAAGGCTCGCTTTATTTTATATGGACGTCCTAAAGCATTTAAGTTTTCTAATGTTCTTGTATCTACAATATCCTAGTCATTTATACATGGGTAATATATTCTGAAAAGACAATCAATATTTGCATTTTTGGGCTTCATTTTAAGTCAGCCCAGGAACGTGTATTACTACACTATCACTGGCAACCACTGGGTCTTTCAATTGGGCTCAGGAGCACTGGACCAACGAATCCATTGTGAGCAAATCACAACAGTCCTTCTTTAAATTACACCTTAATTACTAAAATTATTTACGTGACCAATATAAAATGTACCAACAATATTTTTACAAGGAAGATACTAAGAATGATTTTGTATTAGAATTCAGTCTTAAATTTGAATAAAAACTTTAGGATACTCATCAGTCAGAGTATACAAATTCAGTTATCAAACCTCTAATATAACTCAAGTTACAATATACTAAACAAATATGAACAGACTATTTCTAAATTTACTGAAATTTAAAAGAATTTAAAGTAGAGTCCTGGAATCAGTCCACAATTAGTATATGTTTATGTTTAATGCAAAGCCAGTAATACCAACAGAAAATCAGTGACAGTAATCGTATGAACTGGGAAACAAAATGTATTAACTTCATGATCTGCTACATGCTTGAATATACAGGGCATAAGTTTCAGAATCCGAGTAAGGAATGTTATCTGGAATGTCGAAAGGAAATAAAGACTATGAGTAATGAAGCAAGTAGCAGGCAAGCAAAACCAATCAGCCAATAAACACCCATGGATTCAGGAAGGCTTCGAGAAAGATAGAATTTCAACAGGAATAGAGCAGCACTGAGGATTTTTTGAAGAATATAGGAGAGCCTAATATATATTTGTATGTATCTTAATTTACCAAAGCTTCAGAAGAAAAGTCTTCTCCAAAAATATCGGAAGTCCTAGCCAAAAAGTCCCCCAAAAGGTTCAGATTGCCCATTTTTATTGTTAAAGCCTTAGGGCAACACTTATTTTCTTATTTTCCTTTTAGCCCCTTACCCAATTTTCATTTTTACCTAAATAGTCCTTAGTTTTCTGACTTATGCCTCAAGTTTTGAGGCAGAAATTATGCATAAACCCCTCACTAGAATGTTCTAGGGGTTGTTACATGATTCTTTTAGGTTCAAATACCCTCTATACCCCTGTCTCTTTTCCTAATTAAATAACCTAAGATTTTTACCCTTTGGTTCCCATTTGGTTTGGTCAAATCTGACCCTAGTCAATTGCATTCAAGTTATGGGCCAAATTCATGGTCTGGACTACATGCTTAATTGAAGAGTTTAGGAATTAATCAATAGATATCTTAATGTAGCCTATTCAGTAACAATTATCCTAACTTCAGGATCATATGAATGTTTAGGAATTTTTATGTCAAAAGCCAATGGATCAAACAAGACGAGGAAAGGAAACCAATCAATTAATGCAGGACTTACAGAAATAACCCAATTACAAAACTCAGTAAAACTTAGAAGAAAGAACAGAGATTAAATACTCAGGCTATACGAGAACAAGACTGATATAAGAACTTAACAATATTCACACAAACTTAGCCTAAACAAATGAAAATTAGGTAAGAAATATGATAAGTATAAGATTCTAAAAGAAGCCTACCCAAAATTTCAAGCATGGTATGAAGCAGACAAGATGATTATTTCAGTATTTTCAGAGATGATCAAAAAAACCTCAGTAGAACAAGAATGAACTCAAGATCATACTACTCAGATTATCAACAGAACTAAAGGTAGCCAGAAGAATAACAAACAAGAATGACCACTTTAAGATAAAAATACAGACAACAAATAAAATTCAAAGAAGAACAATGTAATTGAGGCAGGACATATACACAAGATGCAAGCATTGACAATAAATAAAGCATAGGGGACTTAGCTTTTAAGCATGCAATTCTAACCCGAAACCTCCAATTCCATGAGTTTATCACCTCTTTTGGGAGGTTTTTTTAACCTCTAAGGCCTTCTACCTAGATTATTTGAAGAAGGACAAAGGGTTCTGGGGGGGGGGGGGCATTGATTCTAAGAACAAGTAAGGTCTCAGATTTGAGTTTTCTTTGTGGTCAATTTTGTTTGAGGGACGTGGATTGTATGGTTGGGGAGAGGGATGGGAGAGGATCGTCTGAGGCCAATTTGGCCGGATTCCGGTGAGTTTTAGCATTTAGGGCTAATTTCAATTCAAAATTTGAGCCATTTAACTTGAATTTGAAGGGCATGGTATGGATGGTTGGAAAGAGGGGGAGAGGTGGTCGAAGGGTGTAACTTTGAGTTGGTTTGGGGTAGGGTCACTAGAGACGGTGGTTCCGACGATCCTTCTTTTGTATATTCGAAGAGACGGGGACTTATTCGAAAGAAGCTGATCACAGGACGAGGAAGAGGGGGTCTTGGTGGTCCTATGGTGTAAATTATGGGCGGTTTGGTGATCGGCCGCCGCTCTGAGGCGATTTTCGGTGGCGACGTTACGGTGGTTGCTGGGTGGTCAAGGGTGGTCATAGGGCGGAGACAGGGAGGTGTTACAGCTGGCGTGTTCGGTACGAGGAAGGTGATGTTTTGTCTCTAAACTTGTAGAGATGTTTGGACATATTTATGTGATTTTGGGCAAGGCTTCAGGGTCGTTGGATGGTTTGTTGATCAACGGTCGAGATGATTGGCTCCAAAAATGATGTCCTTTTGGGCAACCCTGATGGACTGGGTCGGAAGCTAATGTTTGGGCTGGGGTGTTTGATATATTTACAGGGTACAAAGGTTTTGGGCCACCCAGGTCTGGCCCAATTGTGGCCAGCCTGGGTGGTTTTATATATATATATATATATATATATATATATATATATATATATATATATATATATTGTTTTGTTTTCTTCTTTTTTTGTTTCATTTAATTCCTAATTACATTTAAACAATCCTAATTGACCTAATAATTGTCTATTTATGCAACACAAACAATAAAATGCAACAAATTAAAATTAAACAAAATGATTAAAACGCCAGAAATATTACTTATATATTTTTGAATTTTATATTTGTTAAAAATAACCCTTATTAACAATTATTTTATCAAAAAATATGAAATGAAATCCTCAATGATTTTAAGCATGCATTAATGAAAACACACTGGCACATGCAATTAAATCCTAAGACAAATATTTATAGGATTTTAAAAAGTTTCTGAGCGAACCTTGCTTCAAAGGTTGCCTACATATCCTTGGCGATAAAGGAATCAGGTCAGTATAGTTTTGGAATGTTTGGTAGCTGGGACTACCGAGGCTGTGAGTTTACTGCTGCTATTGCTGCTAGATCCCCTTATTACAATATTGTGAAAAATAAAGAAGCTAGACTAAGCTATGAACTATGGATTACAAAAAAAAACTTTCTATATCTTTCGACTTGCTCTGAATCCTTGTTGCCTTGTTGTCTTGCATTTCTTGCCGTGGAACTTCTTGTTAATTTATTAACCGGTGTTTCCTCCTGTGGAACTTCTTGTTGCCTTGTTGTCTGGAATTTCTCTTCCTCTATTTTTGATGCCGAATTGCTAATCTTGAGATGTACCCCGTTGGAAGCATTCCCTTGTTCTACAGGTGGGCGCTTGGTTGAACTCGCAATTTGAAAGATCTTCCCTTGTTCTACAGGTGGGTACCTGATCATCAAAACTTGACTTCCGAGAAATATTCCCTTGTTCTCCAGGTGGGTGCCTGATTATCAAAATCGAATGAAACCGAATTGTATTCCCTTGTTCTCCAGGTGGGTGCATGATTGCAAAATCTTGAATTTTTGAAAGATACTCCCTTATTCTAGAGGTGGCCACTTGACTACCAAAACTTAAAATTTTGAAAATATTCCCCTATTTTACAGGTGGGCGCTTGATTTCAAAATTTTGAAAAATATTTCCATGTTTTACAGGTGGGTGCGTGAAGCTTAAAATTCACAATTTTGAAAAATACTCCCTTGTTCTACAGGTGGGTACCTGATTTCGAAATTTTGAAAAATATTCCATTATTTTACAGGTGGATGTCTGAAGCTTAATATTTAAAATTTTGAAAACTACTCCCTTGTTCTACAGGTGGGTGCCTGAAATTTTTTTAAAATTATTCCCTTGTTCTACAGGTGGGTGCGTGATTGCAAAAACTTACACTTGAAAAACATTCCCTTGGTCTACAGGTGGGCGCCTGAAGCTTAAAATTTTGAAAAATACTCCCTTGTTCTACAGGTGGGTGCCTGAAAATTTTTGAAAATTATTCCCTTGTTCTACAGGTGGGTGCCTGATTGCAAAAATCTAAACTTAAAAAATATTCCCTTGTTCTACAAGTGGGCGCCTGAAGCTTAAAATTTAAAATTTTGAAAAATACTCCCTTGTTCTACAGGTGGGCGTCTGGTTTCGAAATTTGAAATTTGCAAAATATTCCCTTGTTCTACAGGTGGGCGCCTGATAGTCAAAACTTTAAATTTTGGAAAATATTCGCTTTTTCTACAGGTGGGTTCCTGATTATCAAACATTTGAAAATTGAAAAATATTCCCTTGTTCTACAGGTGGGCGCTTAATCATCAAAACTTTGAATTTTGGAAAATATTCCCTTGTTCTACATGTGAGTGCCTGATTATTAAAAATTTGAAAATTGAAAAATATTCCCTTGTTCTACAAGTGGGCGCCTGATCATCAAAACTTGGTCCTGAAAATTCTCAACTACTGACAATTTCAAGACAATGTTGTGTTTCTGAAAAGGTATTATTTTCTACTTTGTATTGCTATGAGTTATATCTGCTGGAGACCTGCTGGTGACTAGTGATTAAGACTACCTCCCATTATTCAGGCGGGTCCTGACAACTCTTAATTTGACGACAAAAATGTGACAGCTGAGGGTTAGTATTTAGGGCTACATCCCATTATCCAGGGGGTCTTGACTACTCTTGTTGACTCTTATTGGGGAAGTATCTAATCTAAGTCCTATTTTCAGGAGGGTCCTGATGACTCTTGCTGAATTAGTTGGGGAAATTTGTAATTTTTCTCCTAAATCCCATTTTTCAGGAGGGCCCTGATGATTGTTATTGACTCTTATTGACTCTAGCTGGGGGAACATTTGCTCTAAGTCCCATTTTTCATAGGGTCCTGATGACTTTTATCGACTTTTGTTAACTCCGGCTGGGGAGATTTGGCTCTAAGTCCCATTTTTCAGGAGGGTCCTGATGACTCTTGCCGAATCAGCTGGGGAATTTTGAAATTTTCCTTCTAAATCCCATTTTTCTGGAGGGTCCTGATGACTTTTCTTGACTCTAGTTGGGGAAGTATTTGGGTTTGAGCCTACCACCCAGCTGTTTTTCACTGAGTCCCACTTCCAGGTGGGCCCTGAGATTTCGACCATACCTGTCGTGTGCCTGTCTTCTCCTGTGGACGGACTCCCTTAGGCTCTTCCGGAATTTTCTGCCCCTGTGTCAATCAAAGAAAACTTGTCAGTTTAAAAAGTGGTGGTTGGCTCGCAACATTCTTATTGGAAGCGGCCTATTCGTTGTCATGTTCCCTTGTGTTCGAATTTCCATGTTGATGATGAGTTTCCTGAGTTGGTTGGCTGACCCCTCGAACCTTTGCGGCTTTCTTTTCTCCCCATAGTGGTATTATATTTCTAGCCCCTTTTGCCAGAGTCTTTGCACCTTTCTCGAGATCGCCAAGTTAATGTATTATACTTGGCTGACCTTTTGAGCCCTATGCCTTCACTCTGCTCCTCATCTTTGTGTTGCATTTTTTACCCTTTTCCGGAATTCTCTTTTGCCTCTTCCCCAAGATTAACGAGTTGATATATCACACTGGGTCAACTCTCATGGCCATTTCCACCTTTGTGTTGTGTTTTTGCCTCTATACTTTACCGGAATTCTTTATGTCTTTCCCTGACGACTGACGTATTACATTTGGTCAAACCTTGCGGCCTTGTGACCTTTTCCATTTTCGTGCTGCGCCTACTTTACGTTCCATCCGAATTTTTGTGGTTTCATCTGCATACCCTTTTCTATGTGGTATTCCTTCACTTTGCCGATCCTTGTCTCTTCCATCAATTACAATTTTTATAAATCCTTCCCTCTGCTATTCCAAACTTGATATCTTTGTTACGCTTCTGGGCATCGTGCAATTTGTCCCTTTGGGAGCTGGCAATCGGCTTTGAAATTCCTCCCGCTTGCCTAAACAAAAGCTCTATATATTCGAGAGAAAGATGAAATGCGAAGACGCTAAATGGTATTTATGGTAAAGAATTCTAGACTCGCTGACTATTGAAAAGAGAAGAAAGGAGACTTATCTGAAGACGAACAACTGGTTTTCATGATCATGACATGCACTTTGGCTTGGTCGACCCAATCTGTTTCGATGACTGACCTTCTGTTGCCGTGCTTTTGTTGTCTTGACCCTTCTATACCACTTCTTCCGACCAAACCCTAGCTCGACCTTCTGAGTTTTTCTTTTGCCTTACCTTTGCCTCACGGTGCCTGTGGAGGTTTTTACCGATAAGACTCTCTCATTTTATTTTCTCTCAAACTCTCATTTTCTTATGGTTCCCGTGAGGGTTTTCACCGATAAAATTCTCTCATTTTATTATCTCTCTTGTCTGGCTTAAACTACTGTCCCTGACATGAATACCATTTACCTGCTAGACTTGGCATTTTTGAAGACTAATCAGAAGGTCATTCTTTGGACCGTAACGTAGGCTTTTGGATAGGGTTAGAAAGGAAGGGTATCAAAGGCTCAAAATAACTCAACTAGGTTCAATTACAGCTTTCAGAATTACATTCTTATAACAAACACAACTTCTGCCCCAGTTTCTTGCTTGTGGACTTTTGGATTTTTATTTTGATGAGGCCGAACCTTGAGGCTGCCTACGTATCCTTTTGATAGGAATCAGGTCAAATGTAGTTCATGACGATTCCTTGTTTTTGTTGTTGTTTTTCTTCTTTTTTTTTCTCTTTCTCTTTGTGTTTTTCTTTTCTCTTTTCCTTTTGTTTTGTTTTGTTTTTTTTCTTTTCCCTCTTCTCTTTCTCCCTTCTCTTTCTTTCTTGTTCTTTTTCTTTTTTCTTTTCTTTTGTTGTCACTTTTCTTTTCCGTTCTTTTTCTTTCACTGCCTTCTTGCACTGGCGTTTCTGACTTTTGTTACCGATTCGAAAAGAGTGGTATGAAAGAAAATAATTAAAGATCAAAAGGGTTAGCTAAGAATAAAGTGTTTAGATAGCAGAATAAAATGCCTTCGTCATTTGAATCTTCCAAATATCCCAAGTACAAACAGATGTCAAGTATAACCATGTTCAAAAGAAATCATACATAATATCTTTTGACAGCGTCTGTGTTGATAGCCATTTCCGCACATTTACCTTCCACTTTCGTCAAATACATGTCTATATTGGACAATACTCTTGATACGATGAATGACCCTTTCCAGTTTGGAGCAAACTTTCCTTTCACCTCAGCCTGGTGAGGATGGATGCGCTTTAGTACCAGTTGAGCTTCTTCAAACTTTCTGGGGCGCACCTTCATGCCCTGGCAATTCTTTGTTGATACAACTGGCCCTGACAGACCGCCGCCAATCTTTTCTCGTCAATCAGACTTAATTGTTCTAAACGAGCTTTGACCCATACTTCGTTGTCGATTCCTACTTCGGCCACAATCCGAAGAGAGGGGATTTCAACCTCGGCAAGGATCACCGCCTCTATGCCATATACCAATAAGTATGGAGTATCCACCACTGAAAGGCGGACAGTGGTGTGATAACCTAAAAATGCAAAAGGCAGCTTCTCATGCCACTACCCGGGTTCTTCCACCATTTTACAAACTATCTTCTTTATGTTCTTATTTGCTGCCTCAACCGCTCCATTCGCCTTGGGGCAGTACGGGGTAGAGTTTCGATGTGCAATCTTGAACTGCTGACATATCTCTCTCATTAGGTGAATGTTGAGATTTTCCCCATTATCAGTGATGAGCGTCTTGGGGATCCCAAACCGAAAAATAATGTTTGTGTGCACGAAATTGACCATGGCCTTCTTGGTCACTGCCTTGAAAGTTTTGGCTTCAATCAACTTGGTGAAATAGTCAATAGCGACCAGGATAAATATGTGTCCATTGGAAGCTGCTGGTTCGATGGGTCCGATCACATCCATGCCCCAAGCAACGAAAGACCAAGGTGCTGACACTGTGTGCAGTTCAGACGGGGGAGAGTGAATTAGGTCTCCATGTACCTGACACTCGTGGAATTTGCACACAAAGTTGATACAATCATGTTCCATAGTGAGCCAATAATACCCTGCCCGGAGAATCTTCTTTGCCAAAACATATCCGCTCATGTGCGGCCCGCAGATACCAGCATGCACCTCATTCATGATGATCGTCGCCTACAAAGCATCTACGCATCTTAACAAACCCAGATCTGGCGTTCTCTTGTATAATACCCCTCCAATGAGGAATAACCCACTTGAAAAATGACGGATTTTTCTCTTTTGGTCACTCGTGGCTTGCGTCGGGTACATACCTTTGCTGATATATTTCTTGATATCGTGGAACAAAGGCCCGCCGTCAATCTCTTCTTCCACCATGTTGCAATAAGCATGTTGATCATGGACCTGGATATGTATTGGGTCAACATAAGCCTTGTCCGGGTGATGTAACATCGATGCAAAGTAGCTAGGGCATCGGCAACCTCATTATGAATTCTGGGAATGTGCCTGAACTCTCGTCTCCCATTCCCCTTGGATCTGGTGTACTAGAAGGTCCGAGTCTCCCAAGACCAAGACTTCCTGGACACCCATGTCCGCTACTAATCTTAAACCCAAAATGCATGCCTCATACTCAGCCATGTTGCTGGTGCAATAGAAACGGAGTTGAGTTGTGACCGGGTAATGATGCCCTTCTTTGGAAATGAGTACCGCTCCTATTCCGATGCCTTTCATGTTGGCAGCCCCATCGAAGATCAATTTCCATCCCGATTTCTCATCTCGTTCCACTTCATTGACGCGCATCACTTCCTCGTCTGAACAATATGTGTTCAATGTTTCATATTTTTCTTCAATGGGATTCTCTGCTAAATGGTCTGCCAATGCATGTGCCTTCATAGTAGTCCTAGTTATATAGATGATTTTGAATTCAGTGAGTAAGATTTGCCACTTTGCAAGCCTCCCTATAGGCACGGGCTTCAGGAAAATGTATTTCAATGACTCCAGTCACGAGATGAGATAAGTGGTGTATGATGAAAAGTAATGCTTCAACTTCTGGGCTACACATGTCAAAGTGCAACATGTCCTTTCAAGATGAGTGTATTTAACCTCATAGGCCGTAAATTTCTTGCTGAGGTAGTATATGGCTTGCTCTTTTCTCCTAGTAACATCGTGCTGACCCAACACGCACCCAAATGAATTGTCCAAGACTGTCAAATATAAGATCAGAGGCCTTCCTGGTTCCGGCGGGACCAGTGCTGGTGGGTTTGACAAATATCCCTTTATTTTATCAAAAACTTCATGGCACTCTCCTGTCCATTTCACCGCAGCATCCTTCTTTAGCAGCTTAAAGATGGGCTCGCAGATGGTTGTGAACTGGGCGATGAATCGACTGATGTAATTCAGCCTTACCAATAGACTCATTATTTCTATTTTGTTTCTGGGAGGTGGCAACTCCTGTGTAGCTTTCATTTTTGATGGGTCCAGCTCTATGCCTCGGCAGCTGACTATGAACCCTGACAACTTTCCCGAGGGAACCTCAAATGCACATTTTGCCGGGTTGAGCTTGAGATCATACCTGCGGATCCTCTGGAAGAATTTCCTCTAATCTTTGACATGATCGAATTGCTTTGTGGACTTCACAATCACATCGTCCCACATAGACTTTGATTTCTTTATGTATCATATCGTGGAAAATGTTTGCCATTGCCCTCATGTATGTTGCCCCGGCGTGTTTCAAACCAAAAGGCATGACCCTATAGTAGTATGTCCCCCACGGTATGATAAATGCTGTTTTCTCCGCATCTTCTTCATCCATTAAACTCTGGTAGTAGCCTGCATAACAATCCACGAATGACTCGATCTCAGGCTTCGCACAATTGTCAATCAATATATGGATGTTTGTCAGGGGGAAGTTGTATTTTGGACTTGCTTTGTTGAGGTCATGGTAATCATTGCACACTCTGGTTTTACCATCCTTCTTTGGTACAGTCACGGCATTAGCTAACCAAGTGGGATATCGTGTGACTCGGATAACTTTTGCCTCAAACTGCTTGGTTACCTCTTCTTTGATTTTCACGCTCACATCAATTTTAAACTTTCTCAACTTTTGTTTGATGGGATTACAGGCTGCGTCACTAGGTAATTTGTGGACTACCAAATCAGTGCTCAATTTGGGCATGTCGTCATAGGACCATGATAGGTCATCCTTGTACTCCAGCAATACCTCGATTATTTCCTTTCTAAGCCGTGGCTCTAGATGGAAACTCATTTTCATTTCTCTGATATTATCCGGGCTTCCTAGATTGATTGCCTCTGTATCATTTAGGTTTGGTTTGGGTTTCTCTTTGAATTGGGTCATCGCTTTACTAGTCTCATCACATGCCCCTTCCTCATCATACCCTGGTTCATCCTCGTGTTCTATTTCCTGAATTATTATTTCTGGACTAGATTTATTACAAAGATTGGGCCGAGGAGTCCTTATGCATGTCAGATCACTGGAACCAGCATAAAAATAACTGTATAAAAAGAAAAGAAAGAAAAGTAAAGAGAAAATGGTAACTATCAGCATTGCTGAAAGGGAAACTGCCTTTTATTAGAATGAAATATGACAGAGTATGCACATCCAAACGGATGAAAATAACAACTGAGTAACACTAATACAAACTAGACTGAAAGGAAAATCAAAGCCAACTACCATGACTCCCTCCGATTGGGAAGAGGAGTGGCTTCCTAGTTATTGATTTTTGCGCGTGCTCCCACGAACTGCACATCTTCCCTGCTTGATCCTTCTCTCGCCTTTACCATATTCACCTCATTAAATAGTCTTGCTAACCTCTTATCGAGATCTCCGTCCGCGTCGATCAGCGGGCTGGAAATCTTGGGTTTGGGGACATTACTGGATTTGACAAATGATTTTGACAACCTTAGGATAGGCTTCGTGAGAGCCCAGATCTTCAGTCTCAGCTTTCTGGCTCGCCTTATGTCTGCGACTGTGGGTTTGAATCCTAAACCAAAAGTTTCTAGATTCTTGGGAAGGGACACTGGTTGCGCAATGCCTTGCAGAGAAGCTCCCAACCCTCTACCGGGTACAAAGCCACTTCTCAACATTTCTGAAGCTACCATGATGGATGTAGTTGTTATCTTTGGGGTTACAATACTCTCACCTTCTGAGATCTTCTGGACTGACACCGTATCAAACACTTGGTAAACCCATGGCTCTTTGTTGTCCTCAGATTCAATGAGAGGCAAAATCGCATCACCCAGGATACATTGATGATCTTCTCTATGCACGACAATCTCTTGCCTGTCCCACTTAAATTTGACCATCTGGTGCAGCGAAGATGGTACTGCTTTGGCTGCTTGAATCTAGGGTCTGCCCAATAACAGATTATAGGAGACTGATACATCCAGCACTTGGAATTCCATAATGAACTCGATGGGCCCTATAGTCACTTCCAGCACTATATCCCCTACAATGTCTTTACCTCCACCGTCGAAACCTCGAACACAGATATTATTCTTGCGGACCCTTTCATTTTCCACCTTCAGCTTGGTCAATGGGTATAGTGGACAAATATTTGCACTGGACCTGTTGTCGACCAAAACTCGAGTGACCACGACATCTTCACATTTCACAGTCAGATAAAGAGCTTGGTTATGCTCCGTACCTTCCATAGGCAATTCATCATCGGAGAATGTGGCCTGGTTTACCTCGAATATCTTGTTTGCAATTTTTTCCAAGTGGTTCACCGTTATCTTATCTGGGACATGAGCTTCATTCAAAATCTTCATCAATGCCCGGCGGTGCTCATCTGAGTGAATTAGTAAGGATAACAAAGAGATCTGGGCTGGTGTTTTCCTCAACTGTTCTATGATGGAGTAATCTTGCATTTTCATTTCTTTAAGAATTCTTCTACCTCTTCTTCTGATACAGCTTTCTTCACTGGTTCCGAGTTATCTTTAGAGATTCCGCCCTTTCTCAACTCTTCTGGGGCAAAGTACCTTCCTGATCGAGTTAAGCCTCGTGCCTCACATACTTCCTCCACAACTTCTTTCCCTTTGTACATCACTATGGCTTGTTCATATCTCCAGGGAATGGCTCTGTTGTTGATGATTGGCGGCTGGATTAATGGTTTCACAATAACTATCTCTATGCGTACACCTTCCATAACCACGACGGGTTCTTTAGCCGCCCCCTGTACTGTTACCTTTGCATGTTCTCGCTTTGGCACGGCCTCATATGCTGGATTCCTCTACGCTACAATAGTTTTATTTCCTTCCTTTGCCCCGTTTGCCAGCTTCTTACTGCTTGCGACCTTGGTTGGCTCACTGGCTTTGATCATCATTACCGTTTGTGAAGGTCTTCTGAACTCTCCCCTTCTCTCCTCAATTTCAATCATATTGGTTTTCTGGTGGGTTGACAGCGGGTTCTGGTTAATATTGGGCACCTCCGGAGTCTGCACCTCAATCTTGTGAGAGTCAATAAGTTCTTGAATGGTGTTCTTTAAATGCCAACAGTCGTTGTCATGTCGTGGTGCACCAGAACAATATTCATAGCTAACCAAATAATCTAAATTCTTTGGGGGAGGATTTGGCAGCTTCGCCTTAATTGGTCTTAACATATCCAGTTGTCGCAGCTGGTGGAACAGGCTAGTGTAAGATTCTCCCAGCGGAGTGAAAGTCTTCCTTTTCTACACCCTCTCATTTCTCATGGCTAGATTTCCTTGGAAGGCGAGCCTCGAGGTTTGGTGGTAAGCTCTTGGTGGCGGGTATTGATTTTGTGGATTTGGATAAGTGTTTTGAGGGGGTGGCGCACGCCATTGTGTGGGGGTTGGGTATAAGCCTGTGCATGATGGACTGAGAAACGAGGTTCTGGTGGTGGATAGTAATGTTGCGGTGGGCCATACAGAGGGTGTGGGTATTTCAGGTGGTGAGGACGAGGCTGACCGTAATGTGATGGTGCCCGAGGCGCGATCCAGGTTCCCGACTGCACTATCGCTACTTCCTCTTTCTTCTTATTCCCGAAAGCTCCCCCAGATCCACTCTGGATGGCTTGAGTAGTTGCCTTAATTGCCGAGTAGCTCATGATTTTATTGGATTTGAGGCCTTCACCAACCATACTTCCCATATTGACCACTTCGTATAAAGACTTCCCTACCACTGGTACCAAATGCCCAAAGTAGGTAGGTTCAAGAGCTTGCAGAAAATAGTCAACCATCTCTCTCTCCTTCAGGGGGGATCATATCTAGCTGCTTGTTCCCTTCACTGAAAACCGTACTCCCTGAAACTCTCGTTGTGTTTCTTCTCCAGATTTGTTAGAGATAGACTATTCGGGACAATCTCGAGATTATATTGAAAGTGGCATGCAAATGCTTGTGCTAAGTCATCCCAAGTATACCACCGATTGGGATCCTGTCGATTATACCACACCAATGCCGATCCACTCAAACTTTGGCTAAAGTACGCCATCAACAGTTCATCTTTTCCTCCTGCTCCCCTCATTTTACTACAAAACCCTCTCAAATGTGCGACTAGATTGCCGTGACCGTTGTACAAGTAAAATTTTTGGAATTTTGAAACCTGCAGGCAACTGTACGTCCGAAATAAGAAAAAATCTTTGAAGGCCACGCTCACCTGGCCACCTAATCCCCGCATGTCCTTGAATGATTGTTCAAGACTCCGGACCTTCCTGAGCCTTTCCTCCTGTTCGGAATCTTTGATCGGATTTTTAGCTCTCATTGGGACTTCAGGACGAGGATCACTGTAGTAAGGCTGTTAGGCCTTGTAGGCAGGTTCTGGGGGATAGCATTGAGGGTCATAGGCTTGAAGCAGTTGTTTACTGGATGACCTATGAAACACAGGAGGCGGAGGTGCCACATACATAGGAGCGATTGGCGGGGGAGGGTGAAGAGTGACTTTGGGTAATGGAGCAATCTCTGAGAGGTATCACCCTAATGCTGTGAGTATACAGGAAAACTTAGGGGTGGATCAATGACAGACTGGTCAGGTGCTTGGGCCAGTGGCAGGATGAAGGTTGGGTT
Organism: Nicotiana benthamiana; assembly: GCA_034376525.1. Taxonomy (NCBI): domain Eukaryota; kingdom Viridiplantae; phylum Streptophyta; class Magnoliopsida; order Solanales; family Solanaceae; genus Nicotiana; species Nicotiana benthamiana. The sequence goes on along the minus strand of CM067331.1, from coordinate 87,524,923 downwards.
TACAGGATAGGCCGGGGGTGGTTGTCCTCTTGCCCATGCGTGGTACATCTCAGCCATTTGGTGTTTATGCTTATACATTTCCTCCCTCATAGTGTTAACGTCCAATTCCTCTGCCTCCTTTGAGGGGTCAATAATGATGACATCATCTTCTTGGATGGCCATGACTTGTTTGCTTTTTGACCGCGTGTTGTAGGAATTAGTTGCCAGAATGCCTGCGAGTACCAATCACCTAATTTGGAACTGGAATCAAAACATAGAAGACCCGTTAGCGGTTAGGTTCTTGACACACAAGTGGCCACACATTGGGCATACATGCCCAAAATGGTAATTGGTCCCTACATTCGTTGGTTGCTTGCGTCATCCCGGCTTTTTTTTTTGTGAAACTCTCTTTTGTTTTGGCCCTATTATCTCCTTTTCCTATATTTATTCAATTTCCAATTTTATTCAATTATGGTGGAATCCTATGAAGATTGCCTACGTATAATGACCCCGCATGAATCAGACCGAGCGTAGTTCTTGCAAACAGAACCAGAACATCACATACTTGGGAAACCTCTATAACAAACTATAATTACAAAGACTTGAAAGGTGGAAAATTAAACAAATGCTGACAAAAGAGCTACAAACTCGAATGACAACCAATTATGCATAAAGAAATACAGACTCGGTTAAACTATCAGACTTTGAAAGCTAATAAATTGAAAGTTCTTTTCGGAGTATATTAATGCCTCGAGTGCTTCTAGGCCTCGCGGGACATCGTTCGGCCTTGTCTCTGGCTTGCGTGCCAAACTCCCTTGGAGGTGGTGGAGATCTTCCATCACCTGACGGACAAATGTCATGGAAGCGGTGAAAAATATAGATTTTGTCATGTCCTCACAGTGGTTGCACTTCGTGGTAATGTAGTCTGCAGTTGCCTGTATTCTTCCCTGATAACACCCTTTTCTTGCAATAGTCTCCCAATTTGTTCAGCCCTCTCCTCTAGAGTTCGCTCGGCCACCGGGTTCAGTTCCTAGAATTACCTCAAAACTGTCTCCAACTTTGCTATTGTTGCATAGCAATGTTCTCTTTCAGCTTTGAGGTACCCAACTTGCTTGATAGCCCTCTGCTTTATCCCAGCAATCTCATCGTCATGCTTTTTTTTCAGTTGCTCAATGATGCGGGCCCATTCCTCCTCATGTTTAGCAAATTTTCTTCGGACCCTAGACAGCTCACATTCGGCCTGTCGAAACCATATTCGGTTACCTTTTGTCTCAAACTGTCTATGAGCTTTTCATCCTTTGGCGCTCCTGACGGGATTCTTTGCGGCTGCTTGCATCTTTTGGAGTTGGGCTCGTAACACCTCATTTTCTTTAGTTAGTCTTTTCTTTTCTCTCTCATCTGATGCAGCTTGCAAATTGTATTCAAATTGTAGTTCTTGGACTTTCCTTTCTAATCTTCCTATGTAGCTCTGCATTCATTTTCTTTGGCTAGCCAATCCCGTTGTTCCTGTGATGTTTCAACAAATTGTTGGAGATGTGGTCTTTTAGCTGGCCTCCCGGGCTCTATCTCTCTTCTATACCAGGTAGTGTATCCAGGTGAAACCTCACATTTAGATACGTCCTGTATCAGCTGTCAGGTATTGACACTCGCTCCAGATTTGGCGCACGGTAGCTTCAGGGAATTGGCCATTGGGGCTTATTTCAATACCATGACGGCTAATATCCTCATCCTGAAGAATTATTTGGCATCTACCCAATTGCCTCAACACTCGCTATGGCACATAAGTTTGAATACTTCGGAGTCCCATTAAAAGGAAATAAAGCCCGGTGGCTGGCATATCACAATTTCGTTTACTGGGAGCCACCCGAATGTCCATTCTATTTGATTTGCAGTAACAACCTGGAGATGCGACACCCATTACGCAACACCCTCAGGTAGCCTAAATCCATCAACCCTGTTGTAGAACTCTTCTATGCGGGTCGTTACCGGTGACCCATAATTCGTGAACCGAGGTCGGTGGCATAGGTGCTCAATCATCCATATGTGTAACAATAGGTAACACCCCTCAAAGAAGTCTCCTCCGGCTTTGCATGTGGTGAGATCTTGAAAGATCTCAGACAAGATCATAAGAGCCAGGGTGCTCTTGGCCTGAGTCATTAAAGTGCTGACAACCCCGCCTATCCGCATGTCGATATTTCCGTCCTTCCGTGGAAACACCAGAGTACCCAAGAAAAATACCATGAATGAAAAACATTGGTGCTCCTCCCATTTGAGTTGGTTCTCTTTGCTACAAATATGACTATCCGAGTTATTGAATCCCCCTATATGCCCGTACCTCTGATATATGCACTGCGGAGTGCAGAAGCCAGCTGATAAGTTTGGGTTGTGAACTTTCCTACTAATTTTTAATGAGTCCAAGAACTTGTGCACGGCAAGAGCTCGTGGCACAATTAGGTATTGGTGTTTGAAGGGAGTTGTAGGGATCCAATGTATCCAATCATTTCTTCCAACGTCGGTGTGAGTTCAAAATCCGCAAAATGGAAGAAATTATGAGCCGGGTCCCAGAATATGGTCATTCAGGACGTCTCCCCTCGGGTTAATTATTAGCAGCCCGGTAAGTCCTCCTAAATGCGTGTTAACCCTGCTTCGTCCTTCTTCCCCAGGTCATTCCACAACAGGTGCAACTCTAAGGGAATTTTGTCAGGAACGTTATCGTGCTCATTCTGCACATTTATTAAGGTGAGTTAGCATTTCAAATATTGTTTGCCTGATAAGATATCAAAACTGTCCTCTTCTTTTATGCAAATTATTTTCTGAGACCGAGGCCCGGATTTGCAAATACGGCCTTTTGGTACTTCTGAAGGAAGGTTTTAAGGTTGTGCTCACTCGCCGGCCAAAATAAGATTTAGGTGGCCATTTGTGTGGAATCAGCCTTTCTTAGTCCCTTGCGGTAACGTTCGGCTATTTCTGGCAATAATGGAATCACCGAGTTTATTTTGAAAGAAAAATGAATAAGACGGACACTTGTTTTTCTTGTTTTGGCTGTTTTGCAAAATGGAGGTTGGACTCGATGGGGGTTGCCTACGTATCTCGTTCCTATTGAGAATCAAACCGGCATAGTTCGGGCAAAATAATATATCAAAATCAAAACTTTAGTTTTGTTTTGTGTTTTTTCTTTTTTCTCTTTCTTTCTTTCTTTTCCTTTTCCTCTTTTTTTTTTCAAAAACCCAGCAGCATTTCGGCGTTATTTTAAGCATTGGTTTTACAGGTGATCACCCTAGCATTGCTATTTTCTCAATTTATCCTCTTTTCTTGCAAGCCGGTCGACATGCGAATCCAAGGAAAATAAATGCACAAGTAGCACGTAAAATGCATCAGGATGGTCTTTAATTTCAGGGAACCTGTCCTAGACGGACCCAACCCCTGTGTTGAGTCCCCTAAGTCAAATGCATTATGCAAATAAACATTCCTATTAGGGATCCGACGTGAGGTTTTGCTATACTAAGTTTAGAACCTCGGTACATGGTCTAGACTGTGTACCTGAGCGGACGACTCGAGTCGAGAAGGGGGCTACGTACCGGGAACCAAAAGGCCATTTGGCTTATAACTTGTCCGGCCTCTTTCTTATTTCAGGGTAAGACACTGACAGAATAGAGAGTCTCAACCAGTAAGCACATCCCTGGAGGTGAGAAGTGAAGGGTTTCGTAGCAGTTTATATATACAGTTCAGATAATATCAAAGCGGTAAAACATATGGCATTTAGCACAGAACATGTAAGAAAATTAGAAGAAGCCAAATATAATAGTTATTGCAATCTCGAATTCTTGAACCCTGAACCAGAGATTCTAAGTTCGATCCCCAGCAGAGTCGCCAGAGTTGTCACACCTCCTTTTTGGCTATCCACAACCCTGCGAAGGGCGTAGATAAGGGAAATTTTTCCAATTAAAGGACAATCGAGATGTGATTCAATTATTTAAGAGAATTTCAGAGTCGCCACTTGGAAGATTTGTGGTGTCCCAAGTCATCGGTTAGAATCCCGAATCGAGGAATGAATGACTTTGTTTAACAGTCCGCGAACCAAAAATCAGAGTAAGGAATTCTTTTCACCCGGGAGAAAGTGTTAGGCATTCTCGAGTTCCGTGGTTCTAGCACGGTCACTCAGCTGTTATATTTGGATTGAATTATCTGATTTTTTATACATGTTCAAACCTATAATGCAATTTTAATTTGTTAACCGCTTTTAATATTTTTTTAGGAAAATTTGCAATGTCATCAAAACACATTGCGAATCACGTCACATGAATGTGCACACAGTTTTAGGCATATTCTAACTCTATTGAGATTTGGATTTGGGCCACATAAATGCGCACCCGAACTTAGGAAGGTATTTTATTAATAAATTTGCGCCTATAGAAACTACGTCTTTAGAAATTTGTGAAAGACCGTGAAATTCGCTAATCGGAACTTCCAATTTTCTAAGTGTATTACTAAATTAGGGAGCCTCGTGTGGCGCTTGATTTATTCGACTAGGCTCGCTTTATTATATAAGGACGTCCTAAAGCATTTAAGTTTTCTAATATTCTTGTATCTACAATATCCTAGTCATATATACGTGGGTAATATATTATGACAAGACAATCAATATTTGCATTTCTGGGCCTCGTTCGTGGCTGATTTGGGCTTCATTTTCAGTCAGCCCATGATCGTGTATTACTACACTATCGCTGGCATCTACTGGGCCTTTCAATTGGGCTGAGAAGCACTGGACCGACGAGTCCATTGTGAGCAAATCACAACAGTGCTTCTTTCAATTACACCATAATTATTAAAACTATTTACGTGACCACTATGAAATGTACCAACAATATTTTTACAAGGATGATACTGAGAATGATTTTGTATTAGAATTCAGTCTTAAATTTGAATAAAACACTTTAGGATACTCATCAGTCAGAGTATACAAATTCAGTTATCAAACCTCTAATATAACTCAAGTTACAATATACTAAACAAATCTGAACAGACTATTTCTAAATGTACTGAAAGTTAAACGAATTTAAAGTACAATCCTGTCGTCAGTCCACAATTAGTATATGCTTATGTTTAATACAAAGCCAATAATACCAACAGAAAATTAGTGACAGTAATCGTATGAACTGGGAAACAAAATGTATTAACTTCATGATCAGCTACATGCTTGAATATATAGGGCCGTAGTTTCAGAATCTGAGTAAAGAATGGTACCTGGAATGCCAAAAGGAAATAAAGCCTATGAGTAATGAAGCAAGTAGCAGGCAAGAAAAACCAATTAGCCAATAAACACCTAGGGATTCAGGAAGGCTTCGAGAAAGGCAAAATTTCAACAGGAATAGAACAGTACTGAGGATTTCTGAAGAATATAGGAGAGCCTAATATATATTTGTATATATATCTTAATTCACCAAAGCTTTAGAAGAAAAGTCTGATCCAAACATATCAAAAGTCCCAGCCAAAAAGTCCCCCAAAATGTTCAAACTGCCCCTTTTTATAGTTAAAGCCTTAGGGCAACAATTATTTCCTTATTTTCCTTTTAGTCCCTTACTCAATTTTCATTTTTACCTAAATAGTCCTTAGTTTTCTGACTTGTGCCTCAAGTTTGAGGCAGAAATTATGCCTAAACCCCTCACTAGAATGGTTTAGGGATTGTTACGGGATTCTTTTAGGTTCAAATACCCTCTATGCCCCTGTCCCTTTTCCTAATTAACTAACCTAAGGTTTTTACCCTTGGTTTCCATTTGGTTTGGTCAAATCTGACCCTAGTCAATTGCATTCAAGCATTAATGTAGCCTATTCAGTAACAATTATCCTAACTTCAGGATCATATGAATGTTCATGCATTTTTATGTAAAAAACAAATGGATCAAACACGACCAGGAAAGGAAACCAATCAACTAATGCAGGACTTACAGAAATAACCGAATTACAAAACTCAATAAAACTTAGAAGCAAGAAAGGATATTAAATACTCAAGCTATACGAGAACAAGACTGATATAAAAAATTAACAATATTCACACAAACTTAGCCTCAACAAATGCATATTAGGCAAGAAATATGATAAGTATAAGATTTTAAAAGAAACTTACCCAAAATTTCAAGCATGGTATGAAGCAGACAAGATGATTATTTCAGGATTTTCAGAGATGATCAAACAAACCTCAGTATAACATGAATGAACTCAAGATCATACTACTCAGAATATCAACAGAACTAAAGGTAGCCAGAAGAATAACAAACAGGAATGACCACATTATGATGAAAAATACAGACAACAAATAAAATTCAAAGAAGGACAAAGTAATTGAGGAAGGACGTATAAACAAGATGCAAGCATTGAGAATAAATAAAGCATAGGGGACTTTGCTTTTGTGCATGCAATTCTAACTCGAAACTTCCAATTCCATGAGTTTCTGACCTCTTTGGGAGGTCTTTTTAACCTGTAAGTCCTTCTACCTTGATAATTTGAAAAAGGACAAAGGGTTCAGGGGGGGTTGATTCTAAAACCAAGTAAGGTCTCAGATTTGAATTTTCTTTGTGGTTAGTTAGGTTTGAGGGTCGTGGATTGTATGGTTAGGGAGAGGGATGGGAGAGGATCGTTTGAGGCCAACTTGGCTAGATTCCAGTGAGTTTCAGCCTTTACGGCTAATTTTGATTCAAAATTTGAGCCGTTTCATTTGGAATTGAAGGGCATGGTATGGATGGTTTGAAAGAGGGAGGGGAGAGGGGGTCCAAGGGTGTAACTATGAGTTGGTTTGGGGTTGGGTCGCCGGAGACGGTGGTTCTAGCTTTCCTTCTTTTGAATATTCGAAGAGACGAGGACTTGTTCCAAAGAAGCTGATCACAGGACGAGGAAGAGGGGGTCTTGGTGGTTTTATGGTGTAAATTTGGGGTGGTTTGGTGACCAGCCGCTGCCGTGAGGTGATTTCTGGCGAAGGCGTTAGGGTGGTCAAGGGTGGTCATACGGCAGAGACGGGGAGGTGTTACAGTCGGCGTGTTCGGTAAGAGGAAGGTGATGTTTTGTCTCTGAATTTGTAGAGACGTTTGGACATATTTATGTGATTTTGGGCGAGGCTTCAAGGCCGTTGGATGGTTTGTTGATCAACTGTCGAGATGATTGGCTCCAAAACGCTGTCGTTTTGGGCACCCCTGATGGACTGGGTCAGAAGCTAATGTTTGTGCTGGGGTGTTTGATATATTTATAGAGTAAAAAGGTTTTGGGCCACCCAGGTCTGGCCCAATTGTGGCCAGCCTGGGTGGTTATTCACATATATATTTTTTCTTTGTTTTGCTTCTCTTTTTGTTTTATTTAATTCCTAATTACATTTTAAAAATCCTAATTAACCTAATAATTATCTATTTATGAAACACAAACAATAAAATACAACAAATTAAAATTAAACAAAATGATTAAAATGCCAGAAATACTAGTTATATATTTTTTGAATTTTATATTTGAAAAAAATTAACCCAAATTAACAATTATTTTAGCAAAAATATGAAATTAAATCCTAAATGATTTTAAGCATGCATTAATGAAAACACACTGGCACACGCAATTAAAAACTAAAATTAAATCCTAAAACAAATATTAAAAGGAATGTCCTAAACCTGAGAGTCTTGTAGGAGTCGACTTAACAGGGCAAAAATCACATGCTCACAACGACCCGACTGGTCGATTTTGAAAGTATTAGCCTCGGTCCCCTATTTATTACTTTTACCGTATCATTTTATGCTTAAATGATTTGTCAGGAGATTTTGTTTTTTTTTTTGTTTCAGAGTGGTTTAGAACACTTATAGCCCGTTTGTGTTTGGTACTAATTTGAAAAGCACTTCTGAGCAACAATTAGTGTTTGGCCAAGCTTTAAAAACTGCTTCTAAGTGTATTTTTCTCAAAAGTATTTTTAAAAAAAGGTGCTTATGAAGAGAAGCTACTTTTTTTTGCTTCTTCAAAACTGCTTCTGCTTTTCCTCAAAAGCACTTTTTTCTTTCAAAATCTTGGCCAAACACATTGATTATGGAGACTGATTTTCTAGCGATGAGGAAGATTATTGATGGTGAATGGGAGACACCATGGTGTAAGGGGCAGAAGTGAGGAGGATTAAGGACATAAATAATACATACAATATAATCTTTCAGCATGTGTTAAGAGAGGGCAACACCAGATTTTTTAGCTAATCTTGTTTTCTCTTTTGCAGGTACAATTACATTTAATTCTTGTCAAGAACTGCCATCTAGGGGAAAAGCTTTGATTAATATGGATAAAGCTCAAATTCCAAACCTTAGGATTAGAGTTGCAAAGAAAAAAGATCCAGACTGATGAACATTCTTTTCATAGTACTGCCTAAAACTTATGATATATGTTACTAGACATTGTTGAATAATTTCCCAGTAGTATTAGCATGGCATCATGCTCATTGTGGGGATCATTTAGCTTTTTCAGAGTGTGCCACTTACAGGTCAAGGTAGTTAAGAAATTAAACTCACATAGGAGAAGTATACAATTTTTTTCAAGATAACTCTTGGTTTGGGTACAAGTTTGATGCTGTGTGGATCCTACTGTATAATTATATGGTATTACTCAGTGGTATTAATGTGTTTTCATGCTCATTCTGAGGATACTCTATGGCTGTATGGTAGAAAATCACAAGGAATATTGAAGATGGTAGCAGATAAGTACAAAGAGAAACATCTGATGAACAATACGGCTGTACTTTTGACAACCTTATTTTGTAATCTTTTGTTCGAGTTGCTATGCATTCTAAATCGTTGGAAAGAGATTTTAAATCATTTTTTGAGTCTAAAGGAGATCATCAAGGTCCATTACACATACATGAGGTTCTACACTTGACTGGAGGAGTGCTGAACCAACCTGGCAGATCCATAGTGACCAGTATGTCAATGCATTGCATATCGAGATTCATGATCTTGTTTATTTTAGCATTGTGCAGGTTTCCTGATTTGTTCAAGCTAAGGATTCAATATTGGCCTTCATTGATATCAACTGGACAAGGTCTGTACACTCATGATGTTGTAGATACACGATTGAGGCTTCACACAAGACTACTACATCTCTCACTTCATCAGAATTTTATTTCATTATTAAGTGTACAGCATGATCGTTATCTAGTGGTATTAGAGTGTTTACACTCTCATTCTGCAGGAGATAGTGTAGTGCACAAGATATTCTGGATGAGGAAGCAATTGAGAATTTTGATATTCAGATTGAATCTTGGAACACTATAGAAGTTTGGAGTCCCGAAGTCCTGTGGTGTATTTATTTGGAATTCAATTTGGTCTTTGGAATGCATACTTTAGCGCCTGGTGAGAGTTTTATAGGTGCTACTTGGTATTTGCCATTGCCATTTGGATTTACATACACATACAGGAGATGGATTTAACCTGCAAGATATGGTGTAAAAGCTAGCTCAGTAGATTGTCATTTTAGATCATTAGTAGTAGCTGATAGTTCTATGCAGTTTATAGATTATTTGGACATCTTGTATGTATTGGACTCTATTTTGGGATTTTATATATATAGTATCCACTAGGCAGCCTGCCTAGTGGAGTATTTGCTTAAAAACACCTTAATTTTAGGAAAAACGTACTTTTGACAAAAAGTGCTTTTGCCTCAAAAGATGCTTGGCCAAACAAGCTATTAATCCCTAAACGGAATCTTAAGTTCTAGGATTTTGACCGTAGTTGGAACTGTGTGAAGACGACTCTGAAATGGATTTTCTTCAATTTTGTTAGCCCAGTTGGGTGATTTTGGACTTAGGAGCGCGTCCAAACTGTGTTTTGGAGGTCCGTAGCTGAATTAGGCTTGAAATGGTAAAAGTTGAATTTTTGGGAAGCTTGACCGGGAGTGGGATTTCCGTAGAAGTGGACATGCAAAAGGGATGAATGGAGCGCAAAAGCGGACACGCAGAACCGAGCATTGATCGCAGAAGCAACTTTAGTGACATAAGTGATGTCCACACCTGCGATGGTTTTTGCACAGATGTGGTAGATTCATCGCTGAAGCGAGATCACTGGGCAGAAAAAGAGGAATTATGAGGGTTTGATCTCATTTTCACTTTGGGACTTTGAGAGCTCGAATTTAGGCTATAATTTGGGGTATTTGATATGAAGCTATTGGGTAATAATTCTTAACTCATTTATGGTTATATTCAACTAATCTATAGTTGATTTCATTATTTAATTAAGGATTTGGGTTGAGAAATTTGGGGGAAAGTGAAAAAAGTTCTTCAAGCAAATTTTTGGATTTTGATTGAGATTTTGACATCGTATTTGAGTAATTTTGATACAAGTGAACTCGTTTGTATTTTTGACTTTTACCAATTTTGAGACGTGGGACCAGGTCGACTTTTTAGGATGATTTTCTAATTTCTTATTAAAGTCTTGATTTCATTAATAAAATTAGTTTCTTATAGTTATATCTATGGTATGTAATTGCTTTTGTCTAGATTTGGCTCATAAAGAGTCGGAAAATCGTGAAAAAGGCGTTCTTACTAGTTAATTGAGCTTGGTTCGAAGTAAGAGGCTTGCTAACCTTGTGTTTAGGAAATCCCCTTAGGATTTGGTACTGTTGTGACACTTCGATGATACGTGAATACGGTGTACGTGAGGTGACGATTGCGTACATGGTCTACTTGTTATAAAATCTGATTTTATATTAACACTTGCCTAACCTTGTGTTGAGGAAATCCCCTTAGGATTTGGTACTATTGTGACACTTCTATGATATGTGAGTACGGTGTACGTGAGGTGAAGATTGCGTACATGAGCTAATTGTTATAAAATCTGATTTTATATTAAATAGTAACCTTTTATATTTTATCTGACTTATCTCACCAAGTGTATTTATTCTCTTTAGCTTACTATCACATGTCCACGCATCATAATGCTTATGTAAAATCTGTGTAGCATGCTTAGTTGATTTCCTGCTTTTTCTTGATTTGTATCAGTCTTAATTGTAGAACTCTTGATGTTAATTGTTGTTTTCCATCGATTCGGGCTATGTGTTTATATTTGAGATTACGAGGCGGTACCTCAGGAGATCCCCATGCATGTTTACTTTTGGGACTACGAGGCGGTACCTCGGGAGATCCCTTTGCACATTTACTTTTGGGACTAAGAGGCGGTACCTCGGGAGATCCCCTTGTATATTTACTTTTGGGATTACGAGACTGTATCTCGGGAGATTCCCTGTTGTTATCTCTATGTGTTGTGTTGTTATTTTCTATAGAATTTCTTCAGTCCTTTTCACATTATTATATCTTCTGTCCTACTTATGATATACCAATAGGGCCTGGCCTGACCTTGTCACTACTCTACCGAGGTTAGGCTTAGCACTTACTGGGTACTATCGTGGTGCACTCATGCTACTCTTCTGTACATGTTTTGTGTATAGATCCAGGTGCCTCCTACTAGCCCGTTATTAGTTGCGTACTTGCTGCTGCTCCGGATACTTCAAGGTATATCTGCCAGCATCCGTAGACCTCGAAGTCCCCCTCCATCCCTTTTATGATGTCCCTTCTTTATTTCTTCTAGTTCCCGATGTATAGAAATAGTTAGATGAATTCTTAGAGCTGTGACTTACCAGGTTTTGAAAATATTATTTTATACTCAAGTGTTGGTTATTGTACATGCCGGACGACATTTTATCAGTTATTTAATTATCTGTTGCAGTTTAGTTGTTACATTTTGCTTTTATTTTTGTTATTCCATAAATTTCTAGGCTTACCTAGTCGTAGAGATTAGATGTTGTCACGACATCTTACAGAGGGAGAATTAGATCGCCACCAAAATCTATAGCTCTCAAACTTGATTTGTGCTGAGAAATAACTACTAATTTTGAAAGATTTTAAAATTTGAAAGCCGGATCAGCATTGTTACGATCTTGAAGTCTCAGATCTAAAACTAAATGTATCTTGTCTAGGTATTAAATTCGAAATCGTTTGCATAAAATTGTAATACTTGCTGCTACAACTCAAAGTTGGGGTAAAAAATCATAACCATGTAGCAATTTGTATCAACACTGTATAATAATATATATAAATATATAAATATCTCTTATACAATATTATACATGTTTATACAAGTTGATATATTATTTAAAGTTAGTGTAGTGTTGGACATATTGAGTTTTCTAGTGAAAGTATTATATAACTAATTTTTATATACAGTTATATAGTATTATATATTTATGTATAATTGTGTATATACATGTATATTTATGTATAATGCTGTATAATTATATATTTTTTAGGTTATAAGGATCTAGATACAGTGTCAGTGAATAGAGGCCTCCATGGAAGTTTGGCACTTTGGTCACTTCTTTTCTTTTTTTGTTTATATGCAATATGAAAAAGTTTTTATATGTAATAGAGGGATTCTATAATTCTTTTACTAAGTCTTAATTTTAATTTTTCTTTTATCTTGTTAGATTACTTCAACAATTGCACATAAAAAATTTACTTTTATTTTAAAATTTGGCTAACAATTTTGATACGCGAAAACTCAAATGATTCACCACTTAAAGGAGTACTAGAAAATGAAATATTTCATTGTAAAATCATGTTTTGCTATAAGAAAAAGAGAAAATAGGAGAAATGTTTATTTTAATACATAATTTGTTGGTATTTAAGTTGGGGAAGAAAAAGAAACAAAGATATGGAAAAAAGTTGAGTTGGAATTCGAGAGACGTGTGATAGGGTGGAAAAAGATGTAACCTTGAGAGAGTGGAAAAAACAATCTTGTCATACCATGTGAATAATATCATATTACCAGAAAAAGAACATAAGTATTAAAGATTAATAACAATGTCAAGTATAAGTTGGAACACGTGAAATTACAAGTTCAAACAATTGATAGGAAAATAACTATCGTTCCATAAATGAGGGAAAACGCTATCCTTTGAATGAAAAACGTTCCCCTTGAAAAACATTGTCTGCTGACCCACCAGAAAAAGACTTTCTCACAGAAATAATATTTTATTGAAAAATAATTTCCATCATCTCAAACACAGCTGCTAAAAAAATTATTTGATCCAACAGTAGTATGTGATCTTTGGTCCAAAGATGTGGGGAGTTCATTGCAGACCATGACCGAGACAAACTTGTCACTTCGCAGCAGACATTGATCCCAAGAAACATAACAACAACAACACAGTATATTCTCACTGGCATTATTAATGTAAGAGTACAAGAAGCATCACCAAATGAAATTGTTTAGGAATCACAGAAACAAAGTAAAAGACCCTTACAGAAAAAGAAGCAAGAAATGAAAAGACTATAGACACTATTGATGGATCAGAAAGTAAAAGGTATTCTTACATGAGCATCTGTAATACCAAGATTTTATATGCGCAAAAGTTAGTGCTTACAGTCAAATACTAAAAGTTGCTACTTGCCAAGATACTAAAGCAACTAAATTTCAGTTCAATTCTAGGATAGATAGTATACACACAATTATAGCTCTAAGTTAAAAGCAAATGATCGCTGGAGCGGAAGCAATTAAGAGTCCTACTGCTAACTGGTGAAAGATATCAACCAATTCTGTATTTAAGTATCAGGATAGAATGACTATAACCTTGACCAGTGTTGCAGGGTTTTATTGCATCATCCAATAACTGTTAGCTGGTTTCTGGAGATTGCTTTATTGATTCACTCTCCTGAAAATATAGGTGGAACAGATAAGTCAGTCATCGTCCTAGTTCTCGAAATAAATCATCTAAAGAGGATATGCCCGAGAGAATGTCTGAAGCAGTTTAAATCCAAAATAGAAAAATACCATATCAAACAGAATCACTCCCAGAAATCTGAAAAACTATAATCCCAGGAAGGTCGTAAGGGTCTCCTATAGCATAAGCTTGATCAAAAGAGATAATAACAAATTAAAAATGAAAAAAGGTTCTTCACAGACATGGAACTTCTAAAATAAAAAAAAATTAGAATACCAAAAGTGTTATTAGTGGCAGTCTTATATTCTAATATTGTAGATTTCTATCACTACATGTTCCTTTCGCCTTGTTTTCTTTTATCTTGTTCTCGTTACTGCTTGTTGCTACTACTCTATTCTAATTTTCCTCGTGCCGAGGGTCTAATGGAAACAAGCTCTCGACATTCACTATAGGGGTAAGGTTTGCATACTATCTACCTCCCCAAACCCCACTTGTGGGATAATACTGGGTTTGTAATGTCGGAAAGACATCACTTACACAGTATTGTGCAATCCTGTCACCACAATTTATTTGTCATGCAATTGGGTAGTTAGGAATTTTGCTCACAACCAGTAAACAAAGAATTTGAAAGCAATTAAGTGGATGAACTTCCGCACCATAGTAAGCTATAACTAAAGAGGTGCCAGTAATGGTCCAAAGTCTAAACTAACACATGTGACTGTAGGTAGTTTTTCAGTTGTAAAACTAGATAAACCCCATAGTATATGAACGAATGACAATCCAACAAGAGAGTGAGGATACCTCATTGGAGTTGGGGTTTGGAGGGGGGGGGGGGGTGATTCCCTTTTGAGGGTGGGGGAAGGGGGTAAGAAAGTTTCTAATACCTGCTGAGTGGCTTGAGCCCTAGATAAGGTCTTGTGCTGGCAGTTTTCCATGTTTGAGAGCAGCTGCATTACAGTTTTCAGCTGAGGAACACTGCAATCGTTAACTTTGACATAAGAACAGTTGAAAATTGAGTGATCAAAGACAATTGACTTATGGAAGAACGATTCTTCCATCTATAGGAGAGCAATTTGCATTGCCCATTATGGAAGTATGATTAAACTAACATCAAATAGACTGATATCTGATCTCGTCTTGAATCGCCTCTTCATCATCATTAGCTGATAATCATCTCTTATGCTAGGAATTGCACTGAAACTTTCCCTAAAGATGGTTCAAAGTAACTACTACAGTAACAAGCTCAAAAATGAAAGTGGATTGGCAACAACATGAACAAGACTAATCAAAATGTTCCTTTTCAAATATTGGATATATCTGTTAAGGAATTATTATTGGACATATCTGTGAAGGAGTTATCTCAGCCATTGAAGTACGCCACTCTCCTTTTACAATGTAAACAAAGATTTACCTAAATTGCACCATATTAGGAAATATTGAAGATGAAGAACTTGACAGATCAACCTTCACCTTTTCAGTTATGCCAAGTATTTGGTGTTAGGCAAACCATATTCCATATTCCGGCTAAAGGAAAGAAAAATGTATTACTCAGAAGCTTGATGCGCAGTCTGTGGTCAATTTCATCTTCTTCTATCTATCCATTAATCATCATCCTTTAGATTTTTATGAAGCCTACAAGTATGGAAAGATTGTAATCTTTAAATCTAGTTATCCGGTTAAATGATGCCAAAATATTAGATCCTCAATATCAATACTCAGGCTGTTATTCTACCAATTCTCGACATACAAACCAAATATAGGAAAACAGAATAATCATCATTATCCACCAATCACCATACCTTCAAAAGCTCTTTTAGGCGCTTCAAGTTTTACTTTGAAATCTCAAAAGAACCTTAATTTTCTTTTTCTATTTTTCTTTGTGATAGTTAAGAACTTGAATTTCTTTTGAAGCTGCAAAAGTTCTACTTTACCCTATAATACACAAACATTAACAGTTAAGCATGTGAAAGTTGCAAGTTTGGAGTAATTTATTGAAAGAAAGTTGTAAATCACATCTTAATGCCTAACTTGCAAAGATGAGGTGCTATGCAATCCTAACAGACTAGAAGCACTGATTTATATTAAGATCTCATTCTCTTTAGACTTTACAAATAATGCAAATCTTTCCTCTTTTCCCTTCTTCTCGGGCTTCAAAGAGAGCTGTCCAATGTAAACTTTTCCACTGGAGCATTACCTAATTAGCTCCAGACCCTGAAGCTACTTTCTTTTTCTGAAGTAAAGGGCAGGTATACATTTTAGCGGAAAGTAATTTTCTGAGTAGTGATCAGCATACCAATTACAATCAATCCTGGATCATTTAAGCCTTGACACTGTGCCAAACACCGAGATGCATGTAAAAAGTCTACTTTGAAAGAAAAAAATCTAAAGAACAAGGTAACTTCATCAACCATTAGTTTGTAATGCCATGAATGGGCGAAAAAGGCTAACCTTTGCAAACCGTTTTCCATATGAGCATCCAATGCTGAAATCACCCGAGGCAACTGCTCCAATACCTGCAACGAGTAAAATAAAAGCAATAGAAGGCTTCCTCCGGATTCATCTTAATTAAAACTCATAAATCATAACAATATGAAGTCCTGCATACCAGCTCTGTATTCTTGATTGTAGGTGTCTTAGCAAAAAGAGTCTTTGGTAGCTTCATCAGTTCGGCCTGAACCAACATCGAGAAATCTATCAGCGAGACAGGTGTTAGACACTAGGGCCACAATCAATTTAAACATCCTTAACCAGAACATTCGGTCAAAAGCTTTAAATGATTTAGAATTATTGAAAATTGTAAAGATAGTATAGAACAATACTCTTAGTGGAGTGGCATCTCACAAATTAGAATGTCTCAAAATGTGAAGAGTGTTATATAAATTGAAATGAAATGGATAGGGCAATACAATAGAGGTAAAATATACAGTGATACATAGAGCAAAGCTGGAAGTGATTCGACAAAAATCCCTAAACAGAAGCTTATTGCCTTGAAGTTCAACTATAATCTTGATTATATATGGAGCAGCATATAGCATTTTGGGCATGACGATGAAGATAATTTAAAAACCAAATAATCCTCTATCTATAAGAACACAAACAAACAGGTTAATAATTAATTATTAGGAAATGACGGATATAAAAAAGAAAAAGAATAAAAGGAAGTGCCTGAGATGGGGAGGACTGAAGCATGAGATGGAGGAGATTGGAGGTAGACTGAATGGACTGAGTGATTTGATCAGCCACCATCGTTTTCGCTGACCCATCTCTGCTGCTGCTGCCGCCAGTTTTGCCGGTCGACGTCGACGTTGCCATCCCAACTTCTCTCTTCGTGGGGTACCCGGTCTGCTCTTTCGTTTGTGCAAATTCCCGCAATGTAAAATAAATAACCCCAACACAAAAACACCTTCACCTTTACAACTCGTTTGGAGGGTTGTAATCATCTTTTATACGTGTGGACACACTTAAAACTTTGATATTTTTCATTTAGACACATAAAGATATTGATATTGAATATTTATACTATTCGAAATTTATTCAAAATAAGTACTTCACTGAATTGCTGAATTGGTATATAAAATAAGTTTTACCTGATCAGTATTCAAAACAACCAATTGCAGAAAACAACTAAAGAAACAAAAAGTTGCAAAACTCTTTTTTCGATTTCTAATTCAATCGGGAAAAAAAGCATGAAGAAGAAAAAAAAACATGACAAATTAAAGAGAAAGAAATTAAACTTACTCTTTTTTAGACGGATAATCCAATAGTATAATTTGTGTAAAGTCTCTTAGAGAGTAATGAATTTTAGGCACTAACTTTCTGAGTTCATTGCAACCTTGTGCATTTTGATGAAGTTTTGCAACCAACTCTTAGGGATTTTAGCGTATTGGAGGAATTTTAGAATGAAAGATAATTTGGAGGGATTAATGTGAATTTTTTGGAGCTTTCCTTCTTTTTTCTTTTAACTCAAAAGTTTCTATGTTCGTGGGAAGAGACACCGGTTGTATGATACCGTGAAGTGTGGCCCCCAAACCTTTTCCAGGAACAAATTCATTCTTTAGCATTTCAACTGCCACCATGACTGCTACAGTAGCTAACCTTAGTGTTGGAACACGCTCCCCTTCAAGGACCTTTTCCACTGAGACCGAGTCATGAACCTGATACACCCAAGGCCCTTTATCATCATCTGCTTCAGTGACGGGTACGATCGCGTCACTGTGAGCATACAGGTGGTCTTCGTCGTGCACCACTATTTCTTATCGATCCCATTCAAATTTCACCATTTGATGCAAAGTAGAGGGAACTGCTCTAGCAGCATGGATCCAAGGTCGCCCCAATAGCAGGTTGTACGAGATAGCCACATCAAGCACCTGAAACTCCATGGTAAAATAAACGGGCCCAATTGTCAATTCGAGCATTATTTCACCTATCGAATCCTTTCCCCCGCCATCAAATCCACGTACACAGATGCTGTTTTTGTGAATTCTTTCATTCTCCACCTTCAAATTGATTAGCGTGAGGGAAAACATTCACGCTTGAACATTATCAACCAAAACTCGTGTCACCATAGAATCCTCGTATTTTACCGTGAGGTAGAGTGCCCTATTATGCTCGGTGCCTTCTATTGGTAGTTCATCATCGGAAAATGTGACATGTTCACCTCAAAGATCTTATTGGCTATTTTCTCCAAATGGTTGACTGTGATTTTATCGGGAACGTGGGCCTCGTTCAGGATCTTCATTCAAGCCCGAGGTGCTCGTTTGAACGAATTAGCAATGACAACAACGAGATTTGAGCAGGCGTCTTCCTCAGTTGTTCCACAATGGAATAATCCTGCATTTTCATCTTCTTTAGAAACTCTTCTACCTCTTCTTCACTCACAGTTTTCTTTACCAACGCTGAACTATCCTTGGTTGGTTTTGATTTTCTCAATTTCTCCGGGGCTTGCACCTCAATCCGATAGAAATCAATGAGTTCTTGAATAGCACACTTTAAATGACAATATTTCTCCGTGTCATGCCTTGGGGCACCGGAACAATACTCACAACTGACAGAATAATCAAGATTTTTTGGAGGAGGGTTTGGCAACTTTGCTTCGATCGGCCTCAACATGTCCAGCGGCCTCAACAGTTTTCTTCTTCTGCATTCTCTCATTTTTCAAAGCTTGGTTGGCCCTGGGGAGTTGTTGGTAGGCTCTTGGAGGGTAGTTATATTATGGAGTTGGGTAATTATTTTGTGGAGCTGGCGCACGCCATTATGCGTGGGCGGAAGGTTGGGTCTATGTTTGTGCATGATGAACTGAGAAATGGGGTTCCAGAGGTGAGTAGTAGTGTTATGGTGGGCCATATGGAGTGGGTGGGTATGTTTGGTGGTGAGGACGAGGTTGGCTGTAATAGGATGGAGCCGGGGCCTGAACCAAGTCTCTGACTCTACTGTCGCTACTTCCTCATTCTTCTTCTTTCCAAGTGTTCCCCGGTCCCGCTTTGAATAGCCTGAGTGGTTGCTTTGATTGAAGAGTAACTCATGATCTTGTTGATCTGAGTCCCTCCTCGACCATACTTCCTGTTTTCACTACCTCATTGAAGGATTTACCTACTGCCGATACCAAGTGACCAAAATACGTAGGCTCCAAAGCTTGTAAGAAATAATCTACCATTTCACTCTCCTTCATTGGAGGGTCGACCTTCACTGCCTGTTCCCTTCAAGGGAAACAATATTCTCTGAAGCTCTCATTGTGTTTCTTTTCCATTTTCGTCAAAGACAGACGGTTCGGGATAATTTCAAGATTATATTGAAAATGACAGCGAATGCTTGTGCTAGATCATCCTAAGTATACCATCGAGCATGATCCTGCCGGGTGTACCATTCCAACGCCGACCCACTTAACTTTGACTGAAGTACGCCATTAACAGTTTATCCTTTCCTCATGCTCCTCTTATTTTGCTACAGAAACCCCTTAAATGTGCGACTGGATCGTCGTGTCTATTATACAAGTCAAACTTGGGCATCTTAAAGCCCGGAGGTAATTGCACATCTGGGAACAAACAAAGGTCTTTCAATGCCACACTAACATAGTCACCTAACCCTCGCATATCTCAGAACGATTGTTCTAAGCTTCTGACTTTCCTGAGCACCTCTTCTTGCTCGGGATTTTTGACTGGTTTTTCAGCCTCCGCAGGGACTTCATTGGTGGGAGCATAAGAGTAAGGCTCATGGGCTTTGTAAGTGGGTTCTGGTGGGTAATACTGACTGTCATGAGCTTGAAGCAAAGGTTCGCTGGATAATCTGTAGAGTGTGTGGGGTAGGAGGTTCCACATAAATGAGAACAATTGGTGGATTGGATGAGGAACCGCTTTGGGTGGTAGAGCTGGAAGTGCTTGAGAAGTCCTACCCTGGTATTGCGGGTAGATAAGGAAACTTTGGGGTGGATCAGTGGTGGGATGGTCATGTGACATGGCCAGCAGTGGGACGAAGGTTGGATTAGCAGGATAGGTTGGTGGTGGCTGCCCTCTCACCCATGCCTGATACATCTATGCCATATGATGTTTCAGTTTGTACATTTCCTCTTTCATTGCATTAACGTCCAATTTTTCTACCTCTTTCTAGGTATCAATGATACTGGCATCAGTTTCTTGATTGGCCATAATCAGATTGCTCTTGGACAGAGTGTTGTAGGAGTGGGTTGCCAGAATGCCGCAATAACTAACCACCTGTCTGGGATGGGAAAGATAACACCAAAACATGTTAGTGGTTAGGTCTCAACACATAGGCAGCCACATGTTCGGGGATGAATGCACCGAAGCAGTTATCCCTTGCTATTATGCACGCAAAGTGGTTGTTGCATCATCCCCGCTCTTATCCTATGTCACCTTTCATTTCACTTTTGTTTTTTCTTTTTCTTCTTCCCTCTTAATTTTTTTGCCTACACCTTTTGTTTCGTTATTTTCTTCTTTATTTTACCATTGTTTCTCTCATTTTCTTCCCCTTTTTCTTCATTTTCTTTATTTGGCTTAGTTATCTGATTTTAATGCATTTCTACCTATGTGCATATATTAACCTTCAACCGCTTTTATTTGATTTTAAGGTATGTTCCAACGTCGTCAAAACGTATCCCGAACCACGTCACATAAATGCACCCGTGGCTTTTGATATATTTTAACATCATTGGGATTTGGATTTGGGTCACATAAATGCTCACCTATAAATAGGAAGATACATTATTAAACTAACGCATCTAAAGCAGTTACGCATCTTAGATTTCCGAGGGCCATAAAAATTCGCTAAATAGCGCGCCTCGATTCCAATGTTGAGATGAATAATTAAATGAGGGCCATGCATTTGTGATTTTATTTGGCGCGACGCACCTCAATTTTATTAAATAAAAAAAGCATTCAACTAAGGATGTTCATGTTTAAAACTAATTTGAAATCAAGTATCACAACTATGTCACGGAAGCCGTGTTCGTAACTATGATGATTTAATTACGTGCTTAAAGGCTTTTGTACGATGTTTACATCTCAATCAATTCGTGAGCCCTAATATTTTCATGACCAAATAATATCCTTAGGTTCAACTGGACGCATTGATAGAATGGGAATATTGCAGACGATAGCAGAAGATATGGTATCATCAGCTTGTATTGTAACTCCTTTTTCTACGACTCCAATTTAATCATTTCTTGTTCCACCCTTAACAACTTCAAGGCATTTGCAGGGTATGGTGTAATTATAATATGAGGCCTAAGTCAAGGACATAAGCACAACATTTGAATTGTTGTAAAAAAAACATCCACATTGAAGTCTAGGTCTTTGACATTTGCATGGCAGAACACAATGAACGAAACACACTTCACTTACCAAT
Organism: Nicotiana benthamiana; assembly: GCA_034376525.1. Lineage (NCBI taxonomy): Eukaryota > Viridiplantae > Streptophyta > Magnoliopsida > Solanales > Solanaceae > Nicotiana > Nicotiana benthamiana. The sequence goes on along the minus strand of CM067331.1, from coordinate 87,503,368 downwards.
GAAAAGGAACAAATTTGCAAGGAAATATGAATCAATTATACTTCTAGTAACACAATAAATAAACCGAAATTTAAATTCAATATAGATTGAGCAAAACAAATAACCATAACACAAGAATCAACACAAAAAATGACCAAATACTGCTAAGGAATTGTGATAAGAATACATCACAAACTCACATTGGAAACTGACAAAGTACAACTTAAAAAAAATCATTAATCAAAGATTTGTGGCATAGAGTATCGACAGATCTAAAACCAACTCACAATCCTACATTCGAAACATGCTTCTTAGCAATCAAATTGTTAGTTATGACCAGCATTTAACAATAGTAAACTCAGCTGAACCTCAGCATAGGATAGACTAAAAAACCTATCAAACTAGTAATTTAGAATGAGGGGACCCCCACCAAAACCAGTAATTAGCTCATACCAACTAGGGAAAAACTATGTCGAATAGTACATTTTCAAGTGTGACAAGGACAAATACAGCAACCTAAATCCAATACTCTTAATAGCACAAGATAAAAGAAAACCATCAATCAACCATGTTCATTAACTACAACATGTCAACCCTCAATTGTAGGAAAGAAAAGATGATTCAAATAACAGGGCACCCGACTTTGCTTCATTCGAATCCATGCTGCAAATTATACATCAAGTGATGTCCATGGGGACTGAGTAATACCTGGAATTTGAAAAAAATGAAGAGGAAGTGAGGAGCAAAGCAATAGTAGCAGCAGAACCAGTGAGAGGAATCGACACCAACTTCAAACCCAGGAATGATGTAAAATTATCTAGCAAACAACTCTTATCAAACAGATTCCTAGCAGCTCCAAACTAGACTCAACGTGTACTTTTTGTGCTTTCGGCTTGACCAAAATTTCCTCCGACTCAAAGATTTTTCACAAATCATCAATAGATTTCGATGGAACAGTGAATCTCATGTAAAATTTTTAGTTATCTTTCCTCTTTTCCATTTTTATCTCTAAATCTCTATGAAAAGTAGCAAGTTTAGTGCAGCCTTTTTACTGGATTTTTTTTTGGTTTTCCGTCTTAGAATCTACCTTAAAAGGAAAGTTTGCAACGCCTTTATAGGCAAGCAATGTAAGGCTACCCTTAGGTTTTTAATTCATTTTAGTCCCTACATTTATGACTTGTTGACTAAGTTAAACTCTAAAAATTTCATAGAACCCCTACTAGAAGCCTCTAAATCACTTACCCAAAGCTTCCCCACCTAAACTTCCTAAATTACCCTTCCAACCCTTGAAATAACCAAATGGCTCAAACGGGTATGACCCTGGGCTGAATTAACTGAAGAAACATCCCAAATTGATTCTGAACCTAATGCATGAACCCTCAACCCAAATACACTAACCCAAATTGAAGCTACTACTATGGATTATCAATTAAATAGAGGAAAATCAGACTAAAATTGATCAAACCCAAACAAAAGATGCAATCAATAATTTCAAGCAAAATCAAGGCATAACAAGTTATTTCAAAAGGGGAAGAAGAACACTTGATTCACTACTTTTAATAGAAGAAAAATAAAAATAGAAGGTAAAATAAACAAACAAGCTAAGAAAATTACCAATAAAACTTTGACCTAGACTGACCTCCGATTTGAGCCTTAAAATGATTTCAATCTTTTTCCCTTTGCCAAGAGCAAACGAACGACATTAATTCGTGTCTAAATCGAGCTCTGAACTTGTGAAGACATGAAATTGACTCTGGTTCTTAGTACCCAAGTTTTGGATTTCCAGGGTTAAACTAATTTCAAGATTCGAGGGGTTTTAGATTTATTCGAAGGAAACCAACGTGATATTTGGCATGAGCGAGGGACTGGTAGTCACTTGCTATTGATTTGGTGGGAAAAAGGGTCGGCGCCGCCATACACGGAGGCGGAGCCGATGTTTCTGGCTCAAATTCGAGAGGCTGGGGTGGGGTTTGAAGGGTGGTGGTTGCCGATTTGGGTAGAGGAGAGGGAGGCAGATCAATGTTGTTACTTTGGTTAGAATTGGACGATCGCTGCCGGCGGAGGTGATTTCCGGCCGGTGGCATAGGGGGAGGGAGGCTGCGTTAGGGTTCTCTGATTGTGGGGTGAGAGAAGGGACCTGTAGGGGGTTCTGAGGGGTGGGGTGGGGTGCTTCGACATTTATATATCAAAAGATCCTCAGTTCTCGACCATCCAATTAAAATAAATAGATGACTCTGATTACTTGGCGCAAAACGACGTTGTTTGGTTGGGCGGGGGACTAGACCGGGTTAGGTTGGGTTTGGGACGCGTGAGGGGTATTTGGGGCTGGTTTAAAATGGCCCAATTGGCCTTCTTCTATTTATCAAATTTTCAGATTGTTGCTTCACTTGTTTTTCATTTTTCTTTTTGTTTTCATTCTCAAAAATTACTAAAACTTCTAAAATAATTAAAAAATCCCAACTTTACCTATAAAATGCAACCCAATCCTATATAATTATTATCAAAACAAAATTTAAAGAGAAAATAACCTAAAAATTCAAAAATTAAAACAAAAAGAGAAAATTGATCATATTTTGGTGTTTCCTTTTTATAAAATTACTGATTGCTAATTAATGCTTGAAAATGTCAAATAGACTTCTAAATGCATGCGCAACATATTTTGTATTTTTTTATTAATTAAAATGCACAAACAATATGCAAACGGCTAACAAAAAATGCCATGAAATCTACAAAATTGCAAACAAATAACATAAATTAAATTGTTCGAATTTATAGGAGTAATTCATGCAGGGCAAAAATCACATCTCACAGAGGGTATTTCTGGAACTATAGAAGTGGATAGACTTGGGCCCATGTCTGCTGAGGTGGAAAGAGGCTGAGTAAGAGCCACTGCCACTACTGGCTCTTCAGATTGGCCAGTTGAAGTAGTAGCTTTTCCCTTAAAGTGCTTACCCTTAGGGTGGTCATCACCCTGTAGGCTGTACCAGGAGAACTGGGCCTACGACTTCGTTTTCATATCAAACTTCCGCTTCTCCACAGATAAGTCCTCCAGGTGCATGGTCAGGAAGTTGGGGAAAGTATAATTTCTGTCACCTTTGTTCACCACCCATGTGATAACCCGGGACATCACATTCTCTATGCTAATCTATCGGTTACCGTGCCATGATTGATGCTATCGATATAGACCGGTGAAGAGGGAGTGATTTTTCGTGGGTGGTGGGATCTAGCCTATAGCACACAAATGTTTCCCAAACCCTTAGACTCAAAAGTTAGAGTTCTCCTCAAGATCTTTACTCCTTTAGTCAACCAATCAGGGGTGGTACTTGGGATTGCCAAATACTCTACCAACCACGGACGAGCTGCATCCCCCAATGCCATCTTCTCCAAGTACAAGGACTCATCATCCTCCATGAAGGCCAAGTATCGTTTATGCTCTTTCCATTAAATTTCACCTTCAAGTTTTGCACTTTGGTGACTGTGGTACCATTTTTTATGTGGGCCACATTTGTGTAGAACTCCTTTACCAAGTGCTCATTGGCCTCCGCCACTTGCCCTATGAAATACTCCCATCAAGATCTCTCTTTGAAATGCCTCAACAAATTGGGGTTGTGAGAATCGAGGTCATTTATAATGAATTTACGCTCAGGTATTAGCTTCCTCTCAGGACACCACTCTCTAAACTTGTGGTAGGCAACGTCACTCACAAATCGGTCCTCCCATGCCCCCGATTTTCAAGTCCTATCTACCCCACCTACATGGGGCTAACCCCCTTCTACTGCTTACCCTTCTTTTGCTACGGGACCCTCTTCGGATAGTGAAGCTATGGGAGATGTGGAGTATTTATTTCCACTACCATTAGTTGAACCCTCAGATGACTCAGAAGATATATGCACTAAAGCCTAAGAAATGGGGGAGGCTGGAGGTGTATCTCTTAACCTGTTCCTCTTCGGCCGGCCAGGAACATAATCTAGCAAGGAGTATGATGAATCCTCTTGGGAAGGCTCATATTCAGTCCCTGACCAATCAATAGCTCTATTTGCAGCTTTGATGAGCCTTCGGACGTTTTTGATATTTTGCCGGGTTTACGGGGTCAATCTTATCATGCGCCATCCTACACTCTGAGAGGACTCTCCTTTGACTTTATATTTATCACTTCCGCCTTGTGATTTTACAATTGTCTGCAAACAACATTTAGTTATGGTTTGTTAGTATCAGTAAAAATAATAAGATGCAAAGTTGCAGACAGTTCATGGTTGTAGAATGCGGACTACACAAATTGAATTGCGGCTGCAAAGATGTCACAACCCAAACTAGAGGGCCATGACTAACACCGGACCGTACTTTCCATGCACCAACATACATTTCACCAAACCTTCTTTATTATCTGTTTGGGCCAACGAGATCAATATAAATGGTATCCATGGATCACAGACAGCGAACGATAAAAGCTGATGGCATGAACATACGTAACATGGGGTGGCCAGACACAATCAAGAAACTTTATATAAGGTACGAGCTACCACGATACCATGAAAGACTATATAACAAAAACCATCTGACAAGGCATACCAAACTGTACATGAGTCGACACCTATCTATGATCCTCTAAAGGAACATAAGTTCTACAACATAGCCGGAACAGGGATTCGACATACCCATAGTGTCAATAGCAAAAATGCATACCAATACCACGGGGAGTCCGAAAAAGGGATCTCGCCAATCAGCGCTGAACTGGACAGCCTACTGTGGTGGGAGGGGGGGCTGCACCTGCCTGTCTATCAGGACCCGCAACATGACATGCAGCGTCCACAAATAAAAGGACATCATTACAAATAAAGTACTTAGTAGGTAAGGCAGGGAACAATAAATACGAACAATACTGTAAGCGGGGATAGATAATATACAACCTGTAACATCTGAGTACCTCTGAGGGCTACTGACAAGAAATGCATGATACATACGTATAAATACATAAACTGTTAAAACAGACGCCTCTGTGGGCATCATCATCATCATATCGTACCCAGCCGTAATAGGCTCGGTAAAAAAAATGTACTCGGCCATCATAAGGCTCGGTAGAATCGTACCCGGCGATCATAAGTCTAGGTAGAATCGTACCCGCCATCATAAGGCTCAGTAGAATCGTACCCGGCCACGTAGAGCTCGGTAAAACCAAACTGATCAGTGGTTGCACAATAGGTGCCGTACCCGACCGACTATAGCGCGGCTTGGTAGAGTAAAATATATATATATATATATATATATATATATATATATATATAAATATATATATATATATATATATATATATATATATGTAATGCATGCTCGGCTCATGGAAACGCGTTCTAGACCTTTCGGAGTGACGTAAGATCGATATCCTTTGTACACGTTATTAGGAGTAACTGTTTACTATGAACCTTATAAGAATCAGGAAGTACCAACAACATTGATAATATAAGAATAAGAGAAGTAACATCACATCAATCGTTCCATAAGAGGGGAAACAATGTAAGTACTGCTAGCTTCTAAGAGTAGAGTATCTTTGGAAGCTCGTTCATTACATTATGTACGACCGGATTCGTGCAAAAGAAGGAAAGGGATAGCCTCACATACCTTGTATATACTGCCCCATTATCAAGCTATGCAAATGTTACAAATCCTTAGTCTACAATAAGCGAAACGAAGTTATCGTTATTATTTAAGCGTCATAACTATTATGTAGCGATCACAACATATTTTACGATGAAACGGAATGAACCTCCCCTATGTATATGACTTCACACCATTCATAACAATCACCAAACAGCCCAAACAACATCAATAATAAACATATTGAGCCTCCCAAAACAGTCCAAGCACAATCTAACTACTTCATACATACAACGACCACCGTAGTCGTGTCAAACGACCCGAAAATGTTACGAATAACTATAAGCCCACAACCCTAAATATATATGGTGTTTATGCACACCCTTCCTCTTCAAAAAATCCACAAAACAGTAGTAAAACACGCAGCCCCACAACAACACAAAACAGTCCGCTACAAGTGAATAACTCGAACTCACGGCTTCCGATCACCACCCCGTGAGTTATTACATGTATAGAACCAATTACCATGAGTTCACAGAAGAAATAATGTGTGAAATAGTGCAGTAAAATTACCTTACTCGTTGGATAACTCATCCCTCCTCTTGGTTCTTCAAACTCTTGATTTTAACCTTAATTAGAACTTGAAAGAGAGGGAAAATCGATTAGGGTTTGTGTGGGATTTTTGGGAGGAGGTTTGCAGGGATTTAGGTCTGATTATTTGTGTGTGTTATATTGAGGGTTATATTTAAGGAGATAAACCTTTAAATGGTCTCAATAGACGACTCGAAGTTTCCCTTTTTCTGGCTATCATTTTAACAAGTAGGTGCACACCTACTTGTCACCTAACAGCTTGCGCAGTCTCACAAAAATACCTATATATCTCTACTCCAGTATCGTATTGATAAATGGTTTAATGCGTTGGAAACTAGAGTTATAGTTCTTAAATTTTGTGGGTAGATCATACCATAATTCCAAGTATATTGGGAGAAAAGCTTAATGACATTTGACCTAAAGTTTAAGTAAAACCATGAACCTAAGTTGCAACAACTTTTGTCAACTTTTGTTTCATAACTCGTTTGACTTCAAGACTATGAAAAAGATATTATATGATTCAAATAGCTTAAAACATGACCTCTTGATTGTATTAAGCACCTATCTGTTTACCCGAAAATATGAGTTACAACATCCTTGATTCGTTTAACTTCTAATACTTGTTAATCACCCTTATACACCCTTGTATCACTTAAGATCAATATGATTAACTTCTTGTCATCTCAAGATAATTCCTTCTTGGATTTATGTTAACTAACGTATGGCATGAACTAACGCATGTGGATATGTTTTGCAACAAAGAGACCAATGCGGACCGCGCAAAATGCATTGATGTCCGCATAGAGGTGGGGTTTAGACTACCCACTCTTTGAATCTATGCACCGCAGACCACACAAAATTGCATTGCTGTCCACATTAAGGTACTGCGGACCGCTCAAAATCCATTACAGTCGCAGTCCTCAAATGTTAGCATTCGGAACTTTGACATTGCGGTCCGCACAAAATAGCATTGCGGACTGTACAAGGGCATCGTGGACCGCACAAAATCCATCGCGGTCCGCACTGAGTGCCCAGCAGCAATACCAACCTAGGATTTCATGTTTCGTTCATTTTTTGTCCAATTATTCACCTATTTTTGATTCTCTAAGTGTTGCCTCAGTGTTCTAACTACCTAATTCTAATTAAAACGGTATTTAACTAACATAAGCTACAAAATTGAAAGAAAATGGGAAGGGAGGGAAAAATAACTAAGAAAAAAAAACATTCAATGAAAATAAAAAAATTAAACAATATAGAAGAAGTTAGAATTACTAGAATTGAGATTTACCGAAGGTTTACTAGTCTTAGTAGTTAAGTTCGTGCAATTTTAGAGAGATGAACAGTATTTTTGTGCTTCTAAGATGAAGGATCAAAAAGTTTAAAAGTAACGCCTCAGGTCCTATTTATAGAAAAAGGTCTTGGAACCCATCTTACCTACCCACCACGGACAACACAAAATGGCACCACGGTCCACGGTGCTCAGAATCATGAGGCAAAAACAAGTTGGCCATTTCGGACCGCACAGTGCAATACGGCCGTAGTGGACCACCGCGGACTGCACAAAATGCAATGTGACCGCGGTGGAAAACTTTAGAGAGTCCAAACTTTTGTCCAATCACTTTTGCAGTCCGCTTTGGTTTCTTTCCCTTACACAATGGTCTCTGCGGCCGCACAAAATAAGTGCGGTCCGCACTGAATACTTCTGAGAGTGACCCTTTTTCAACTATTTCCTGCACTGTATCAACACAATCCTACAACGTCTTACAACCACCCAGTCCAAACATAAATCCTATACTACAAATAAAAACAAAGAAAAACAAAAAGAAAGACACATATGTTTCCTCCCAAGAACCGCTGTCCCCTTGGGACTTCATCAAAGGAACTTCATCTTCTTGCAACTCAACTTCATCACCCAAAATATGCTTTTGTTCGGAGGCATTCACATCAACTCTTCATCCACTCCTTGTAGTTACCACAATCACATGATTTTTCTCACCCTTTGGGTTGAGTACCGTATCATTTGGTAGAGGCTCCTTAGGGCGAGTATTCAAGGATTTTGAGATTTGGCCTAATTGAACCTCCAAATTTCTAATTCACGTATTGTGGGAAGACAACCAAGCATCAGAATCCGCAGTCTTTTTCATCATCTGTAAAAACATCATTTCAATTCTACCCGTATCATTTTTGGATGAACTAGGACTTTGTGATTGAAATGTGGGTAGATTGTTTGGTTGTTGATACATTGCGGGCCTTTGAAAACCTTTCCACCAGTTTTCTTGATTTTCATGTTCCAACCTCCTTGATTATTGTTACCACCCCAGTTGTTGTTGTTTCCATTCCAATTATTCGGATTTTTTGATATTTTTCTAAATCCCCTAACTAGAATTTTGGTTATTGCTTCCGTAATTACCATTGCCTTGTTGTTATTGATTGTCCCAATTGCCTTGGGGTCTCCATTGTTGTTGGTTGGAAGAATTTCCCCTATGGACTTGATACTTATTTACGTATTGGACATATTCATTGTCCCCATCATAACCATCATCTTGGAATCCACCACAATCCTTGTCAAATTGATTTGACCTCCCTTGGTTATGTTGACCTCTTTTGTTTACTAGCATGTTGACACCCTCCATAGCATTCACTTGGCAAGAATTTTGAACTTGTTACAACTATGCCTTTGCTAGTTGGTTCATTGTAGTTGTCAGCTCAGCTATAGCCCGCCCATGATCATGTAACTCTTTGTGCAAATGAGTAACTATTGGGTCACCGTGGGGCACATTGTCTTTACTTTACCAAGCGGAGAAAGTGTCAGCCATATCGTCAAGAATGTCACAAGCCTCATCATAGGTAAGTTTCATAAAATTTGTCCCTGCAAGTTGATTCACTATGCATTAGTTTGTTGTGTTAATGCCCCGGTATAGAGTCTATTGGACCATTGCCTTAGTCATATAATTGTTAGGGCATTGTTTCACCATTGTTCTATATCACTCCCAAATCTCACATAATGGTTCGGTGGGCTCCTGTTTGAAAAATAAGATCCCATCCATTAATGCGGTTATGTGCCTCGGTGAGAAAAATTTTGCTATGAACTTATCCGCCAAATCATCCCAAGTAGTGATGGAATGGTTGGAAAGTCAATCAAGCCAATTCAATGTTTTCCCTCTGAGAAATGGAAGAGTCTCAACCAAAGTGCATCCTCAGACATATTAGTTTGCTTGCTCTACCAACAAGTCTCTACAAAACCCCTGAGATGTTTGTAAGAATTCTGATTGGCAGCGCCCGCGAGATACCCATGCTACTACAGCAATGTCAATATAACATTAGTGATTTTAAAAATGCCTGCTCGGATCTAGGGGAGAGGGGGAGGGACAATTGCACCTGCATAGCCTTGGTTTGGAAGCACTCATTGAGCCACTCTTGGAGGTGGTGGAGGATGGTCTGGGATATTATCATTGGCATTAGACTGGAGGCCTCGCCGTTGTACTTGAGGTATAAGAGGCATCTCATCCTCTCCATTATCATCTACCTCCTCCCCCGCAATCATATTTCCAATAGGGTCATTGTTGTTTTCTTCCATTTTTGTACCTGAAGTTGTGACACACACAAATTAGTAACGTAGAAGGAAATAAGAACAATACACAAAACTCTTTAGATAGATAGCCAAAATTGTTAGCTTCCCAGCAGCGACACTAAAAAGTGATCGAGGCCAACCCCTGTACTACAACAAAGTAGCAAGATTGGTCGAAACAGCTTTTACCCGAGAACGTCGGGATCGATTTCCACAGGGAGCTAGAGATTGGAGTTGAGTTTCTATCTAAATTGGCATTGCGTAATTGTTCCAAAATGCACTTCTAATCATAATTGGTTTTGATAGAACCTCTAATTTTTATACTATTATGATGCAAAATTAAGCTAAGTTAAACTAAGAGTAAGCTATTGAAGGTTTTCTAAATAGTTAAAAGGTACTAGTGAAGAAACATTCTCCTAGGTGGATAATTAACGAATTCTTGAGTTGAAGGGTAGATTTTCATATTTGGGGATTACGATATAACCATTGCACGATTCTGATCACTCTACACCTCTTGGTAGATCAAGTGATTTTTCCCTAATATACTTTCTCAAGACCAATTGGGTATGATAGTTTGTGCAAGAAAAAAAAAGTTCAAGTCATGCATTAATATCTCTAGGTTTAACCCTTTAATTGGGGCTATCAATCTTTTGAGTACGCCCCAATTCCTTGTTGGACAAATTTCATAGACTTAGGGTCTCTTTCTCAAGCAGAAACAAAGTCAACTAGGCATAAACTAGTGTTTACAAACACTAATTCCACATTAAAATCCTAAATTATTCCAAATATAAAACACCCATAGACAATAAAGCATTAAAACCTAAGACCCATTAATAATCCACACTAGGATTGAGCCACAACCCTAGCTAATGGGTCTAACTACTCATGATTGTAGAAGAAAACAAAAAATAGATGAAAGAAAACCCATAATATTAATTTACTAAATAAAACTTGAAGATTCAATGATGAAACTAAGCTAAAATTACTCAAAAATAGAAAAGAACTACCATTCACAATAGCAGCTATTTATCAAAATACAACTTATGACCTAAAAAAATGAAAAGTAACTATTTGTACTAGGCCAAATATTCTGGACAAAAATACCCCCTCAGGGCTAGTGCGGACCATACAAAATCGAGTGCGGCCACACTAAGGCTTTTTATTGAAGTAATCTGCTCTCTGAAGTTAGGATTTACGGACCGCACACAGAAAAATGCGGCCGCGGTGGCTTCTATTGCAGTTCGCACAAATAGGCCGTAGACCACATTGGAAATTTTCCATCAATCTTGCCACTCTTTGAACATGGACTTTGGGGACAACACAAAGTCGAGTACGGCCGCAATAAAGTACTTTGCGGTCATATTGCTTGGCTTCCTGAATTGCATACTCGATGAACCTCGTCTTTGCAGACCACACAGAATGGTGTGCGACCGCACTAGTCCTATTATACTGAGCTTGGCCTTGTTCTTGGTACTTGTGCAGATTTCACTTCTTTTGAGCTAGTTTTGACAAATTTCACCTTGTTAACCAAACCCTGCAATCAAGTACAACATGTGAGCCTTTGGGACTATTTTGTACACATTTCTATTCAAAACTGAAGCAAGAAAGAGTGTAAAATGCATCATAATCCCTAGTTATCATAACGCACCTTAAAATCGTTAGATGGTAACTTTTCTCTTTTAATGCCTATTTAAAAGAGTTGTCTGTGATATTTCAGAAGGTCATCTTATGATTAAGAGCTCGATTTCGTGTTTCGAGGCCTTCAAAATTTTATTTTATACCTCTCGATTTGTGTCCGCAGTTCAAGCACATTTTTGAAAAGCTTTTAAGTGGAAATTTGCGAAAAATAATAATTTTTCCCTTTTAAAGTTAACTTAGTTGAGTTTGGATAACATTTTGAGTATATGGACCCGGACTCGTGTTATGACTGTATCCGTGGGTCCATATCAAAATATGGGACTTGGACGTATGCCTAGAATCAAATTGCGAGGTCCCTGGCCCGAGAAATAAATTTTTGATGAAAATTTTAAGAATGGAAATCTAATGATATAAAGAATTTGATTAATATTTGATCTTTTTTGTATATGGCTCGTATTTTGGTTCCGGAGCCCGATACAGATTTAATATAATTTTTAAGTTCGATCTATGAAATTTGGTGAAAATTAGTGTTGATTTGATGTGATTAGGGCATACGGTTGAGAAAAGAGGAATTTGAAAGTGTTTTGAAGAATTTCATGTGATTTGGTGCTAGATCCAAGTTCTAGATGTTATTTTGGTAATTTGGTCACACGAGCAAGTTCGTATGATATTTTAAGACTTGTGTGTATTTTTGGTTTCGAGCCTTGAGGGCTCAAGTAAGTTTCGTATAGGCTACAAAGTGATTTGGACTTAAGAAATTTTGCTGGTATGCTTCACGTCTGCAGTCTTCGCAATTACAGAGTCTGGCTCGCAAATGCGACCCTTGCATTTGCGAAGAAGCTTCACATTTGTGAAGTTTGCAGTGGCTCTTATAGCGTTGGGTCGGCATGACCTTTTATTTAGCCTGGCGACAACGGCTCTTATGCGGTGGGTCGGTACGGTGTCTAACATTGGCTTTATGTTTCCCTCATCGAAGACTTTTTTGGAGTTTTTATGTTCGTCCTAATCTTCAATGGTTCGATAAGAACCTCGATTATGAGTTGTTATGTGACGATAAATGAGCACCTCATGAGGTTTCGCTCGATGGCTGAATTGTTTCGAAGCCTTTTATTTGGAGTTGATATGATCGAAGCTCGCTTGCTTATGCCAAGGGTAGCCTGGTCAACTGATTCTTTTCGAAGTAATTAATTGCCTGTAATTTTATGGCTACGGTCGGGCTTCTCTGAGTAATTATGTTTGGCCGTAGCCTTTTAGTCCCCGAGTGAAGTAGTTCGACTTTTATATTGAGGGTCTGCCTTCTTAGGGGTCTTACATGTTCAATATATAGCCTTAACTTTAAGATGATGATTATGCCTTTTTTAAGGTCTTATAAATTTTAACATGCCTTGCAGTCTTATAGATTTTTTACTTGGTACAAGCATAACTCATTCCTTGCTTGAGGTCTTACAGGTTTAGTGTTGCCTTATGAGGTCTTATTGCCTTGAGTTTTTGACAAATTTATGGAGTGATAGTCGATGATAAACCCCGAGACATCAGAGTTTTTTTGGCTCTGGAGCCGTTCTTTGTAAACTTGGTATTACCTCATTGAGGGCTTACAAGTTCGAAGTTTCTAACCCGGAGGTCATATGGCTTCGAGTTTTTGATGTTATTCCCCGAGTGTTTGGGAAATGTTTGGCTATGGAGCCATTTCTTGTAAACGTAGCAGACTTCTTTGAAGCACAAAGCGTTTTGATGGAGGAAATTATTCTTTTATTACTTGGTATAAGTATATATGTTTCTGTTTTCAAGGGTTTGGTTCTTCTATGCGGATACAGTTCATTCGAACGTTTGGCCCGATATATCATTTTCTTATCGAGACCCTTTTTGACTCATCTTGGCTTCTCCGAGGAGGTGAACTCCTAGGGAATGCCCCGTAGTATTCGAGGTTGACGGAAGATATGCCTCAGATACTTTTCAAGTTCTCCTTAGGTAGAATATAGGCGTTTCCTCGTTAAAAACCTTTCCATTAAAACCCTTCTTGGGATAAAATCTGATCGAAGGAAAAGAGTGCAACATATGTTTTAGAACCTAAGGATTCAAGCTTGAAAGAGCTTTGATTGTTTTGATCTAATACCTGCACATAAATTAATGCAAGATGTAACTAAAAAGGGAGATGGCTATACCTTAGTGGTGATGGTACTTCAAGTCTTGATATGCTTCAACCGCTTGCTCCAGGGATGCGATATCATCCCTTGCTCGTTTATTCAGGTGTAGGTGAGAATGCATCTCGTGATTCTACTTCCCTATTTTCTTATCCTTTAGCTCCCTCGATGTTAAAAGCGTTGATGCTGATGCAACATTGTGCATTGCGAACAACTATCTCGTTTTATATTGTTCTTCACACACATTTTTGTTCTGTCCTTTGTAGGAAACTTCATCACTTGATGAAGAGTTAATGGTACTGCCCTCATGCAGTGTATGCACGGCCTTACGAGAAAGGCGTTGTACCTCATGTCTCCTTCGATAATATGGAACTTGGTATTTTAGGTTGTGCTGGCCACGTTGACCGGGAGGGTGATTTCCCCTTTCATTGTTTCACTTGCCATGTTGAATTTGTTAAGGACTCAAGAGGCGGGTACGATCTGGTCGAGCAGTCTGAGCTGCTCTACCACCCTCGACCTGATAATATTTGCTGAGCTACCTGGATCCATACGCATATGCTTAATTTGAAATGTATTTACAAGAAAACAAATTACCAAAGCATCGTTATGAGGCTGAGATAGGGTCTCGATGTCCTCGTTGCTGAATGTGAGGGCGTCCTCGGGTATGTAACCTCGGGTTCTCTTCTCCATAGTGATGTATATTTTTGTTCCTTTGACAATGGGTTCCTGTGGGATGTCAATTCCTCCAACAATCATCTGTATGACATGTTGTGGCTCATCTGTCTCATTTTTTTTTGGTTCGCCTCTCTTTCCTGAAATTAATTTTTGGCTCGGTCACTAAGGAACTCTCGGAGGTGCCCTTTGCTGATTAGTCGGGGCACTTCTTCTGAGATATGTTTTCAATCTCCATTCCTATGACCGTGTGTTGCACGAAATTCACACACCAAGTTAGGGTTAATTTGATATGGATCTAATTGTACAGTTTTTGGCAATCTGATTTCACTGATTTTACCGATGACAGATACAATATCTGAAATGTCAACGTGACAAGGGGGGTGCCACTGTCATTCCTGTATGTCTTCTGAATCCTACTCTACTCATGAGTCCTCGAGGATTCTGGTCTCAATCTGTCCTCTTGTCATTTCGGGCTATCTTATGCCTTGGGGCAGTTTTTCTATCTTTAGTGTATGGTTGGTATCTTTCCTTGTTTGGCCTTGATTCTATTGCCAAAAGCATGCTAGGATATACCGAGCCTAAGGGGGCTCCTAGTTGGTCATCCTCGATCCTGATCGTTGATTGATATTTGTTATGGAAATCCGACCAAGTCACGGTGGGGTATTTAACCAAGTTTTGCTTCAGATGCTTTGAAGCTACCAAGCTTCGTTCGTTCCAGCCTTGGGTAAAGGACTGCACTGCCCATGCATCAGAGACTGGTGGTAACTCCATCGGATATTTTTGAAAGCGAGATAAAAACTCCCGCAATATCTCATTTTCTCTCTATTTGATTTTGAAAACGTCAGATTTCCTTGTAGCAACCTTGATGGTACCAACATGTGCCTTTATTAAAGAATCTTCCAGCATGGAAAATGAGTCTATTGAATTTGGGGATAGGTTGTGATACCGCATCATGGCCCCTTTTGAAAGTGTTTCCCCAAATTTCTTCAACAGGACGGATTCAATTTCATCGTCATTTAGATCATTTATCTTTACAGCACAAATGTAGGTTGTGACGCGCTCGTTAGCATCTAAGGTTCCATTGTACTTTGGGAGATAGGGCATTCTGAAGTTTTTCGGGATGGGCTTTGGAGCCGCACTTGACATGAATGGATTTTGTATGAATTTCTTGGAATCTACACCCTTCAGGATTGGGGGTGCACCCAGAATTTTATCAACCCTTGAATTGTAGGTCTCTACTTTTTTATTATTGGCTTCTATCTTCGTTTTGCTTGATTTGATCCTCTTTGTGAGGTCCTCAAGCATCTCTATGATAGCAGGGTCGGCTGTTGACCCATTCTTACATGATCTTTATCGTGCCTGTTCGACTCAAGGGGTCATTTCTGGTACTGCTATACTTGGAGTTTTTTGGTGGCTTTGCAGTTGAGTAATCGCTAGCTGTTGTGTCTTTAATATCTCAAAAATGGCGTGAAGGCTAACATCTTGTTCCTTATGAGGCAAGGTTCTTTTAGCTTCTTGTTGGTTTGCTTGGAATATACTCCCATTAGTGTAAGAGCTTATATCGATGTGTTGGGCGTTGCGTGAGACCACATCCAAGGGAATTGGTTCTAGTGCATCCTCAGGGTTTTGTGGTGGTACACCATCATCTGGAACAACTACACAATTCTCTCCAGGTCCTCAGGACCATTGTTTTCATGTGCATTCACTGAGTTAGATATTTTGACTTGAAAGGAAAGATTCTTGGACAATAAAAAGTGTGAATGATAACTTGCGTTATGTAATAAACCAGCACGAAAATAATCACTAATATTTTTTAGCCCCACGGTGGGCACCAAACTGCTTACCTTGAAAATGATAATAACAATTAGATTTTATTTTGTGGTTCTTTAAATAAATGATTTATTTTCATGCTAGTTTTTAGGCATTAGAATCTAAGTGTGAGATTGGAAAATAGGGTGAAAGCTTTTGAGATAGTATAATACGCAAATCGAGTGACTGAGAATTAGGTCCTCAAAGTGGCTTATACAGGGCCTCAAGATCGACCTAAGCTTTAGGTTGCGGACGACCGATGAAGGACTAGCAATTCTAAGAGCTTTGATGATGGCTCTTTATGATCAATGATGAGTAATAAATGAAGAACAATCAATTAAAATACAATAAATGCAAGTAATGTAATAAATTTAAGCAATAAAACTACGGGAAAATATGTTTAAGTTAAAGAGCAGAGAATGTTCTTGTATTGAATCTCCTCTATGCAAAAAGTAACAAGGCCCCCATTTATAAAGGAGGGGGAATCCCAACATAGTACATATGCATTTATTACAAAGATTTATAGTTGATACAACTATTTAATGTTATGGAATGGACTTACACTATTCTTATAGACTTGGATAGACCTAACCACTTGCCTTTGGAATCTCCCACTCGTTCGTCATAGTCGCTGATTTGTACTGTCCCGAGGTCGAGCATTAGGAACCTTCGAGGTCGAACCTCAAGCAATGCATCGAGGCTTTTGAAGTCAAGCCACAGACTGCCATGTGATACTAAATTGGATTCTCTGACTTTAGCTGCATATAGGGTCACTGAAAGATCTAGACAAGGTTCATGAAATGAAGGCTATGTTCTGAGAGAATCTTTCTCATATTCAACCTTTTCCAGACGAGTCTTTATCCTTGCTATCTCAGCATCATTTGCCTCACTCTCTTGCAACAAAGCTCTGACCTTGCTATTTATAGGTGTCTTTTTAAATGAACAAGGTTCATAGGAATGGCATGAACCTCATAATCACGAGCAATCAGAGGATTGAACCCAAAATGGTCTTTGCTTGTATCCATCTCCCACTTCTTTAGTGGCACCTTACAACGAGCAAGAATAGTAGTGAGAATAAAACCATAAGGAATGGCACGGGCCTTGGAGCCATTGATAACCCTATCAAGTAGCTTGATCATAAATTCAAGCCATTTAATCTGCCGCCCACTCTCAAGACACTCCATCTAAACCAAGTCCACGTAGTTAGCAATGTATCTTTTTTCCTGCCTAGGCAACAATCACTTGTTGAAAAATTCAAACAGGATGTTGTGGCATGGCTTCATTTCACTCTTATATGCAACCTTGGCCTCATTCACTTCTGTGACATCACATAACTTCCTAGTAATGGCAAGGGCAGTAGGAAGGGAGTCCAGATATGGCCATTTTTGCCTTGTGTAGTCATCATACCCTTCAGAAGGAATGTTAAGAATTTCACACACTCTTTTGGCATCAAAGGACACATGAACCCTTTTCACTTGGCTGGTAACTTTTCCATCCTTGACCTATGCATTTTCCATGAACTCAATAATCTCATTTCTTGCTAGCCTGCCATCCAACTGAAGGACCATGTCCTTCTACCCTGAAAAATTAGAGCATTAACTAGTCAAACCATCCCTAGTTCCTCCAAATCCTTCAAAAGTCTACCCTTCAAGATGGTTTGTTTGCACAACTTGGCCAGCTTGTCTTGTTCATTATCAGATTAACTTTCTTCTTCACCACTCCAATCCTCCTCCTAAGTGATTTTAACTTGCTTGCCTTTCATAGCAGACATCGTCCTTTTAGCCAAAGAAGGTTCAATAGTCTCAGATACAGATGAAGACTTCTTGGAAGAAGTCTTGGTCTTATTTGGATTTTGGGTCTCAACCTCTAGGGTTATATGTTCATCCTGATGGACTAGGTCCATCTCATCCACATCAACAACTTCTGCAACCTTAGATTTCCATTTTGTCCATTCTATTCTTCTTTCTTTTTGCCACAACCTTTTGTAACTCATGCTCACTCTGATTCAAGTTACACCATGTTTCCCTTCCTTTTGGTAAAGGAATCGCAACAATTGTTAAGAAGTGGCCTTCCTTTTCTTTGTAGTTTTTGCAGTGTTGGGGTTCTCTTTTTTTAGGGTTATAGCATGCACCCACTTTCTTCAGAAGGTCTGCTAGGGTCTCCTCAATAGATGAATTAAGTTCATCTACATGTGAATTCAGAATGACCAGCCCTTCAGCAGCCTTCCCTGAATCAGTTCCCCTTGTTTTCTTGATACTCTACACTACATTTTCATCCCCATCCCCACAGATAGCGGTCTAACCATTTCTAATGTGGGTAAGGAATCAACCACTTCTTTCCCTTTTTCCCTCACATCACCATTCACACCCTCACTCTCTTTTTCTTTTTCACTTTATTTTTTCCTGCTCTCGTAGAGAAGGAAAGAAAATTGATGGTTTTGAAAATTATGGGAGTGGCAGTGATGATGATGAAAGTTTTTAAAGAGAGGATTAATTAATGTCCAATAGCAACTTTTTGCAGTCAATAAAAAGTCCAATCACATTAAACTTTCAGGTTTAAAAAGTGGTTAATCTTCCTTATAATCTATGCATTTTAATACAGTAAGGAGTCTTATGGAGACAAAATAGGTTCAAAGTCAAAATGATAGGTTTTTCCAAAGTATTCAACATAGGAAGGACTCTGCTCATGAATTAAATATTAATATTTCTAATTGTAAAGAGTGTAAAAACCATACCTCGTTATTCAAATGAGCCAGTAATGATGAACCGAGTTCTTCATTAAGAATCCTTTTGATCATGCCTCAATTTGCCAAAATTAGAGAAAAGTTTGTTAGAGATCAGTGAATCATATCAACACATAGCACAAGAGTATATTATTTATATTATGAAACTGAACAAAGATTAATCTAGATATTTACACAAGACTATATTTCCTAACAAATTTTTTTTTCTTGTTTTATTTTTCATTTTGCATTCTGAACTGCTTTCATTAGGCAATCTTAATCATCCCTAGTTCTAACCTGTTCCTTTAAAAGATTCTCTTCTCTATGTTATTGTAAAGATGTCATCAATTTGCTTATCAATATCACAAAATTCTATAGTGATCAGACCTTTTTCATAGTTGTCCCTTAACAAATGGTGTCTAACATCTATGTGCTTAGTTCTCTTATGATGAATCTAATTCTTATTCATACTAACAAAACTCGTTTTATCACAAAAAATAGGGATGCAACCAACTTCAATACCAAAACCTATCAACTGCTGTTTGATCCATATCAATTGAGCACAACAAGAAGCAACAACAATATACTCAACTTCAGTAGTAGATAAGGCCAATGAGTTTTGCTTTTTAGTAGCCCATAACACAAGACATGAACCAAGGAAGTGTGCCATACCTGAGGTGCTCTTCATATCCATAAGGAAACCTGTATAGTCAGCATCCGCATATCCCATTAGGTTAAAGTTACTACCTTTAGAATACGAAAGGCAAAGGTCAATAGTGCCTTTCAAGTATCTCAATATTCTCTTGACTGCAGTCAAATGTGATTCCTTTGGATTTTCTTGAAATCGAGCACGAAGCCCTACACCGAAAAAACATGTCACATCTACTAGGAGTAAGACACAAAAGTGAAATATTCATACCCCTATACAACTTCTGATCAATAGGATTGTCTATTTCCTTTGATTCTTCTATTTTAAACTTCCTAATAAACTCTTTGTATATTTTTGCTAATGGATCATGGTTCTATTTGAGTTCTATTTAATTTGTAAGCCTTAGAAGAAATTAAGCTCACCTATCGTATTCATTTCAAATTGACTTCCCGTTAATTTAGCAAATTCCTTAATAAGGATTTTAGTGGTTGCCCCAAAAATTATGTCATCAACAAATATTTGTACCACTAGAAGATCCTTACCTTTTTTGCCTCTAGAATAGAGTACTATTAATTTTACCTCTCTTGTAGCCATGTTCAAGCAAGAATTTGGATAGTCATTCATACCATGCTCTAGGAGCCTGCTTGAGTCCATAGAGTGCCTTGTCCAGTTTGTATACATGATCCAGACACTCTTGATTTCAAATCCTGGAGATTGTTTGACAAATACTTCTTCTTTTCAGTAGTCATTTAGGAAAGAACTCTTGACATCCATCTGGTGAAGAGTAAATACCATGTGCAGCAAAGCCTATAAGGAGTCTTGTTGCTTCTCATCTTGCAACTGGAGAAAGGTCTCATCATAGTCTATGCCCTCCTCTTGGCTATAACTTTAAACCACTAACCTTGCATTGTTCCTTGTAACAGTTCCATCTTCATCAAGTTTGTTTTTGAAGACCTAGTTAGTGCTAATCACTAATCAGTCCTTGGGTCTTGAATCCAGATGCCAAACATGACTCCTTTCAAACTGATTGAGTTAATCTTGCATTGCATTTACCTAGTCTGCAACCCGCAAAGCCTCAACAACATTTTTGGTTCAATAAAAGAAAGGAAATCATCAAAAGCACACAGATTCTTTAATTGTAATTTTGATTCCAGAAGTTGGGTCAATAACTATGTTCTTAATGGGATGAGAACATTGATACTTGTAAGGTTTCACAACCAACTAGTTTTTGGCTTATGTTTTTCCTATGTTTTGTTGCCGAGGAACATGCTCATGGACAAGCTCCATTTGGGAGTTGGATTGACTTGTTCTTCATTCAGTTCTCCCTGCCAGGTTGCCCTAGATGGAAGAATCTATTCCATCACATGTTCCTTCTTCTGGTGCAGCTTCAGCTTGGGCTACGACTTCAACTAAGCCTTTTACTAGCTCAATAGCTTCATCTTCACGTTCCTGTCTCTCATAAAGAATGTTAGTTTCATAAAAAAATACATGCACGCTTTATTCTGCACACCTAGTTCTTTTGTTGTATACTTTATAAGCTATGCTAGGTGAAAAATATCCCCAGAATACTCCCTTATCACTTGTGTGATCAAACTTACCTAAGGATTCCTTTCCATTATTGTGTACAAATAACTTGCATCCAAATTCCGTAGGATAGGATATATTTGGTTTTATCCCTTTACATAACTCATAGGGAGTCTTCTCTATAAGAGATCTAGTCATGCACCTATTAATGATGTAACAAGCAGTGTTTACAGCTTCTGCCTCGAAGCTATGGGGCAATTTTCTAGAAAGAAACATATTCCTAGCCATATCTTCAAGTGTCCTATTCTTTCTTTCAACTACTCCATTTTGTTGTTGAGTCCTAGGGGTAGAAATATTATGATATATGTCTTGTTCATCGAAAACTTCAGCAAACTCAGCATTTTCAAATTTAGTTCCAAGATCAGAGCTAATTAATGCAAGCTGACTTACCTAGTTGTTTCTGAGTTTTTCTAATAAAAGAAATAAACATGCCAAATGTTTCACCCTTATTATATAAAAATAATTTCTAAGTAAACCTAGAGTGATCATGAACAAGCACCATCACATATTTTTTAACACTTCTGCTTAATGTTCTCCTTGGTCCACAAAGATCCATATGAACCAGCTCCAATGACCTGGACGTGCTAACAATTTTCTTACTTTTAAAAGAGGATCCTACATGCTTCCCCCTTGCACAAGACTCAAAAATTTGTCTTCCTTAAACTTGATGTTAGGCAGCCTATCACTAGGTCCTTGGAGACTAATTTGTTGAGTTGACTTAGACTTGCATGGTCAAGTCTTTTGTGCCAGAAGAAAGGATCATTGTCCAATGCACTTAAGAAAATTAGTTCATTTTCTGAAAGAGTGAAAGAATCTACAATGTATACATTGTTTACTTTTTTCCATGAAAAACAATCTCATCAGTGGTAAGATTTATCATAAAACATTTGGTAGAGGCGAATGCTACCAAGTTAACTCTTTCACAAAATTGTGATACACTGATTAAGCTATATTTCAAACCATCTATTAAGTAGACATTCTCAATAGAATGTGAGTCTGTCTTACCTATCTTTCCAACCCAAATGATCTCACCTTTCTTACCAATTCCAAAGGAGACATCACCTCATTTTAGGTCCTCAAATGAATGAACTGGTTCTTGCTTCCAGTCATATGCTTTGAGCAGCCACTATGCATGTACCATATTTGGCTTCTTCCCTTCACTTAGCCTGCTAAAGGTAATCAAAGGTTAGTATTAGGAACCCAAACTGGTTTAGGTCCCTTTCTATTGGCAAAAGGGTTAATTAAATTCTTTTTAGGTCATCTTGGCAGCCTATTCTTCCCATGAACAAAAGTTTTTTTCTTTTGACTAGCCTTTTCTTTTGAATTACATTCACTTTTATAGTGACCAGTGTTACCACAATGTATGCAAATTTTATTCTCAGAAAGTGTGACGTACATGCTTTTGGAATTCCACTTAGGTGCAGGGGTCCCATAGCCAAGTCCTCTCTTTTTACTTCTATGGTGTTCTTGTAGCAATGATAGTGCATCAGAGGACTTATTCGATTTACTTGTTCTTTCTAGTTCATGCTTAACCTTGTTTAGATCTTCTTTTAGGACTCTTCTCATCCCTTTTTTACAACTCATCCTTCATTCTTCATAGATATCCTTCTAAGGTGATATGTGTGATCAACTTTCTTTTTACATGTTCCTAATTTCAATTTTAAATTTTCAAATCTAAGCTCTAGCATAGTGATGTCAAGTTCAAGAGCCTAGTTCTTCAACTCAACATTTCTACTACCACTTTGAATAGCCTTGGGTTCTAGATTTTTGCACTTACCTTTCCAGACTATACATTCCTTAGATAGCTATTCCTTTTCTTTGTTTATGACCTCAAACTCATTAATGAAATCTAGTAGTAACTTAGATAGCCTCTCTTTAAAAAAAATGTAATATTTTCTTTGAGATGAATCACACTTACCTTTAGTACATCATCTTCTTTATCCTCATATGAGCTTTCTCCCCAAGCAGCAACCATAGCTTTTGTTGATCCTTTGTTCTTCTTGGCATGAACAAGTTCATTCTTCTTGTTTCTTTGTTCAACCATTTCCTTCTTCCATTCAATTTTCCTTTGAGGGTTGTTTTTCATTATGTGGCCAGTCTTACTACATTAATATCATATCTTGTTGATATATTTTTCAAGGGCCCTTGGTTTGTGGAAGGTTGCACCTCTTGAAGAACCCTATCCTCTCATTAGATACTTTTTGAAATCCCCTGGGATCATAGCCATTTCATCTTCTAGATCTGCACCTTCAGCGATTCTAATAGCCAGACTTCTTTCCTTCTTGGGTGCATCCCTCTTCATAGTTTGCCTCCTAAGTTCATAGGCAGTGATATCTCCAATTAGCTCGTCCAAATTGAGAGTGGAAATGTTTTTTGATTCCTGAATAGCAGTGATTTTTCTTCCCCAAGTGACTAGCAAAACCCTTGTCAAAATTTTCTCAACCTTGTATTCTTCAAGGACAATCCTTCCAAGAGACTTAAGTTTATTTGTTAGTGTTGTGAACCTTTTATAAATCTCTTGGATGGTTTCTCCTTCCTTCATGGCGAAATTCTCATATTGAGAGTACAACAATGTTCTTCGATCTCTTCACTTGACGAGTTCCTTCATGAGCCACTTGCAAAGTGTCCCAAATTTATTTAGTAGCAGTAAAACATTGAATTCTGATGTATTCCTTTGGACCAAGTCCACACACTGGCCATTTCATGGCCTTAACATTCTTTTCCCACTTCTTCAAGTCCTCAGTGGTGCAGTTAGATCTAGTTTTTTGGCACATCCACTCCTGCAGTATTCTTCTTCATGGTATCAAGGGTACTATTAGTAACAATGTCCCAGAGTTCATAGTCCTCTCCGCTGATATTATCTCTCATCCTGTTTTTCCACCAGGAGTAGTACTGGCCATTAAAGAGTGGAGGCCTAGCAGTGGATTATATTTCCCAGTTTCTAGGTGGTGCACTCATCTGGATCTATTCCTAAGGTGTTAGCCTCTTCAAGGATAACTCGCTGGGATACCAATTGATGTTTTATACTTCAATACCAGACAAGAGGGGGGGGGGGGCTGATTTGTGTGGTGCCCAATTTTTAACTTAACCTGATTATAGTGGGACCTTGTTCTTCTTTGTATTCCAAATACTAGAGGTGTGGAATAATAATTAAGTTAAAGAACACAAAGATTTTATGTGGAAAACACCTAGCTCAAATAGTGAAAAAACCATGAACTACTTTCTAGTAGGATTTTCCTAAACTCTCCACTAAAATTACTGAGCCAAAAAATGCATTTACAAAACACTTTTGTAAACCTATGATTAACTGTGATCCTGTTGTAGCACACTGCCTTAACTGTTACGACAACTTCAACTTAACTCTAATATGAAACTCTAAGTACTTAATATAATTTCTTGTAGATAAAGGTGAAAGGTACAATATAACTTAATACAATTGAAATAGAATGAAATATAGACACCTGAAAATGGTTCTTCTATCTGGCTCAAGTAGCTTCAGATTTGCACACTTGAATTACACACGAATTGCTAGGAAAGTTACCTTGCTCTTTTTATCTCAATTCACATTTAACTTATACTTTGATATTTATGGAGTTAGTAAATAGAGATTGACTAGAATTCTGGTGCTACTTTTCCTTAGTAGAAGAGTTCTAGTTGATCTCAACCTCCAACTCTTTCCCTTCCTTAAACTGTGTTCTCTTTGAATAAGGAGTATTTCTCCTTATCTAATATACAACCTTTCTGGTTAGGATCAAGAGATATCACTTCTTTAAGTTAGATTCATCTCCTTCATGTGCATCTCACATGCTTGAGTTGACAAAATTAGTGCTTCACCAGGATGGACCTGGTCTATGTCTGAGTTCCTTTGCCAGTCTTCAAAACTCACCATTAGTTGGGCAAACAATCACAAGTAACACTAGTCCACCTTAAGGTGATACACTTGGCCTGACGAACCCCTTTGCTAGTAACTCCTCAAGTTGCTTCTTAAACTCCTTCAACTTTTTCGGAGCCATATGGTACAGTGGGATAGATATAGGTTGAGTACCTGGAGCCAAGTCCATACAGAAATTGATATCATGATCTAGTGGCATGATTGGAAGGTTAGAAGGAAATACATTGGCGAACTCCCAAACTCTTGGAACTGAATCAATCGCTGGAGACTCTGCGAATGTATCCTAAACATAAGCTAGATAGGCCAAAAAACAATTCTCGACCATATGTCGAGTCTTCATAAATGAGATAACCTGACTAGATGTACTAACCAACAAATCGTTCCACCCTAATATATGCAACTCTAGAATCTCTAAGGTAACCGTATTTGTGGGACAATAAAGGATGTCGTGATATGGGGAGAACCAGTCCATGCCAGGTTGACTTCAAAGTTGGTCATATCAAGCAACAGAAGGTCTACTCTAGTGTCTTAACCACAAAATGTGACCAAACAGGACCAGTAGATCTGATACATAATGATAGAATCACCGAAATGGATGGACACATAAACTAGAGTGCCCAAGGACTCATGAGAAATATCCAGGAAAGGAGCAAACAAAGATGACACGTAGGAATAGGTAGACCCTGGATGAAATAAACCAAATCATCCCTACTGTAGACATAAATAATACATGTGATCACGGTATCTTCGGCTACTACATATGATCTATCCAGAAAAGCATAGAAACTGGCTTGAGCGGTGGATTGCTAGCTCTACCAAAATGAACAGTAGTTGGCTGAACATCCCCCGGCCTCAACCTTTAGGATGACCCTACCCGCTTGTTCTCTGACTCTAGCGAACGAACAACTGGTGTTATAATCATGGGATGTTGGTGCTACTATACTGCCTTGCCTTGAATCCTGGGGCAGATCTTAACAGATGAATGAGATCTTCACACCCGAAACAACCTCTTGGTGCGGGTGATATGCTGCCTTGAAGTCTGGTCATGATAGACTAAAGATCCACTGGAAGAACCCTAAATAGTTGATAGGTGGTATGAACTCTCTAGCATGGTACCGAAATAAGAGTTGGAAGAACCCCGGTTGCCTGAATACCCATTAGAATACCCCTGAATGGTTGGTAGGCGGTAAGAACTGTCTATCATAGCACTGAAATAGGGTTGTATTGGAGAACCCCGAGGAGCTGGTAGTGTCGGATATGTGGGCCTGCTAGGCGAACCCCTCCCAAACTGATCTCGTCCCCCAGCCGGGGCATCTCTAAACTCCCTAGAATAACGGACTCTTTGGTCTCTCTACTTCTACTCTCAAACCCTAAAATGGTAACCCTAAAACCTTTGAGTTGTCTCCATTACTAGCTGATCCGAAGTCCCTTTCTCAATCTCCAGGGCCATAGTAGACTGAATACCTAAGTGTAACCCCGAAACAAACCTCATCACTCTCTCTGCATTAGTAGAAAGTATCATTATTTCATGGCGAGATAACTCAGTTAATCTTGCCTCATTATCGGTCATAGATATTTGACCCTGCTGGAGCTGCTCAAACTGAAACAACAACTCTTCCCTCTGAGAGGGTGGAATATACCTATCCAAGCATAGGCGTGTGAACTGGTGTCAACTCATGGGAGGAGAACCTATTGGTCTGCCAAGAAGATAAGACTACTACCACATACGAGCCATGCACTCTAACTAGAAAGTAGTGATATCCACCCCACGGGACTCCAATATCCTCATGCTATGCAGTCTGTCCTTGCACCTATCAATGAAGTCTTGGGGATCCTCATGTCGCTCACCCCCGAAGACAGGAGGGTATAGCCTTGTCCATCTATCCAATAGCTTTTACGACTAGCTGACCGTAGCTTGTCTTGGCTCATGTACATTTACAATAACTGGCTGGGATCCGCCCACGTGTAGTGCACCTGATGTCACTTATACAACAGCTGCATGCCCGGAGTCTTGGTAGTAGGGTTCTATGCTTCCCATCCCGCCTGAGATATGGCTGGATCTGCTGGAAATAAACTAGATTGAGTCATAGTGTCCATGAACCACAACGTACCACCCATGACCTTCTGAAAACCCGGTGCTAACATGAAATCTACCAGAGCTGGCTCTTATGTGGGCACCTCTCCCTACTCCTCCACGATGGGATCCTCCACTGGTGCCCTCCCTCAACTTCTGCATCTACCTATATCAATAGAGGGAGTAGCTTCTCCCCAGTTTGAAACATCTAGCGTGCACGTTCTCACCATCTATGAGATAATAGTAGAAATAAACTTAGTATACGATCAATTGCACGATAGGTGATGAATAAAAAGTAGTTTCCTAACACCTTATAGCCTCTTGAAGATAAGTACGGACGTCGCACTGATTCGCAAGACTCTATTAGGTCCGCCCATAACTTGCGAAACCTACGTGAATGCAATGCTTTGATACCACGTTGTCACAAATAATTTCTAGTTTAAGCTGTGATAGCGCCCAACACTACTTATCGACAGGCCAACAATGAACAACCTAGTGATTTCCATTTCTTGTTAAGTCTTTCAAACAACTAAGTTTCATTAAATTTATAAAATATTTAATGAATGACAGATTTTTAAGAGATCAAATTGAAAGCAGCTAAATGAAATCATGACTATAGAAATCCAAACAAAAATTACACGTCTACTAGAGTGTGCCTAGACCCAGTGTCACAAGTGTATGAGCATTCTAGTAAAATATACAAAAGAATAATAATCTACTGTCTGAAACGAAATGGATAGAAAAATATAACAAAAGGAAGATTTCAGCTGCTGTTGTATGGCTCGGAAGAGCAACTTACCGTGTAGTCTCATATCGGGGATCAGATAAATAATACGGACGGGAAATTAGATGTAGCTGCCTCAGATACTGTACAATTATGTATAGAAGTGGAGATTGGGATTCAAAACATTTAAGGAATATATAAAAAAAACTCTCTCGGCGCACGTTAGGTGACTGACTAACCTGCGCCTTCATCGAAAATGGGAGGAAGACGGCGACAAAGAAGGAATACTACGAAAGAACCAGTACTAGATCAAAAGATTATGATGACTAGATCGAGTGAACAAGGAAAAAGAAAGGCCAAAACTATGGATCAAACTCAGGAAGAGGAGGAAAATGACAATGATAACAACTGGCCAGATCTAGAAAAGTATCGAATCTAACAACATCTCCAGTAAATTCGATCAAGAAACTGGGTCACTGGCACTGACGGAGAATGAGCAAAGGAAATAGCAAAATTAGTGTTGCAAATGAGAAAGCTAGTTCGAGTGAGGTAAAATCCAATGGAACAGTACATGTAAGCTCAAGCAAGGAACATAGGGCTAGTTTTGTGGATAATCAAAAGGAAGCTCAAGGGAAGAATTCAATTCAAGTTGTTGATAAGGGTCGATCATGGGCGAGATTACTACTGGAGAACAAGTTAGCTGCAAAAGGTATGAATCTCAACTATATACCCCCATCAATGAAGGATGGTGAAGTAGTTGTACAGCTGATGGAGGAAGACATTGTTGAGGAAAATGAAAAATTGAATAGAGCAGTAATATTTGATGTGGTGGGGAATACACCTTCAATTGGTGACATTGAAAGGTTTATCCAGAGTCAATGGGAAAGTGTGCAGAAGCCTAAGGTGTTGTTTCATAATGAGGGATATTTCATAGTGCTGCTTTGTATAAATGAAGA
This sequence comes from Nicotiana benthamiana, assembly GCA_034376525.1. Taxonomy (NCBI): domain Eukaryota; kingdom Viridiplantae; phylum Streptophyta; class Magnoliopsida; order Solanales; family Solanaceae; genus Nicotiana; species Nicotiana benthamiana. The sequence continues at coordinate 87,474,774 of CM067331.1, read as the reverse complement.
AAATGAAAGGGTTCTAATGAATGACCCTTATACAATTAACAATTAGGCCAATTATTGTAAGACAATAGTCGAAGCGTTTTGATTTCAATGAGGATGTTCTGAGAACTATACCCTTGTGGATCAAGCTTCCAAACCTTCTACTTAACCTTTGGAGTAATTAAGCATTAAGCGGAAATCAATATAAGTTGATGCTTGTACGACTATTGCTCAAAAAATCTCATATGCAAGGATTTTAATAAAGATGTATATTACCAGGTCTTTTCCAGGGAAGATAAACTCTGTGATCCAAAATGAAAGGTGTTAGAAAAACTTGTACACTACAACTAGAAGCCAATATATTGCAAGAAATGATGCCAACTGCGCCATACATGCAAGGATCAAAGGAAGCTAAGATAGGATGAAGTGAGAAAGAAAATTGAAAGGAAGCAAATACATGAATGAAGGAAAGTTAGAACACTTGATCCTAATGTTGAAAAAATAGATGCACAAGGAAGATTTGCTGAACAATTGGAGGAAAAAGTAGTTGTACAAAAGAGAAACTCTGAGGGGGAGTCACAATAGCAAGTAGCTAGAGGTAGATCAACAACTAAGAAGCATACAGATGTGATAAGGGAGGGGGAACTGGATATTGGCAATGCATTCAAAGCTATGGTTGATACTGCTCTAATGATTGTTCAAATGTCAGAAGCTCAAGGTGAAAAAGGAATGCATAACAAGGAAGACATGGTAGGACCTCCAATTTTACCTATTATTCCATGATAAATTCTATTACATAGAGTATAAGGGGTCTGAATAAGGTGTACAAACAAAAAGAACTATTTTTTTTCGCAGAATTAAAATTGTAGTTTTGATAAAAGTTATTGAGCATAGAGTGAAGCAAAGTAATGCTGACTCTATGTTAAGGAAAACTCTACAAAACTGAAACTGGGTGGGTAACTGTGATAAGGCTCCTGGGGGGGGGGGGGGAATATGGGTTTCATGTGATTATACTATGGTGGATTATGCAATTATTGTATAGCATGAACAATTTATTTTGGGGAAGTAACTTTAATTCAACAGAATGTACAGTTTCAACTATGTGCTGTCTATGGAAAGCATAATGTACATGACAGGAAGAATCTATGGGAGGAGATGCTAATAAAAGTGGGCAATAAAAGGAGTCATTTCCTTATAATAGGGGATTTTAATACCATTCTATCTAGTGAGGATATGTTCAATGGTAATCATGTACAGGAGGTAGAGACAAGGGAATTTAAACAATTGTTAATTGATGCTAAAATAGATGAGTTGAAAACAGTAGGAAGAAAATACACATAGACTAATAAAAATGTGCATAGTAGAATAGACAGAATCCTGGTAAATGTTAAATGGATACAAAAGCGGCCAAACATGGGGGGGGGGGGGGGGGATTTCTATGAATCTTGGATTCTCGAATCATTGTCCTCTAAGTATAAAGTTTGATACAAGTATCCAAGATTGAGGGAAACCTTTCAAGTTCTTGAACAACCAGGTAAACTTGAAGGACTCTAAAGATATAGTGCAGAGGGGTTGGGATCTTGGAAAGAACAGAGAAAAAATATTGACTGTTTGGAACAAACTTAAGAAATTTAAAGAATTACAGAAACATATGAATAAAGAGGAGGTCAATCAAATTGATAGTAAAATACAGGATCTAGAGAAAGATTAGAAAATATAAAGAACCAAATGAGATGTCCTGACCAAGGAGAAATGCAGATTGAATTGGAAAGAACTACTAAACTGGAGTTGGAGAAATGGTTAATGGTGGAGTAGAGTATTATGAAGCAGAAGTGCAGAGTTCAGTGGCTTAATTTGGGAGACTCTAATACGGCTTTTTACCAAGCTTGTATGAAGAATAGACAAGTATGGAATAATATTGGCAGGTTAACTGACAGTAATGGTGATATACTGCATAGTCCTGAAGAGGTGAAGGCAGAAATTCTAAGTTTTTATACGAGATTACTTGGTAGTTTAGTTACAATGCTACCAATGATCAACTCTGATATAGGGAAGAATGGAATTTGCTAAACATGAGTCAACAACTACATTTAATTACACCTGTCAGCAGAGAAGAAGTGAAAAAAGTATTATTGGGCATTGATGAGAACAAGGCACCAGGGTGTGATGGATATAACTCTTACTTCTTTAAAAAGACATGGCATATTGTGGGAGAGGAAATAACTTCAGCAATTCAATACTTCTTTGAGAGTTCTAATATCTGTAAAGCAGTTAATTGCACACATGGATACCAAAATTCAAGAATCCAACAAACACAAGAGACTTCAGACCTATTTTATGTTGTACAGTCCTATACAAGCTCATCTCTAAAGTGATAACCACAAGAATGAAATGGGTAATGGATAGATTAGTGGACAATTGTTAAATTGTTTTTGTACCAGGAAGGCCGATCACAAATAACATTTTGATGAGTCATGAGCTAGTAAAATGTTATAGAAGGAAGAAGGCCAATCACAAATAACATTTTGATGAGTCATGAGCTAGTAAAATGTTATAGAAGGAAGAGTACCTCACCCAGATGTATGCTTAAGATTGACATGTAAAACGCATATGACTCTGTGGAGTGGGGGTACATAGAAAAAGTATTTAGGTCACTAAATTTTCTATAAATCTTTGTGAGATGGATAATGGCTTGCATCAGTACAGTGACCTACTCAGTTCTAATCAATGGCAGACCAACAAATCCTTTTTTAGGCAAAAAAGGGCTTAGGCGAGGAGATCCACTCTCACCCTTCTTGTTTGTTTTGGCTATGGATATCTGAGTAGATCTTTGAAGACACTTAATGGTGACAAGAAGTGTAAATATCACCCAAGATGTGCCAGGTTTAACCTAGTGCAACTGGGGTTTGCCGATGATCTATTATTGTTTTGTAAAGGTGATGTACAATCTGTGCAGATACTGCACCAACAATTTAAGAAATTCTCTGCAGCATAAAGACTGGTTGCTTATCTAAATAAGAGTTGCATCTATTTTTGAGGGGTAAATCAATTGACTCAGCAACAAATTATGAAGACTCTAGGTTATAAAAAATGAGATTTTCCTTTCAGATATTTAAGGGTTCCACTGAGTACAAAGAGACTATCTGCTATATAATGTGAGCCACTAATTGAGAAAATGTTGCATAGAATTCAGAGCTGGACAACAAAGTACTTATCTTATGCAGGTAGAGCAGTCCTAGTAAAGAGTGTACTGTTTGCCATCCAAACATTCTAGGCATAGGTCTTTATACTGCCTAAGAAGGTTATACAATTCATAGAGGATATATGTAGAAGATTTCCATGGACAGGTGATGCTGAACCAACAAATAAGACCTTGATAGCTTGGGAAAGATTTTGCTTACCAAAGGTTGCATGGGGATTAAATTTCATATATGTGGCTTTTTGGAATGAAACTGTTATTTGCAAACTACTATGGAATATACGTACTAGAAAAGAGAAGCTATGGGTGCATTGGGTTCATACTTACTATGTCAAAGGCCAAGAAATATGGAATGTAGAACCAAATAATGCTTTCTGGGCAATACATAAGATATTTCAGGCCAAGGAGTATTTTGCTATGGCTAGAATGACTAAAAATGATGTCCAGCTAATGGAGAAAGGCTCAATCAGGGGACTATTCCAATCACTACAATGTTTATTTCAAAAAACAACATAGAGAAAGCTAGTATGCAATAACCAAGGGCAGGAAAAATGGATATTCGTATCGAGACTAGAAATATATTATAGATTAGCGACCAAAGATAGGTTGGTATGCTATGGGTTAGACTTTGATCAAACATTCCCTCTGCATGACAAGGAAAATGAGACAATGGAACATATATTTTTCAAGTGTGAGATTAGAGGGAAGATATGGAACAACCTGCTGAGATGGCAAGGAATCCAAAGATCATACAACAATTGACAGGATGAGATTACTTGGATGTTCAAAATGACTAAAGGCAAGAGTGTAAGAGCAGCTATATACATAATGACACTAGATGCTATAGTGTACCACTATTGGTCGGAGAGGAACTTTGTGATTTTCCAGAAGAAGAGACTTCGTTAATCAAGTTTATTATCGAGGAAGTGCATATATGAGCATCAAGGTTCCCTTATCTAGAGAAGATGATAACTACTTTGAATTGGTACCTGGAAATTAGCTAGAATAGAATAGCAGTGGAAGTCGATGAAGATTAGGAGATGCAGAGGCTAGATATCATCATACTGGGGTTTCATTTCTAGCTGGTGATATATTAGACAAATTTTGTAAGAGTTAGATGAGTTGTAAATATCGTTACTTAGTAATAAAATTCTGATTTACCCAAAAGAAAAAAATTTAAGTACAAAAGTGTAGCATGAGTACATAAAAATATGTACCTAGTAAATATTCAGTCTAACATCGAAGAAGTAGTGACGACGGTCGATTTTGACACTTACCATGGTCTAAGATTAATATATTAAAATTCTTATACTAAGCATGGATTTCATGAATAATACTAAAGCTCAATAACTTAAAATATATAATTCTACTTTCATAAATATTAAATCCTAAATATAGTTTCATCATTTAACAACTTACATTTTAGGACATTTAAGCAATATTAATTATGAATAGTTCCAAAGAATTATCAGGCACAAATTATGCCGAGGTCGCACGACCCCGTCTAACATAATATTTAAATTGTGCATTAGCGAGGGTCGAACAGCTCAAACCACAAATGCATCTATCTGCTACAGAGAAACTAGACCCACTCCACAAATAGCCAACATTTCTAATAAAATGCAAATTCTCATTTATAGTCAAGTATTCCATTCGTAACATCAACTAAGTCAATTTTACCTTTTATAAATTCTTTTATAAACTTCCAATATGACTTAAGCAATAAATCCACAAGTAGGGGTGCAAACGTGTAATGACTCGGCCTGTCGTCTCATGCGTTACCACTCTATTTCCCTTATTTCTACTTCTTTGCATGTTTTTAGCTGTATTACATCACATCGTGTTGGTTAGTTTTGGTTCAGAGTGGTTTTGTAGAGAAATGAAACACTTAGTCTCTTAAGCTAACCGTTTTATAGGAAAAGTCAACCATAAATTGACTTGTGAGTAAACGATCTCAAAATTTTGTTTTTATGATTTAATTAGCTTTGGGAGGTGATTTGGGACTTCGGAGCGTGATCAGAATGTATTTTGGAGGTATGGGGTAAATTAGGCTTGAATTGGCGAAATTGGAATTTTGGCATTTTCCGGTTAGTAGCGAAAGTTTTGATATAATAGTCGAAATGGAATTCCAAAAATTGGAGTAGGTCCTCTTTGTCATTTGGGACGTGTGTGCAAAATTTCAGGTCATTTGGATGAAGTGTGATATACTTTTTGATCAGAAGCGGATTCTGAAGTTTTTGGAATCCTTAAGCTTGAATCCGAAGGTGATTTGGTGTACTGGAATTGTTTTGAGTGTTTCCAAGGTTGGTATAAGTCTTAGTAGTTGTATGTAACTTGTTTGTACTTTTGGTTGAGGTCCCGGTGACCTCGGGATGTTTTCAGAAGGTTGTCACAAAGATTGGAGTTGAGATTGAGCATGTTTATGCCGCTGAAGTTCCTATCATAACTGCACATGTGGATTGGGGACTGCTAGTGCAAGATTACAGAAGCAGAAAATGTGTCGCAGATGCAGCCAAGGTTGTAAAGGGCTGGAGCCATAGTTGCGGAAATTTGGGCGCACATGCAATAGAGCAGGTGCGGGTGTTTGAGCACAAGCACGAGTTTAGGCGGATAAGTGATTTCCACAGGTGCACACCTAGGACCGCATGTACAAGAATTTATACCGCAAATACGATTATACTTGGTAGAACATGTAAATAATGGCCTTCATGAAATTAGAGTGGTTCTTCACCATTTTTATCCGTTATTGGGGCTTGTGGGCGATTTAGAAAAGGGAATCAATGGGGTTTTTTTAGGTGAGTTTCTTGGACGTAAAAATCGATTCTATGATGATCTTTACTTGTCAAATTATTGAATCTAGTATATTAAGGGTGAAATTTGAGGGTTTAGGGTTTGAAATTGGAGACCTATGATTAGAGATTTGAGGTGTTGTTTGTGGTCAGATTTTTGAATATTTAGTATTTATGAACTCGTGTGATCGTGGGGATTCTAGTTTTGTGAATTTTTTTGGAATCGGAGATGTGGGCTCGGGGGTCGAGCTTGGTCAATTTCAGGATTCTTGGTATAAATTGGTTATTTTTGAGTGGGCCTTTTTTTTCTTTTGCGTATATTGATGAGTATATTCTGGTTTTCGATAGATTTGGAGCATACGGAGGCTAATTCGAGAGGCAAAGGCATCACGAATTAGAGTTTGAATAGAATTGAGGTAAGTAATAATTGTAAATGTTTATCTGAGGGTTTCAAACCCCGGACTTCACATCGTTGTGCTATATTGAGATGACGCACATGCTAGATGACGAGCGTGGGGGCATGCACCTTTTGGGATTGTGACTTGGTCAATCCCGTACGACTATTAAGTCGCATATTTAATTGCAAACTATTTGATATTAATATAGTTTGGAAAGTATTACTATGTTTGGGACTGAATGTCATGTTTGGGCCTTTTGCCGACTATTTTGGACACTTAGGGGATTTTTTACTATTATTACTCACTGTTTGGACTTCATGCTATATTCTACTATTTTCATAACTCATCTGTATTTTTTATGTGTTTATATTTTAAATGATATTTTTGGCTGAGCTTCATCTTTTACTGTTGTCCCAGGGTCTTGAGAGATTTCTAACTGAGTGAAGCTGAGGGCCTGTGTTGTGAGGATATCATAAGATCGGGCTGTGCGCCGCAACATATTTACTAATTGTGATATATGAGATGCGGAGGGCCTAATTTGTTATGCTAGGGGATGACTTGTGATAGCGCTTGGGCTGTAGGAGTCTGAACAATCCCAGTTAGCGCGGGTATCAGTGTGAGATGTGCTATTGCCCGAGGGGCTTTTTTTGTTTCATGTTATTGCTCGATGGGCGTATTATGAGTGATTTTTTAGGAAGCCCGAGGGGCTGGTTCTGTTGATATTTTGATTATGGGGCGGTTGTTGATTAATGATGTTGCCTAAGGGGTTGTGTACATTTTTATCCTTTTACTCACCATTTTCGTCACTCGTTTGAAACTATTAAAAGGAGTTTTAAAAAGGATTTCATAAAATTTAGTTGTTTTTACATGTTTTATTGCTTTAGTACATGGTTTTGAACTTATACTATTTTGATGTAACGTTATGATGTGGTTTACGTGTTTTCTTACTACTCAGCTGCCTGTACTATTATTACTTACTGGGTTGGCGCACTCACATTACTCCCTGCACCTTGTGTGAGATCTAGGAGCCTTGGGTCACGATAGTGAGTGTTGATTTGCTTTCTAGCGGACCCTCGGAATTGAGTAGGTTGCTGCTTGGTGTTCGTAGCCTAGTACTTCTCCTTCCTATCTTTTTAGCCTTGTATTAGTTTTGCTTTCAGAATGTGTTGTCGTTTCTTATTCTTATACGAGATGTAGTTGCTCATGACTAGTGACACCCCGATGTCGGGCTGTGTTATGTTTTAACATTGTCTATTTTGACTCATAATATGGGATTTTTAGCTAATTATTGACTTTAGATGTCTTATAATGATTTTCTGGTGGTTTTGGGGGTTTGTGTCGGCAAGCCTAGTTTCATGATGGGTGCCATCACAACCAGGACCATTTTAGGGTCATGACAAAACGTTTCAAGTATAGCATGATATGTGTCACCGTACAACAACATAATTAGTAGCTTCATATGGACTCTCGTCACCTCGTACGTACATAGCCCCCACAAATGGGTACACACAATTATTTAATTCACCTATAGGGTTAATTCCCTCTTACAACATTAGAAAGGATACTTACCTCAGCTCAAGGCCAACTCTACAGTCCAAAATTGTACTCAAACCCTCAAATCAGTTCCGAACAATTCAAAACTATTCAAATAATGTATAGCCTAATCAATATATGTTCCAAAGTTCATATTCCAATTATATAACTTATTACCCAACCTTAAATGTATTGTTCATAAAATTTACCCGCATGCCCACATGTTTGGATTCCGGAAATCTTCGAAGAACATTGTTACCCATAGCCTCATGAACTCAAATATATTAGTTTTACCAAATTCCATAACAATATTTATGGTTACATCTCATTTTCATCAAAACCCTAGGTTTTTTATCTAGACTAGAAATTCCACCAATTTACTTGTTAAGATCTACCTATAATCTATGTATTTCAAGGTAGGAATCACTTACCCTAGTGGCTAGGTTGAATCTCATCTTTTGAAGCTCTAAAATAGCCCAAGTGTGTGAAAAATTCGAGAAAAATGCCTAAGTACCATATTAAATGAATATTTTTGCCCAGCGATTTTCACACATGCATAGTCCCCCACCTGCAGAAAAGTCCTTGCAGGTGTGCATTTCTCCTTTCCTGGCCAAGCTCCATATTTGCGGACAAAAAAGGACCGCATCTGTGCACCAACCGCACCTATTACCACTGTTCTCACACATGCGATCATGCAGGTACACCAAAGCTTTGGCACCTATGGATGGCTAGGCTACCCTCATATGTTTGCTTCTGCAGCTTGTGGCTTGCACTTGCGAGGTCGAACATATGTCTAGCCAAGCGCATGTGCAATTATGACAACAACTGGTTGCTTCAGCTATTGCTCCAAGTTTCAACTTAGTGACTCGGGACTCCCGGGGCCCCGCCTGAACATACTAAAAAATTTGAAATCATATAAATAAGTGGCTAAAACACTCGGAATGCTCGAAATAACATTAAAACTAATAATCACTCCCTAAAACCAATTAATACAAAATTATGAACTTCAAGTTCTTAAATTTATTTTCAATGTGCCGAATATTTAAATTACTCGAAATGTCACCAAATTTTATGTGCAAGTCCTGAATGACATTATAAAACTATTCTCGTCTTAGAATTCCATTTGGAAGTCCATATCGTTAAAACCCACTCAAAACCAAATGTAAAGAACTTCTAAATCTTCAAGGAACCAACTTTCACTATTAAGTGCCGAAATAATTTTAGGTTATCCAAAACCGATCCGAATTTACAACCTAGTACGAATCATCATAAAAACATATTGGAACAATTAAATTCTAATTCTGAGGCAGTTTACTCAAAATGTTGACCGAAGCCACACATTGCCTTTTAAGGCCATCTTAAGGAAACAAGTGTTCTACTTTCAACCCGAACCCTTCCAAATTCCATATTAACCTTCCCCGCAAGCTATAAAATAGTAAAAGCACATAAGGGAAGTCTTATTTAGGGAAACTAGGTTCTAGAATGAAAAACGACCGATCAGGTCGTTACAATTTTATTGACCATTTACATGTACTCCCGTGTACTTGCATTCTGTGAGAGAATTATTATGTTGTCATGCGAATTGTCCGTCCAATCATGAGTGATTGTTATTGTTGGCACATAAGTGGTCCATGTGAATATTAGATATTGTCACTCTCTTTCCACGCGAGTCGTCCATGCGGTTATGACATTGTAATGTGGGCACAAGAGGCCAAGTGATTAGAGTTCAAGAATTGGACCCATAATTTGTGATAATGAGGTTTGGTAGCTCATGGAAATTCCTGAATAGATCTGCTGTAAAATAGGTTGTTCTTTTTGAGTTTTTACTTGTTTTCCTTTATTTGATTTCATCGGATTTAAACTATGTCCAGCTTACTCTACAACATTACTATTTGTTTGCTTTTTGTTGCTAATTGTTGTTTCTAGTGTTTCATTGTGAGTATGGTTTTGTCTTCCTTGCCATGCTTAGCCTTATATTAACATTGTCCCAATTAGTTCAAATTCATACTTGTTCAGGTTGTTTAGTCCAATAGGTGTCTTGACTGTCCTTTGTCTCTACTCTACAGAGGTTAGTCATCATACTTACTGTGTACCGCTATGGTGTACTCATGCTACGCTTTCTGCATATTTTTGTTCACACCCATGTATTTAGGAGTCGGTTGATGAATAGATAGTTGTTCAAGTTTTGATGTGGAGACTCAAAGTAAATCTCCATCGCGTTTGCAAGTCTCAGAGTCACCTTCTGATATTGTACATGTACTATTTATTTCTATTCCAAAACTATTGTTTTAGGGATTTTTCTAGAAGACTCAATAGAGCTTATGACTTGTACTATTAATTTTGAGATTATTGGCTTGTATGGAAATTCATGGTTGGTTATATTTTTTTAATGATTAAGTAAGTCTTAGGCTTACCTAGTTTATAGACTAAGGGCTGTCACGACATCCTACAGAGAGAAATTGGGATCAAGACACCCTCATCTTTTACAAATATCATATATATTTTCGAATATCTTTTTTTTGCATCATCACCAATATACAAGAGTTATGCAAATATTTTCTATAACGTTTCATAATTTTAAGGATTTAAAATTGAGTTTCTTCCATTTAAATTGTTCAAATATTCATTAATTACCCTTTTGAATTATTTTATGATGATTTAATCATCCTAATTTATTATTTACATGCACGTATACACAACATTTTAAATTTATTTCATACAATAACATTTATATTTTTTAGCTATTTAGACAATTTTGCAACAATAGTCTATGTTCTATAGATAATTACATTATTTACATTGTTATACTAAAATAGTTTTTTTATATATTTATAATGTTAGGCTATTACTTTCAATATGTTTAGTAAATAAGTAATATTTTTATTATTTATAATTTACTTTTTATAAATAATTTTTGTATATTTAATTTTATAGCCCAATCCTAAGCTAATTTCGAACCAAATTACAAGCCCAAACATTTAGCTCACTTCATTTAACCCCTTATAAGACCAACCAATCCTAAGCAAATTACGGACCAAATTACAAGCCCAAACATTTAACCCCTCAGAAGCCCAACCAATCCTAAGCTAATTGCGGACCAAATTACATGCCCAAGCATATAGCCCAATTCATTTAGACCCTTAGAAGCCCAACCAAACGACCCATATCCTAACCAGCCCCATCTCTCTTAAATTATGGCCGTTGATCTAAGATGATCAAAGTCCTACAATATCCGCACTGCTTTTAACCACATGCCCCCAAACCCTAATCCTCACTTCTCTCTCCACAACCACCATCAACTAATCTCACCTCCCTCAGAGACTAAACCCTAACCAACCTAAAAGGTCCCATTTCAATCTTCCTTTTATACTTTCATACACAAATTCTACTTACCTTTTCTGCTATTATCATTCATTTAAGATAACTTTCATACCATTATACTTATGGAAAATTCGATTATCACAGATTTGGCGTTAATTCTATGGTTGTAGGTGCAATTGTGGTTCCATATACTTGGGAAGAGAAAACGTTCTCTTGGTTATAGCATCTCTTCGGTGATTCTGTCGCGATTTAGGCTTGTGAGCTATTTACCCTAAATTCGACTCCAACTAAGGTTTGGAGTTTTTACTTTCTCCGTTATTTTGAGTATGCATGTGATATATTCTTTCTTTTTTGCGTTTGATTGACAATTTTCCATGTTTGTCTGCCCAATTTGAACACTATATGAACCCCTTCCTTGTTCCTCTTCTAGGTCTTAATGATTATTACTTAACCACTGCTATTACTCTCTCACTCTCATTTATTCCGCTATTCTAAACCTGAGACTTTTACAGGATTAAAGCCAAGTCCACTAGAATTTGATTGTTGCTCTTTCATCAGTGTTAGCACTCCTCGGGGTTCACTTGAAACCCTTGGTAACTCTAACACACAGGGATTTTGGGGTTCCGAAGCTCTTTTTGCTATTGACGATAGGATTACTACTGAGATTGTTCTTCTTAATTTTCTTGTTTGTTAATTTTGCAACTGGTAAGGCTTTTGACCATAGAAATTTCATTCTGTTTTGTTTGTATTTATGCTTTGTGCCACTGAAACGTTTATTAGTCAATGTCCTACTATTCCATCTTGTGGTGAATTAACCTATGCCCAAAACTTGTCTCTCTGCTGAAATTATCCATATTAACTTATTTTCGTATCCATGAATCAGATTATTTCTAAGTGCTAATACTGCCTGAACTGGTGACTAACAAAATATGCTTCCTACATCTTGTAAATTGAAATGTGTACTCGCTAGTTTTGCTAATTCTTTAGTGTCGCCTAAGGCTTTTAGATCCTATCTCAATATTCGCTCCTAAATGAAATCAGCTGGTGTTAGCTTAGAGTATGCCTCCGTATTGACCTCAATTGACATGCCTCTTAGAATCTTGTAATGTTGTTTAATATGCTAAATTCTTTCTCCTGTTGAATAATTGCTCAATTATGAACCTATACTATTAGTTTTCCTGTTGAACTTACCATGTTTGGACTTAGCTCCAACAATTATCCTAGATTCCATGAAACCTCATTCAGAATAGTTTTGCAATATCTTGATAGTCAATCCTGTTAACTTAGCTTCTAACACAAATGTGTCTTATGTGATCCCATCCAATATGTCATATAATCTTGTCTCTATGTCTTAAAGGGAATTGCTGTTAGTAGGTGTTAAAGGTTTTTAATTAATTTCCATGTGTAGTTCATTAATTTGAGTAGTTAAGTTGTTCGTTTGCAATTTTCGGGTAAGTGAATCCTCCATTTAGGCCTAGTACGAGTCAGTGTATAAGTTTGAGTCGTGTAATTAATACTCTCTATTGTTTTGGGGTGTACTTGGATCTGGGTTTGCTATTTGTGTAATGAATAAGTTTACTGAAAGTTTGCTGGGTTATTATCCCTTGGGCCTACGCTTTTTATTAGGTTTGTACTCGTTTTAGTTTGTTATATTTGAGCATGTATTCTTTTATTTTGGGACTATAATAATTTGTAAAGCAAATAATTGCGGAATTAGTGATGGGGAATGGTGTACTCTATTCTTTCTTAAAAGGGTAGAAAATATGTCTATAGGGTCTAAAAATTTTATTTGCTACCTTTTTTGACATGCTCTATTTCTATACACTGATAGAAAGCATGCCTATAGAAACCCAAGCACTACACTTTCTCAACATGTCCTATTTCTCAAGAGTGAAATATAATGTCAAATTCAAGATATGTGTCTTGCATGTCAAAACCCATATTTTTGTCTGGATAGTAATCCATCGCTCAACTATCTAGTTATAGGTGATCAATTGTTAATTGCTTTAAATTTAATAGTTACTTTTAGTTCATAATCATTCCAATATAATTTTTATTCACTATAAATAGTATTTAAACCATAAACTATGTGAACACTGTTTAAGTTCAATCCTTGTGGAGACAATTATTCCATAGTATCTTTGGTTAGAGAGCATTAATTTTATATTTTGGCACCATTGTCAGGGATTGGCAATCAATAGCATTCAAAAGAGATTATGATGCTAATTTAGGATTTTTTTAATTATTCATGATTCTTTTATATGCATGTAGGTAACATATTTAGTTTAGTGGTGTATGACTCAATACTCTTTCAAGGAATTGGTTCCATACGACCCCGAATTGGACAAGCACATGTGACAGTTGATAAAGGAGGAGGAATCAAGTGGATCATTCTATAGTCATACGTCGACTCACGATAAAATGGTAAACAACGCGAATGATAAGGTATACCTAGTTGCAACCGAGGTAGCACAATAGAAATAACATGTTGCTTGAATAGAAATTGATGGATCCCTTAGAGCTACTGTTGAAACAATCAAAGAAGATAGGTGTCGAAGATTCAATCTAAATCGACCCTTGCTTGAAGTCCAATTCTAAAATATGGATCCTATGCTCGGGAGAGCATTAGGTGACCATGCCAGGAATGTCGACAATCAGTAATTGTCTAGTGTCAGACCTCCACCTATAGGAGCAAATAATTTTGAGGTAAACAAGGGACATTGTCGAAGTTAGAGCCGTACTATATATTTTCGATAGTCTGTGTTTCCCGTGAGAATCAGGGTTTTGGAATTCTGCTTCATAGCTGTGGCGTGAAGTGGAAGTGCCAAATGGTGAATTATACATTTATTTAAGTTACTTAGTTTTAAGTTATTATTGTTATCGTGAATGTTGTTATTTCCGCACCAATAGGATTACCTAGTCCTCATGACTGGGTGCCGTCATGATGTGTTCACGGATGGTAAACTAGGGTCGTTACAAGTATCAGAGCTCTAGGTTCATAGAAGTCACAAAACACAGGCCGGTTTCTTAGAGTCTCGGTGATCGGTACGGATACGTCTATACTTCTACGAGAGGATATGTAACCGTTTTGGAAGAATTTTCACTTCAACGAATTCCTTGTCATACAATAGTTTGATGTCAAATCTAAACTTCTATCTTCTACTTTCTCACAGATGGTGAGGACACGCGCTACTCGCGATGATCAGGGACCCGCGCCCCCTATCGCAGCCGATTAAGGATAGGGCCGGGGTAGAGTTCGAGCTGCCGCCGAGGCAATGCCAGCAGATCCAGCCAGAGCCTAAGCTCCTGGCACGCCTACTACTGCCACTACTACGCCAGCCCTTTAGGAGACATTTTCCAAGTTCATGTCCATGTACACCAAGTTGGCCAAGGCAGGGTTGCTTCCCTTTGCTGCAGCCACATCCCAAGCCGGGAGAGGAGCACAGACTCCCGTCGTCCGCACTCCTGAGCAGCAAGTGTAGGTTGAGCAGGTCCCAAGGATCATTCCCATACCGCCTATAGTGCCATTTTAGCCCGTGGATGGGGCAACTGCCTCTGAGGATGCGCAGCGGAGGTTGGAGAGGTTCAAGAAGTATAATCCTCCGATTTTCAGTGGACTGGCAACGGATGATGCCTTGGGATTTCTAGAGGAGTGTCACTGTTTTCTTCACACTACGGGCATAGTAGAGTCCAGCGGGGTTTCCTTTACTGGCTTCCAGCTTTGGGGAGTTGCCTATGATTGGTGGCGCACTTATGAGATAGAAAATCCGGTCGAGGCTGCTTCACTAACTTGGACCCAGTTCACGGATATGTTAATGAGAGAGTTTGTTCCCTAGAGACTCAGAGATACATAGCATGCAGAGTTTGAATATTTGCGCCAAGGTGATATGACTGCTTCGAAGTATGCTATCCGTTATACCAGATTGACCAGGCATGCACCGGCTTTGGTTGCTATAGTCTGCGAGACAGTTTGCAGGTTCATCGAGGTTCTTATCCCACCCATCATATCTAGCATGGCATGAGAGTTGGAGAGGGGCATTCCTTATCAACAGGTAGTGAGCATGTCTAGAAGGATCGAGAGTATGCTCGCCAGGGAGCGAGGGGAGAGGGAGTCCAAGAGGTCTCTAGAGTCGGTCCACTACTCTTGTACCTGTACGGGTTGACATGGTAGGGCTTTTATGGGTCTCCCCGTTCATTCAACTCTTCTAGCCAGCCAGCAGTGCTCCAGCTCTGCCCATGCCTCAGGAGCCTCACTATGCACCTCCAGTTTCTAGCGCGTCTCCTGCGCGGGGTGTTCCAAGAGGTCAGTCCAGCAGACCTAGCCCTAGTCATTCATATCCACCGCGCCCTTCTAGAGATTTTTTCGAATATGGCGATACCCGCCATGTGGTGAGGGATTGTCCTAGACTTGGGAGCTGTGCACCCCCATGGCCTTCTCAGCCACAGCGTGCTTAGCAGAGTTCTCAGGCTATGATCACAACTCCAGTTGCCGCCCCACCCGCTCCTCCAGCTAGAGGTCTGAGGAAGTAGAGGTCGCCTTCGAGGGGAGGCCAGGACCGATATTATGCCCTTCCTGCTCGTGCCGAGGCTGTTGCCTTCGATTTTGTTATCACAGGTATTTTACTAGTTTGTCACAGAAAGGCATCGCTTCTATTCGATCCAGGCTCTACTTATTCTTATGCGTCTTCTTATTTTGCTCCACATTTTGGCGTTCCTCGGGATCCTTTGAGTGCCCCTGTCTATGTTTCAACTCATGTGGGAGATTCTCTTGTTATGGATTGCGTCTATTGGTCACGTTTAGTTACTATTCCTGATTTTGAGACCAGAGCGGATTTATTGTTACTCGGTATGGTTGATTTTGATATTATTTTGGGAATGGACTTGTTGTCGCCTGATTTTACTATTCTTAATTGTCACGCCAAGAGAGTGACACTGGCTATGCCAGGTATTTCACGTAATGAGTGGAGTGGCACCTTAGACCACACTCCCAGTAAAGTTATCTCTTTTCTTAAAGCTCAACGTATAGTTGGGAAGGGGTGTGCAGCGTATTTCGCCTATGTGAGAGATGTTAGTGTGGATACCCCTTCTGTTGATGCTGTTCCAGTGGTACGGGATTCTCCCGATGTGTTTCAAGCTGATCTTCCGAGCATGCCACCCGATAGAGACATTGATTTTGGCATTGATTTGTTGCCGGGCACTCAGCCCATTTCCGTTCCTCCGTATCAAATGGCCCCTCCTGAATTGAAGGAGTTGAAGGACCAGTTACAGGAATTGCTTGATAAGGGTTTTATCTTACCTAGGTTTTCACTGTGGGGTGCTCTTGTGCTTTTTGTGAAGAATAAGGATGGTTTTATGCGTGTGTGCATCGATTACCGCTAGTTGAACAAGGTTATAGTGAAGAACCGTTATCCTTTGCCTCGTATTAATAATTTTTTTGACCAGCTTCAGGGCGCACGAGTGTTTTTCTAAGATTGAATTGCACTCAGTGTACCATCAGTTAAAGATTCGGGAGCCAGATATCCCGAAGACTTCCTTCAGGGCTCGGTATGGTCATTACGAGTTTCTTGTAATGTCATTTGGGCTGACCAATGCTCCAACAGCTTTTATGCATTTGATGGACAGTGTGTTCATGCCATATCTCGACTCATTCGTTATTGTTTTTATTGATGATATTCTAGTATATTCCCAGAGTCGGGAAAATCATGAGCAGCACCTGAGAGTCGTGCTTCAGATCCTGAGAGAGAAGTAGTTATTTGCGAAGTTCTCAAAATGTGAGTTTTGGTTGGATTCAGTGGCATTCTTAGGCCACATAATTTCGAGCGAGGGCATTCCGGTAGATTTGAGGAAGATAGAGGTCGTTGAGAGTTGGACCAGGCCCTCCTCATCTATAGAGATTCGTAGTTTCCTTGGTTTGGCGGCTTATTATCGTCGCTTTGTGGAGGGGTTTGCATCGATTGCATCCCCTATGACTAGATTGACCCAAAAGGGTGCCCCTTTTCAGTGGACAGAGGAGTGTGAGGCGAGCTATCAGAAGCTCAAGACAGACTTGACTACAGCCCCTATTTTGATATTGCCTACCGATTAGGGGTCGTACACTGTCTTTTGTGATGCCTCGAGAGTCCGCCTTGGAGCAGTGTTGATGCAGGACGGTAGGGTGATTGCCAATGCATCCAAACAGTTGAAGATACATGAGAAGAACTACCCTATCCACGACGTGGAGTTGGTTGCTATTGTTCAAGCCTTGAAGATCTGGCGTCATTACTTGTACGGTGTGCCTTGCGAGATTTATACTGATCATAGGAGTTTGCAGCATTTGTTCAAGCAAAAGGACCTAAATTTGCACTAGAGGAGGTGGTTAGAGTTGCTGAAGGACTACTATATAACTATTCTGTATCACCAAGGCAAGGCCAATGTGGTAGCCCCGTGATTTGAAGGTCCTAGAGGGTCCGTTGGAAAACATCAGACTTGAGCGTATGCCTGGAATCAGATTTCAAGGTCCCAAGTACGAGTAATGAATTTTTATGTAAAATTGTTTTCTGAAAATAATTAAAGAAAATGGAAACGATATTTGATTAGAAGACTGGGGTATCAAGCCCGTGTTTTGGTTCCGTTGCCCGATACAAGTCTTATATATGATTGGGGCTTTTCCTGTAAAGTTTGGTTGAAAACGGACGTTGTTTGACGTGTTTCAGACCCGAAATGGGAACTTTTATGTTTTATGAAAATTTGGAAGAAATCATGAGTTTTGAGGATCAATTCGATGTTCATGATATTATCTTGGAGATTTGATCGCACGGACAAGTCCGCAGGGTGTTTTTGAGATTGTGTGCATAATTGGTTTGGAGCCCCGAGGGCTCCGGTGAGTTTCGAGTAGGTTCCAGGAGTGTCTTAGACTTAAAACACCAAGTATTTTAGGTTGGGTGCAAGTTGCAGGTTCTACCGCGGTCGGGGTCATGAGCGTGGGGTCTGCGGTCGTCCTTGTGCGGTCCGTGCTGCCTGTTTCATAGGACCCGCAACCTTCTGCTTCTCTAGCGCGGCCGCGGCCGTTTTTGTGCGGTCCATGGCATGAGCCGCGCTGCTGCGATCACTTTCGTGGGGCCCGCACTGCCGAACTCAGAGAACCTGCAACTTCAGCTACACCAGCGCACCCGCGGTCATCCTCGCGCGGTCCACGCTGGAGGTTTAGGGAACATATATACGCGGGATTTTTCAGTTATTTCTCAACTTTCAAAAACCCAAAAAATTTTAGAGGCGATTTTCTAAGCAATACTTCTTCTTCAAAATGATTGGTAAGTGGTTTTTATCTCATTTTCTTCACTCGTTAACACCTTTTTATAAAATTTCAACATCAAATTAAAGATTTTAATGGGTAAATTCGGGTATATTGGGGTAGGACCTAGGGTTTTGCTAAATTGGGGTCACACCTCAATTCGAGGTTAGATTTTAAAACTAATCACATAATTGGACTCGTGGGGTATGGGTAGCCGGATTTTAGTTCGAACTCGAGTTTTGACCACGTTGGCCCGAGGGGTGTTTTGGTAATTTTACCTAAAATTTCGTCTTAGCTGTAAATTTAATAGTAGAATTATTTGCTTGAGATTTTATTTACAAGATGTAATTGAAATATATAGAGGGATCACAAGTTGATTTTGGGAGCCGATTGAGGTAAGTGGCTTGTCTAACATTGTGTGGTGGACCTTCCCCTTAGGATATGATGTTTGTTAATTGAATGACTCGTATGTGAGGTGACGAGCGCGTGCTTGAGCAAATTGTTGGAAAATCCATTTTTACTTGAAGCATTTAAATTCAATTACCTTGCTTACTTGTTCATTTTAAATTGTGAATTTATTCTATGCTAGATTAGAGAGGTATATTCGTTTGACTTGCTGCCTAAGTATTAAACTGTCCCATTTGTATTCCACGTAGTATGTTTGGCAAGTATTTTCTATCTCTTGTCCTAGGTTAGTATCTTTCTTAATGTTTGGGTTGCTATTGTGTGTTTTAAATTGGGACAACGGGTTGGCCTCCCGGGAGATCCCCCTGCACTTGATAATGAGGATACCAAGTGATCCTCGGGATACCAAGATATCCCTAGTGAATGTGATGAGGATACCAAGATATCCTCGGGATAACAAGAGATCCTCGGGATACCAAGAGATCCCTAGTAAATATGATAAGGATACCATGAGATCCTCGGGATACCAAGAGATCCCTAGTGAATATGATGAGGATACCAAGAGATCCCTAGTGAATATTAATAGGATACCAAGAGATCTTCGGGATACCAAGAGATCCCTATTTAATATGATGAGGATAAAAAGATATTCTCGGGATACCAAGAGATCCCTAGTGAATATAATGAGGATACCAAGAGATCCGTAGTGAATATAACGAGGATACCAAGAGATCTCTAGTGAATATGATAAGGATACAAGAGATCCTCGTGATACCAAGAGATCCCTAGCAGATAAATGAGGATACGAAGAGATCCCCAGTTATTATTTCCTATTGTGAGTAGTGTTCCTTGTATTGTTTTGTTCCGTTTTTCCTATTGTTGTTTCCATTATTTATCCAGTTTAGATTCTCGTTGTAGATTTTACCTATACTGATTTTTTTCGACTCGAATGTTTGCAGCAGGATCTAATGGAAATAGATTGAAACATGAGGAAAAGGGCCGTAGACTGTCAGAATATAGAGGGCAATGATAGAGGACACCTAGCAAGGCTGTACTTGATGTTAAACATGCATGACTAGGGGAAGAAGTTCAAATATGGAGAAGGTCCCTTCGGAACCATGTAGATAAGATTTATCTGGTTTTTTTTTAAATGTTTTTTAATGCAACAAGGCAAATGCCATTAGTAACTCATATATTTATTGTCTTTTATAAGTTCGTCTTATTTGTTAAATTAATGAAATGAGCTATTTAACGTCATTAAATCTCTCAAAATCTACTTGTCTCTAGGATTACCTCGGGCTCAAAAAGGTTCTCCAAATTAGCACACGAATCTACACTCCTACAAACGTGTTTAAATACTGCAAATACTTTTCGTAATCCTTACTGACTTGTCTACTTTTTGCATTGTTCTTTATTTTGATTATTATCATTCCCTAAGGTTGGTTCGCTCACACTGTCGTCCTGGGCATATCACACATATCTAGAAGCCCTCTACCTCCTTCTCCTCCAATTAATCCGAAAGGCAAGGGAAAAGATAAGATGGATAATATGAGTGGTATCCATAAAGACAATGCTGCACATGCTGAGAATATTGAATCATCAGACGATGACAGTACTCCGGCCCAGAATGATTTGGTCCTACGATTAGAACAGAAAGTATTGGAACTGTAAAGGGAGCTGGAGCAGGTACACAACTTGGCAAACCTCTCTCTCTCTCCCTAAGCGTCTCAGATATTAACCAGCAAAATTCTCAAAACCGGGCACCTCCTCAAAACATACCAAACCGACGCCCATCAAATCCTCTCCCACCGCATCAATATGCAAGACTTCCCAAAATTCCTATTCCTCCACAAGTACCTACACCTCATCAGCACCAGCACCTCCAAACTCAATACCCACAAACCACTTACCATATTCCTTAGAATATTCTAGAACTTATCCTGACCCTCAAAATTCCACTAATGATCGCCACTATACTCAGACCCCCGGCACCCCCCATAACAATCCTATATAGCACCCCACTCCGCTCAACCAATCTCATACACGCCAGAATCCTCCGAGAAGCTCCTACTCTTTAAAAAGATGGCAAAGGATCTCAAAAATCTCACAAGCTAAGTCTAGGGTGTTGCATGAGGCAAAGGAATCGAGGGTCTATATTATGATGACCTATGCATTCAAGCGGATGTAGAACTGCTAGATGGTTACAAAACCTCCTAAGTTTGAGATGTTTTGCGGAACAGGTGACCCAAGAGTACATTTAAGGACATACTGTGACAAGCTCGCAGGACTTGGGAAAGATGACAGAATTCGCATGAAGCTATTCATGAGGAGTCTCACTAGAGATGCTCTATCTTTTTATATCATACAAAATTCCACGAAGTAGGTTAGTTGGGAAAGCATGGCATTGGACTTCATGGACGATTCAGGTTTAATACAGAGAATGCACCGAACATTATCTATAATAGAATCACAAGAAGAAACAAACAAAAGATTTCGGCGAGTATGTTACTCGATGGAGCTTAGAAGCCACAAAGGTTAGGTTGGCACTAGAGGAAGAGCAGATGAACAAATTCTTCATCTGTGGGCAGGATCTACAATACTATGAAAGGCTAATGATCATCGAAAATCACAAAATCTCTAACACCATCAAACTCAGGGAAAGGATTGAAGAAGGGATCAAGACTGGGATGGTAACAAATTTTGAGGCATTACAGGCTACGAACAAAGCATTACCATCCGAGTGTATATCGAAAAAGAAAGAACTACGGGCGATGATGCTAGCCCAAGGCCCAAAATATCCACTCATGTACCAAACACCTCCACCTACCTACCAACCTTCACCTCCCAGATATTCTCAACCCGTTATCGCCTATCACACTAATAACACCCAGCCAACCTATTGCTATTCACCTCCAACATGTCAAAACTATCAAAAATCTAAACCCAATTTCAATCGCAGGGTGCCAAAACATTATGCCTTTATTGCTAAACCCATCAACCAGCTATATAAATGACTGAAGGTTGCCGGATATGTCACCCTTATTCCTGTTGTCGCCATGGAAAACTCCTCCCAATGAGACAACGCGAACAAAACATGTGCATACCATTCTAGCATGAAGGGAATGCTATTGATGAATGCCACACTCAGAAAGAGAAGATTCAAACCTTGATTGGTACTAAAGTCATACAAGCAAAGGAAGTCGCACCAAATGTCCGCAATAACCCCTCTTAAATCATAGGCGTAAAGGAGTAAATGTGATTGAAAAGGAAGAATAATGGGATCAAAAAGTGTCGATTGGGCTTATTCGGGAAGGTGACGGCTCTAAACAAGTAGTCACACCCACTCCTATTGTGATACAGATAAAACCACCAGTCAAAGCAGAAGTAGACACATCAGCTCCATTTGAAATCAAAGTGATAGCACCTGCGACTACACCTAGTCCATTGGATATAGAAATAGCCACACCCTTCACTGTGATGGTAGCATCCACACCACCCTTCAGTTCCAACATCATACCTTAGGATTATGTTGCTGAAGCTAGGAGAAAAGGAAAATCACAAAGGGAAGACTCTGGTTCGACCCAGGGAATGACCAGAACTGGAAGAATCTATACACCTGAATACTTGGGAGGAACAAGCAAGGAAGCTGCTACCAAACAACCCATCATTGAAACTGGTCGAGATGGTCTCTAGAAAAAAGTACAGGCAAGAGAATATTATGTTGTTCACCATCTGAACAAACCCCTGCTCATATTTCCTTTTTATTACAACAATAGAATTTTGAAATGCATAGGAAAACGTTAATGAAAGTTCTGAATGAAGCTTATGTGCCCAACAACACAATGGATAAATTGCCAATATGGTATGTCACGTAGTGGAAAGCCACATGTTCACCTTTTATAAAGATGAATTACCACCTGAAGGACTAAGTCACAACAGAGCACTGCATATAACAGCATGGTTTGAGAGCAAACTCAGTGCCAAGATCCTAATAGATAGGGGTTAAAGCCTTAATATTTGTCAGTTGACCACTTTGAAAAGGTTGGGTAAAGATTACCATGAGGTACGAGCAGGGAGTATGAATGTAAAAGCATTTGATGGGTCTCAAAGGGCCAAAATTTGGGAAATCAACCTTTGTTTGCAAATGGGACCAACTTGGTTCAACGTTGAGTTTCAAGTATTGGACATATATGCTACGTACAATATTTTATTGGGACGATCTTGGATACACGCTGCTGGAGCTGTAGCTTCTACACTACACTAGGCCGTGAAGTTCGAATGGAACCATCAGGAGGTAATCATTTAGGAAGATAAAAGTTATGTCATTTACGCATGACTGTTCCGGTTGTCGAGAATAGAAGAAAGATAGGTGGAGAAACTTATCACTGCATCGAGCATGTCAATGCAATTAAATAAGATAAATGGTGGCGTAGCAAATTGGAAAGCATACTGGCAATGTCATTGTATGAACTGGAAAAGGTGTCGGTAAGAATCTCTAGTGCATCACTAAGCCGATACAACCTAAACTTCACGGTACAACCTCTGGACTTGGGTATCAATACAATTGGTAGGAGTACGATGACTTGTCACCGCCAAAGCATGGCCCCTATTACCATCTTGAACAGCTGATAACATATCTACGTCAGACATTTCAACAGACCAACGTAATGTGGGAATCTGAAGAAGATGAGGCTTTAGCTGACCTGAGGAATCTATTTTTGGATGATGAATACATGGACTACAATGCAATAGTTGAGGAGGAGGAAGACCTCACCATTAAGACCATGGAGAAAGGAGTTGTTCTCAATAATCGGACTGCTGCACCATCCCAGGCTGGTCGAGTTCCTAGGTAGCGTAGAAATTAGTATGATATTTTTTTACAATCCATTTTAAGCATTTAAGATATTTCAAGTAATTTGTTTGAGAATAATTGCTCGATTCATCGAGTCATACCTCTTTTGATGTTTTTGAATATTAATTAATGCATTTTTATTTTAGTATTTATTATTATCTTCTACATTTTTCCCTCTACAACATTACTTTTTTTTACCTTGATGAACTAATGACTGTGACATGTACTAAGACAATTCAACATATAGATAGTGACTCAGAAGAAAAAGATGAGATACATGAGGAAGTTATCAGAGAAATGTAGAATTTTTAGAACAAACCTATGTCCAACCAGGACAAAATCGAGATGATCAATTTGTTAGATTCTGAAACCATCAATTGACATGAATGTTAATCCTTTGTAGATTGCTTCGCTAGTTATAATCAGATTTGGATCGACGACGAAGATGCACAAAAGAGAGCTTTCACTACACCATGTGGAGTGTACTACTACAAAATGATGTCATTCGGTCTAAAGAATGTTGGGGCCACCTATATGAGGGCCATGAAAGTCATCTTCCATGATATAATACATAACGAAATAGAGGTATATGTTGACGACGTTCTTCAAATCCAAGAAATCCATAGATAATATAGCATACTTGAGGAAGTTCTTTGACCTGCTACGAAAATACAACTTAACACTTAACCCCGCAGAATGTGCATTCTGGATTCCTGCTGGAAAATTATTGTGATTCATCGTCAGCCACCAAGGAATTGAGTTGGACCCGTCAAATATTAAAGTTATCCAGGAAGTGCCACTACCAAAGAACAAGAAGCACTTGATGAGTATCCTGGGAAGTCTCAATTCCATCACCCGCTTCATAGCATAATCCACAGTAATATGTGAATCAATTATCAAAATGATGAAGAAGGATGTTGCGACCAGTTGGACTAAAGATTGTCAAAAGGCTTTTGACAGAATTACGGAATACTTGTCCACGCCACTAGTCCTAGTCCCGGTGGAACCTAGGATAACTTTTCTACTCTATTTGGCCGTACTAGATGGGGCTTTTGGTTATGTTTTGGGAAACTATGACGAGACAAGAAGAAAGGAGCAAGCCATGTATTACTTGACTAAGACCTTCATACCCTATGAAGCATGGTGCTCTCTACTAGAACGCACTTGTCGTGCTTTGACATAGAAATCTCATAAATTGAGGCATTACTTGTGTGCCTATACGACATACCCCATATCAAGAATGGATCCTTTAAAGTACATCATTAAGAACCAACGCCTACCGGGAAGTTTGCCAAGTGGCAAATATTATTGAGTGAGTTTGATATCATCTATATAACTGAGAAAGCAGTCAAAGGACAAGCTTTGGCAGACCATCTTGGTGAATATCTTGCAGGAGGAGAATATGAACCACTCAAAATGTATTTTCCTTACAAATAAGTGTCATTCATGGAAGAGGACATTGCTGAAGCATACAACGGTTGGAGAATGTTTTTCGAAGGAGCTACAAACTTCAAAGGAGTGGGTACTGGAGCAGTCTTGTTGTCAAAGACCAGTTAACATTATATGGTATCCGCAAAGCTTAGGTTCCCAAGCATTAATAACATGGAAGAATATGAGGCTTGCATCATGGGGCTCAATTGGGCCATCGACATGAATATAAAAGAGTTACTGGTTATTGGTGATTCAGATCTTTTGGTACATCAGGTTCAAGGAGAATGTGATACGAAAAACACCAAGATACTACAGTACTTGAATCATGTGCAAGAACTTATGAAGAGGTTCCTGAATATAAAATTCAATCATGTTTCAAGAATCCAGGACGAGTTCACAGACGCATTGGCCACTTTGTCTTCCACGACACATAATCGGATAAGAATTTCATTGATCCCATTCCAGTTAGGATCCATAGTCAGCCAGCTTATTGTGCTTACTTTGAAGAATAAATGAACGAAAACCCATGGTTCCACGACATAAAGGAATATTTTATATAGGAGAACACCTGATCTAGGACAATTAAGGTGTGTTGACGCCAAAGAAGCATCCAAATTGCTCGAGGAAATACATGCCAAAACCTTTGGTCCACATATGAATAGTTTTGTTCTAGCCGAGATTATAGTTAGAGCTGGATATTTTTGGATGAATATGGAATCAAATTGCATCCGGTTTGTCCAAAAATGCAACTAATGCCAGATACATGCATACATGATATAAGTGCTACCAAAAAAACTCAACGCAAGGCATAGGTTCATTTTACTAGCCATCGACTACTTCACAAAATGGATAGAGGTTCCATGTTACAAAGCGATAACCAAGAAAGTTGTCATAGATTTTGTGAGAGATGATATTTTCTTCGATTCGGGTTTCCCGAGTCCATCATCACTAATAATCCCGCCAATCTCAATAGTGATATGATTAAATATATGTGTGGAACTTTAATAAAGCATAAAAACTCCACCGCATGCATGCCTCAAATAAAGGGAGTCGTGGAAACTGCCAACAAGAACATCAAGAAGATACTAAGGAAAATGGTAGAAAAATCACTAGCAATTGCACGAGAATTTATCATTCGCCTTATTGAGATATCATACCACAGTCCACGCATCAACCGGGGCAACTCCCTATTTGCTGGTTTATAGCGCCGAAGCTGTCATTCCCGCCAAAGTAGAAATGTCTTCTTTAAGGATCATACAAGAAGCCGAATACAGTGATGCATAATGAATAAGGAACCGCTGTTGGCAATTAGCCCTCATATATGGAAAAAGGATGAATTAGTGTGTCATGGTCAGCTTTATCAGAATAGAATGTCCATGGCTTTCAACAAAAGGGTCAAACCAAGACAGCTCACGCAGATGCAGCTGGTGTGAAGCTTCCACATTAAGACGACGCCAAAAGGAAATTTATACCTAATTGGAAAGCTCCTTACATGATTTACATGGTACTAACAGGAGGTGCACACATAATTGCAAAGACGGACGGAGAAGTCTGGCCAAAACATATCAATTCAGTCACAGTTTAGATTGTTTACATTTCTTCATCTGATATAACTGGATAACACTTGATTCCCATTTGAGATGGGATATGTAGGCAGCCCAGTGAGTTTGGTCACATCTTAATAATATTTTCATTTTTCCAGAACTAGAAACTGCGGCAGTTAGAGAAATGGTTAAGTAATTGGGGCATTATTTTGAGGAGGGCCCTAAATATTCTAATGCAAGAAAGTCGCAATGTCTCTAAAAGTGGCGTAGTCATTATTTCATCTAATTTACTTGATATTATATACCGCTATGTTTTCTAAAATAACTCAGTTTCATCAAATAAATGCATATTTTTGAAATCTTTATTTCTGTGGCAGCCCGGTCTTACCTAGAGTAACAAGAACAGGATCTCCAAAGCAAAGCAAAGCAAAACAAGCAGACAAAGACATGGACTAGCCTCCCCGCAAAACTCATGATTTTTCTTTGGGTACAGGATCAAGTAACAACCACAAGTATGTGCCAGACTGCCAAGCGCAAATATATCTCCAGCTAAGAAATATTCTGCTCATATTTGCTATTTGCCTTCTACTTGCATAAGACTAAGCCATGTCTCAAATTCTTGCATCAGGATTAGCCTTGCCTCCATATTTTCGTAAGGCTAAGAACTGCCTTCTATTTGCATGAGACTAAGGCATGTCTCAAATCTTGTATGAGGCTTTGCCCTTCCTCCCTATTTGCATAAGGCTAAACGTTGCTTTCCATTGCATGACACTATGCTCTGTCTCAAATCTTGAATGAGGCTTTGTCCTACCTCCCTGTTTGATTAAGGCTAATCGTTTCCTTTCCATTGTATGAGACCAATCCTTGTCTCAAATCTTGCATGAGGTTAAGATCTGCCTCCGTATTTGCATAAGGCTAAGAATTCTCTTCTATTTTCATGAGACTAAGACATATCTTAAACCTTACATGAGGCTAAGCCATGCCTCTCTAATTACACAAGGCTAAGCTATTAGTTCCTATCACATGAGACTAAGCATTGTCTCCACTCTTTAAATGATGTTAAACCATGCCTCCTCAAGTGCATATGGCTAAGTGCTTCCTTCCGTTTCATGACACTAAGCAATGTCTCCCCTTTCTCGCATAAGGCTAAGCATTGCCTCTCCAGCTGCATAAAGGCTAAAGTCTGCCTTTCTTTGTCCAATGACCGAATGTTACCTTCTTTCCTTTTCTAGGCTACGCTTTGTCCCGATACCATACAAGACTAAGCTCGGTCTTGTTATTATCATATGTATCACCATGTCTCTGTTCGAAGCCGCCAAAGTCCGAAGGCATCATCCTCAGAGCCTGAAGACACAATGCCATGGCCTGTTGATCTCTCAAAATTGCACATCATTATTAAAAGACGTCATGGTTTGGAGGCACAATTCTCATGGCCCGAGAACACCATTTCATGGCCTACGAATCCTTCATCTCATGATTCATGGCCCGGGACGTCATCCTCACTGTCCAAAGATAACCTTCATGGTCCAAAGAAAATTTGCATCATGTTTAAATTCTCACAATAATCCATATATATTTACATGCATCGTGCTTTAAGTTTTGTAGGTAATTAAGAAGTTAACCGTTCTTCAACAGGAGTAACTTTCTCTCTAGTTTCTGCTCGTACCACTCATACTCGGTCATTGTTTTTGGACGTAACCTACTCCCCATCAATTACTTGCCTTCATTATATGACCGTTCAGATATTTTCCCTGTAATACATTTGTTATTCTTCATATTCACATTCATAAATCCGAGTAAATCCATCTAATATTATCCTTCCTAAAAGAATACTTTCGAAAACATACGACTACTCATATAACAATTCCATTGGTTTCATTCACCGTTGAACCGAAAACTACACACAGCCTGATTCCTATAAAACTAGGGATATGTAGGAATCTCAGAGACTAGGGTGCGGCCAAAATTTTTCAAAACACCCCATTTGGTCAGAATCGGTCATTATTTCTTTACCCGACAACTTTTTTTTCCCTTTCGGATAAAGAGGGGCAACTATTGATACCCAATTTTTGCCTCCTATATTTCAAATATGCATATTACCTTAAGAATAGTGCACATGCGTTATCACTAGATTTACAAGCACGCACAAGTATGTTTCCTAATTTTTCTATAATTTCAAATGTTTCAAATCAATTTATTTTTGCATTTTTTTATTGTATAAATATCCAATAACTATCCTTCATATTATTTTTATGATGATTTAACCATATAAATTCATAATTTATGACAATATAGTGTTTAAATTTATATTTGCATTTTTAGGCGAAATTGCACATCCTTGCAATAATAGCCAATATTAATGTATAATTACCTTATTAATGCAAAAAATGATCTTTATTTTTTGAAAATGCTAACTAACTATTTTAAATTATTTTAGTGCACAAATGATATTTTTGGTATTCATTTAATATTTTTATAAATTATTTATTTTTTAAAATGTCACGCCACAACCTCGCGAAGAGCGACCGACGCTCAATCGACGGAACCCAACTGAGCAACCCTTATCAAACACTAACTACCCATCTCAATATGAATAATAAAACCATGCGTTTATTTATTTAGACAAGGAAAGATGGTACATTCAACATTTTTAGTTCATTTTATGTCACAACATTAAATCGTAGTTAAATTTTCAAGATTCCCTATATTTCAAAGAAAGCAAGAGTACAAAGTTACAACATGGTTCATTGACCTATCCAATACCGATACATAACTTACACAAACGTATAGAGAGTCTCTAAGGATACAAAAGACAGTAATAAAAATGCCAGCAACAAGGCCCTGGCTATACCTCAAAATGGATATCTATAACAAAAGGGTGTACAGCATAATCCCTTGAATGAGGAAGGGGCTCACCAAGATTTGAGAAAAGGATGCTACGCTACACACGATCGGCACTACCCACTATGGAGCCACCTACATTCATTTAAAAATGTAGTGTCCCCGACAAAAGGGACGTTAGTACCATAGAATAGTACTAGTATGCATAACTAAACACCATCCGGTTAGAAAGAACAACCATACAAATGTAAAGAGGAAATCGTGAAGACAACAAAGTATCAAAGAAGCACCATGCCGACAATATAAGGAGGTTCACATGATTTTCATTTAGTTTCTGTAATTTTAGATTGGAGCATCCCACACTGTCATATCATTATCCATTTTGCCACCGCTTCTTTGAGCGGAGTCTGATCACGGCCCAATTGGCTAAGCCGTCTCCCGGAGACATTACGATTATTTCATTCACACTTCATAGTTTCAACCATCAATACATTACTACCATGTGTATATAACATGGCGTCTGATCACGGTCCGATAGGCTAAGCCGCCTCCCTGAGATATTACCATTTTCCATTATTCATCTCACTCCAATCTTTGGTTACACATGTATTAGTTCATCGGCACTTGGGGCCACAATTTCCACATTTCACAACTCACGTTTCACATTGTTCCATTTTCGATATCTACCTTTCCACTTAAATTCATAGGCATATATAAAATAAATTTAAGTCACATACATAGAAAGAAATCCGTCAAGTTTGGCATATTAGTTCCAAAGTAACCTTGGCATGACAGTTAGGCATTTGGTACATAAATCATGTTCTCAACACATTTTCGATTTACAAAAATAGCATATTAACACATAAACAAGTACCTACCACATATATTTTCACAACATCAATTCACTTAACATAACAAGCATTGCATCACTATGGTTCGAACATTCAGCACTTACACGGGCACCATTGAAGCTAAATTTCTAAGAGAAGGGGTTTTTAGCCATACATACCTCAATAAACTTTCCCCTTATTCTTAGAGAATTCTGTGACTCTTAGCACTTCAATCTATTGTACAAGAATTACAATTGAACCAAGATTTAGAGACGAGATTAAGGTTCTAGCTCGTTTGAGAATAGTATCAAACATAAAAGGTACATTATGATCTTATGCCCCTTTTAAAAGAAATTTCTTCTATATTATACCACAATTGTTGTCTCTTTAGTTACAATCCTCCCCATACACCATTATCCCTTCTGCATGCAAGATTACCAGCCCTTATGCCCATGTACCAATTTGCTAATTACCTATTCTAATAGAAGTTTTGAAATCATTAATGAGGGTATATTTCTTACCTCCTAAGATGAAGAACTAGCAGCTTCAATTGACAATCTTCAAGGATTTGGGGCAAGGATTGACAGAGGACTTGATGAAGATCACTCCCTCTGAGTCTAGAACTCCCCCTCTTACTCTATATGTCGTGAAATAATAGGAAAATGGTCTAATGGGATGGGGTCGGGTTTTCAAAATTAGGAAATAGGAGCCCCGAGTCAGATCTGCGATCGTATTTGGGATCGCAAAGTTGACATGCGGCTCACATAACAGACTGTAAAATGCTCCAAAAACTTGAACACACTGTCTAGATTTGCGGCAGAAAAGCGGTCTGCATACCCGTTCTACGGCCGCATAATGCACCGTAGAACTGCCCCTTACAAACTCCTAAGGGAATTATGCAACAACTATACGGTCTGTATATTGGGTTATGTGATTGCATACTTGACCGCATAGCTGACCTCAAATTGGACCAACACACTGACTCGCTTTGTGGATACTATACGGTCTGTATACCTAATACGGGACAGCATTCTCAAATTGTCGGGGACGCTATATTTTTAAATGAATGTAGGTGGCTTCATAGCATGTAGTTCCAATCGTGTGTAGCAGAGCATTCTTTTCTCAAAATCATTGTGAGCCTCTTCCTCCTTCAAGGGGTTATGTTGTACACCCTTTTGTTAAGATATAATGTTTTCCCATTCTCAAAAGTGTGATTCTGAATTAAGAAGTCAAGAAATAATATTTCACAAAAAGTGTAATTCTACGGTCGAGAAGGCTAATATGAGGACCACATAGTCACTGCAAAGCGAGTTAGTGTGTTGGCCATATTTCAGTTCAACTATGCGGTCAATTATGTGATCGCATAACCGATATGTGGACTACATAGTCATCTCATATATCCCTTGAGATTTCATAAAGGGCAGTTCTAGGGTGCATTATGCGACCGTGGAACAAGTATGGGGACCACATTTATGTCACATACCCAGGTAGATTGTTTAGGTTTTGGGAGAATGTTTGCAGTCCATTCCGCAGGCCGCATGTCAACTTTACGATCGCAAATATGACTCGGGGCTCCAATTTTCTAAATTTTAACCCGACCTCCTATCGTTATATTAGGTGTAATAGCTCGTTTTGAGCATATCTCCTGATACTTCTATGGTAAGAGAGAGGGGTCTATGAGAGGGAAAGTGCTTCTCATCAAAATTACTCCAAAACCTTGTTAAAACATTGAAGGTAATCAAGTGAAGGCACCTAAATCTTCATCCCGAGAGGTAAGACTTCATCACCTCAGATCTTATTTTAATACTTAGCTATAAGGGGTCATTAGGGAGGTAATTCATGGGTATAAGAATGGATTTCATGCATGCATATCAAATCATGGAGTATTGGGAGGTAGTGGACTAACAAGAAAGCAATTGGGGTATAGAATGATAGAAATTTCTTTCAGAAAGGACCTGAAATCACAATGCACCTTTACTGTTTGATAATATCCTCAAACAAGCTATAACCGCAATCTCGTCTCTAATTGTCGGTTCAATTTGTAATTCATACACAATAGATCGAAGTGCTAAGAGTTCCAAAATTTTGTGAAGGTTAAGAAAAGCTATACTGAGGTATGTATGGCTAAAACCTGCTTTTATTAGAAATTAAGCTCTGTTGGTGTTTACGCAAGTCTAGTAAGACTAGAATTGGTAGGTGTATTGATTGTTATTTCACATTAATTGATTTGCAGTATACATACATATATATATATATATATATATATATATATATATATATATATATATATATATATATATATATATACAAAAAAGATATCCCTCAATGTAAGCGATATACTATTCTCGATATTTAGATACGAGTGAAGGATACGAATCATGTGTTGAAATGACTAGGCCATAAACTAAGATTAAAACTAAGATTATCATGCTAACTATGTGAAAACTTACCTATGCTTGCAACTTGAATTGCTTTATGTGTGCCTATGACCATTAAATTACAAGATGGACATTAAAAGTGGAATGATGTGATAACAGTGGCCATAAGTGCCAATGATTAATATAATCTATGTGAAATAAAGAGTCAAATGAGATGATTAATGAGAAAGGAACAACACCTAGGTAATGCGGCTAGCCGTGATCGGACACCATACCACACACATGGTGGTAATGTGCTAACATTGAATTCAAAAAAAAGAAACAAAATGATGATTGAGGTATATGTCCCAAATGAGGCAACCTAGACGATCGAGTCGTGATCGGACTCCTCTTAAGATAGCGGTGGAATTGAGAACAGTGATGAACATATAAAAGAAATGCACCCAAACTAAGTCATGGAAATTATGTGAAAGATTATATGGTTCGTTTATTTGATGATGAGGTGTACGGTTAAAACCTTTGGTTTATTCTTGCGATTTCCTTGTTCTTGCTTGATAGTTATTTCTAGTAAAATGGTGTTTAGTTATACATACTACTACTATTTCATGGTACTACCTTTTGCCGGGGGCGATACATTTTTAAATGAATGTAGGTAGCTCCATCGCGGATAGTGTCGATCACGCGTAGTGGATTACCCTATTCTCAAAGTCTTGGTAAGCCCATTTCTCCTTCAAGGGGGTTGTATTGTATATCTTTTATTGTTGTGGACTCCCACTTTTGAGTTATAGCCGGGTCCTTGTTGTTGGAGTTGTCATACTTATCTTTTGTATCCTTAGAGGCTCTGTATACACATGTGTGGGTTTTGTACAAGTATTTGTGGAGTATATGAACTACGTTGCAATTCTAAACTCATGTTTTCTATAAATTGTAACTCTATGGGAATCTTTGAAACTAACGTATCTACGATTTAATGTTGTGTTTTAAAATAAACTATCAATGTAGAATGTGCTATCTTTCCTCGTCTAAATGAAAGAACAAAATTATGGTTTCCTTATTCTTATCAAGTTGGGTAGGAAGTGTATGATAATTCTTGATCAATTTGGTTCACTCGATTGAGCGCCGGTCGCACCTCTCGAAGTTGGGACATGACACACACTGTCAGGGTATGCGGCAGAAATAAGGTCCGCATACTCGTTTTGCGCTCGCATGATGCACCGCAGAACTGCCTCTTACAAAATCCAAAGGGAATTATACGACAACTATGCAGTCTACATATCGGTTATGCGAACGCATACTTGACCGCATAGCTGACCTCAAATTTGACCAGCACGCTATTTCATTCTACGGTGACTATGCAGTCCGCATAGCTATTATGCGACCGTATTATTGAATGCATAATGGCACTTTTCTGGAAAACACTATTCCTTGCCTTTTTAATGTACAGATAATTCCAAAGGGTTCGAAAGACGGCGAGCTTCCACATTCCTATCACATGATCCTAACTAAGCACCACGAGATTTTTGTTTTTGAGTAGAAATTTTCACGGGGCCTCACATAAAACTTGGTATTTAAAATCTGGCCCCATTTTTATTTAAATTCAGACCTGGAATTACCTAAAACAACCCAATTTACCCAAGACCAACTACTTAAAATCCTATACCAGTCCGCCCTACCCCAAACCAAATAACCCTTACCTAATCATGCTTTACTCTGACGAGATCCCTCCTTCAATCTTGGCCACTTATCTTTCAAGATCAATGGCCCACATCATCATACCTCTTTAATTAAGCTCCCCCTAACCATAAACCCTCATTCTCTCTAAACTATCACCTTCAAACTCCATCATCTCCTCCTCTTCTGAAAACCTAAGCGTCGTCAACCCCAATCCCAATTCGATTCCAACCAAATATGGAATCCATTAATGATATTCTTACCTTATTCATCTTATCTCCTTACTGGATAGCCATTTGTTGAATTACATATTGTCTGTCTAGAATGGCAAACTAATCTAGCAAAATCGAACTAAATCGGGTTCATAATCTTTAACTTGTTGCTTATTCCATTTGTGTTCATCATTTTTTATCTTTAAAAGTACGAATATTTCCATATCTCTCACTTATTTGACTTAACCCTAGGTTTAGGGTTTTTGACCTTCTTTAATTGAGAAAAATCTTGTTCGATTTTATGTTGCTTCTTAATAACCTCATGTCTATGTTAATTCTATTAAAATATATGACACTTTGCCTTTATTTTTTATAAATTTTATGGTTTACCTAAAATAAGGGCTCTGGTATTTCTAGATCTAATCTGGTTCTGGATTGTTTTAATTATTTTCCCTTAATTTTTCAGTCTATATGTCTCTGTGCATGTTATTATAACTCTCTTCGTCAATTTCTGACTAATTTCCACTTACCCTAAATTAGAGATTTTTTATTCTTCGAAATCAAACAAAATCTATTTGACTCTTTAATTATTTTGTTAAAATCTCTTTCTACATGCCTATATGCATCTCTTTGCTTGTTATTACTGTCGATTTTGTATATTTTACCTAAAACTAGGGTTTGAGACTTTTACTCTTTCCATCTTGTAAGTTGCCGACAGTTTCCTTATTTTCACTCAATCTACCATGTTTCTTTTATTGCTTACCTTATTTGTTGTGAGATTGACTGTAAATTGATATCTTCCTCATTCAAAGTAGTACTTGCCTAATTACTCGTTAATTGACTAAACTCTGACTTTAATTGAATTTTGATTTATTTTCAATCCTTAGTTTTGTATGTTTGATTTATTCCATTATTGTCTGCCTAGTTGAAAATTATTTAAACCATTTCCCTTCTTCCCTTTAGGACAGACCCGAACTCTCATATTCTCACTAAAGCTTAGTTCTTTTACTCTTATTATGTGCTCATTGTTCTGTTCACGGACTGCTGAAAACCAAAGCCAAGTTATTCTAGAATTTAACTACTATAGCATATCTACTTGCTTTCTTTCTTAACTGGTATGCCATAATCCCTTGTCATTTCATTCGCCATGTTTTTCATAGTTAGTGTTACTTGAACAACATGTCTTGAACCTTACTTTCAGCATAATTCTACTTTTTATGCCCCTATGACTCTCTTATGGTTACTAATGTTAGTTTGAGATTAGCTATTTTGAATAATATCAATCCTCTTACAAGTTAGCTTATTGTTCAATTTGTCTGGGAACACTGCTTGTTAATCTTGTACCTGTTTTGAACCTAGCATTCTTATGATACTGCAAGAATGTAATAAGTTAATTTCTCCAAATTTGTTTCTTAACTCATGCGTCATGTCTATTAATATGTCATGTCACGATCTGGCTACTTTGCCTAAGTTATTTATATGATTAAACAATGGTTATCTTAAATGTCAGAATGCTCCCTTAGTGTAATTAAGTCTCTATTTTGAATTAACTTGTTTGAAACTATGTACTCTGCAAACTTTGATGTTTTGTGAACACAATTATGTGTTTTAAACCTAGTTTCTTCTGAAATCAAGCTATTTTGAAACCTTCCCATACTCCCTTTTACATGCTAATTTTTGAAACCTCACTCTTAGTCCCTCGGGTTCTCAACCACCCCAGTGTGAGCACAGCTCAAAGTCCACTTAATACTCATGTGAACTCTGACATACTTGGAACTGGTTACCCATCAATTGTGAATCATTTTCTAAATAAATAGTTTTGTGAGCATTGCCCTAGGTTTCTGAGGCCCTTGGGAACTTTCACACACTGGAAACCTACTTCAATATGTGCTATAGAATCACTCATATTTTGTCTACGACGTACCTATGAAATGAGCCTCAAAGTTTATTGGTGTGAAGGCCTGGTTCCCATGTTTAGTTTTTCTTAATGAAGGCTCTGTATAGTTTGTCTTACTACTATTATGTAATTTATTCATTTGCTTTGGCCTGTAATAAGATTGTAACAAACAGATTATGGGGTATATAGTAAAATTGGAAAGGGTATTTATTCTCTTTAGGCAATCAA
Source organism: Nicotiana benthamiana (assembly GCA_034376525.1). Classification (NCBI taxonomy): domain Eukaryota; kingdom Viridiplantae; phylum Streptophyta; class Magnoliopsida; order Solanales; family Solanaceae; genus Nicotiana; species Nicotiana benthamiana. The sequence continues at coordinate 87,437,999 of CM067331.1, read as the reverse complement.
GGTAGAGATCCTGCCAGATAGGGTTTCATTTGCTTTGTTGATCATATTTTACCTCATCTCCGTTGAAATCGTGTTAGTGATGTATTACCTTGCATATTAGAAATCCTACATATATGAAATCAAATTGCATTAGAAATCATGCCTATAGGAAATTAATTGCATTAAAAATCCTGCCTATAGGTTGTATTAACTTGTCCAACATATATTAGAAATCATTCCTATAGGACCTCTATGTTGATCAAACTGTTTCCGATAATGTGCACCATTTCTGCATGTATTATTATTCAATAGATATGATACCTATAGGACTAAAACCGTTTCAAATCCAGAAATAATGCCTATAAAATTTAAATTAGTTCAGAAATAGATACTATGCTTATAGGACTAAAACCGTTTCTAACCTAGAGATCATGCCTATAGGATTTAATCAGTATAATAATTAGAAATCAAGCCTAGAGAGTTAAAATCTGGTTGGCATTAGATATCACGCCCATAGTATTCTGCCAATTGGCTCTGGGTACAATCACCTTAGCAAATCAATTAAACAATATGTTTAATAATAATTCTTGATTCTATAAGCATGATGCTTTATTGAAGTACCCAGATGATATTCTCTAGGCAAATAATAGGTCCTGATACTAAACTTAATAAAGTTGCTTCTATGTAACACTGCTCGCATATTTTCTCACATATATATCATGTCTATAGGATTCAGTAGATTAATAAAATATACTAATTAATTATGTGCAGACGTTAACATGAGCCCGTATTTGCTTTATACTTGCAAGTCCTAACATATTTTGTTTGTTGTCTAGTCTTTTACATTTTGAGCTACCTAGAGCTACCTAGGTTTAGTATAGAACTATCCCAAATAGAGGTCTTAATACCTCTAGGGCCATAGGTGAGGGACGGGTAGTGGGTAGTGCACGCATAGAGATGAACCAGAATCAATTATAGCCCTTTAGGTAACAACCTAAATATAGTAATCGAGTTGCAGGAGATGATAGTTTGTGCCTGTTGAATAATATGAGTAACACCCCAACTCGCGGGAGTTACGAAGTATTATTTATGTCACACGGGGTGACCCTTTAGGCTAAACAATTTAGGATGCTCCATCCCTAGTAAATATTCTTCTCGCTTCTTTATTAGACTAGTTTATAAGTTAAGTTCGGTCGGGACCTACCGTTATAGACCTTGAAGGGTGCCTAACACCTTCCCCTCGAGGTAATTTCGATCCCTTACACGATCTATGGTAATGTAAACTGGTAACATGAGTTATCTGTTCTAGGTGTCGTAAAGCACCTTAATCTGTTAAGTGGCGACTCTTTCAATTCCAATTTCCTACCCTCTCAAAAAATAGTTGTCCTAAAAATTTTGAAACCCGATTTCGCGAGAAAAAGGGGGCAGGACCCCTGGCACTTCCCTATTTCTCTGCTTCTGTGCTTCGCTCTCCACACATGTGATCCGGCACCTGCTTTCTACCCACCACATGTGCAAAAACACCAAAAATCTGATCACTTCAATAATAACACAACTTTAATATTTGATTTGTCAAACACTTGAAACTCACCCGAGGCCCTCGAGACCTCAACCAAATATACCAACGAATCCTAAAACACCATTGAAACTTAGTCATGCCCTCAAATCACATCAAACAATGCTAAAAACACATATCACTCTCCAATCCAACTTAATGGACTTAAAACTTCAAATTTCCACAACCGATGCTAAAACCAACCAAACCATGTCTGAATGACCTCAAATTTTGTACACAAGTCATATTCAACACTACGAACCTATTAAAACTTTTGGAAATAGATTCCAACCTAGATATCAAAAATTTCGCTACCGGCCCAAAACTCCAAAAAATTGACTTTCGTCATTTCAAGCCTAAATGAGCTATGGACCTCAAAAACACAATCCAGGACATGCCCCTAAGCCTAAAATTACCACCGAAGCTAATGAAATCGACAGAACTCCATTTTGGAGTTATCTTCACATAGTTTTGGTCATGGTCCAAATTCTAAAATTTAAGCCCCAGTTTCAAGACTAAGTGTCCAAACACTATCAAAACCCAAAATGAAACATCCCGACAAGTCACAATAGCATAAATAGGTACAGGAAAAGTATTTAACTGGTGATCGGGGCTCCAACTCTCAAAATAACCGACAAGGTCATTACATAAAGTATCTTTTCCCAGGGTTGCAATTCTCTTATTAGTAATTTAATCTTTGGAATTTGAAACGGTTGGCTACCTTCAAAGTCAAAAGACACATCTATATTAAGGCTTTTCCCCTCTATTAAGCCAACAGTGAGAGAGACATTCTTCTGAACAAATATCCTGCCAAAATCTTCTTCCTTATTCGTACTAAGAATGGACGTTCGTTTTTCCTTCAATCTTCTTTTCTAAATTCTAGACTTCTTTTTACTGAATTGATTTTTTTGTGTTAGAAGAAATTTAAAGTGCAACATTAATTCCTTAAGTAGACATTGTGTTTGAGGATATAATTTTTAATTTACTATCTGCACCATATGGGGAAATTACTATCGTAAAAATAGTATTTTTTATTAAATAATAATTTCTTATGTTCAATCATTTTGACCTCGACAAATAAGTCAATGTACAGTGATTCATATTGATAATTAACCTTTATCTTTATTCTATAGTGTATAATTATTTACTCAAATCTTGTCTTAATAATATTGATATTATTTTATAAAATTGTTGCTATATGACTCGACATACATGTGCAATGCACGTATCGATAAATTAGTGTATATATATAGCAGGAACTTTAGAAAAACATTATTAGGATAAACTTAGTAACTGTTTGAACCACATTTTTTTTATTTCTTTTAATTTAATCCACTCGGCATTGTGCCTAGTGTTAATTTCATAGATATCAAGTAGTGTACAACAAGGAGGGGTATATCAACCTAACTTCTGAGAAAATGGTGGATGCACATTTAATCATCCTAACTTGACAACCAGATGAATCTCTGAAGTTATGTGGAGTTAGACCTATAATCATCAGCCAAATGCATATCCATAACAAATAGACAATTGGGTATACAAAAAAATGATGAAGTCAGCCTAGGTCAACTATACAAAAAAAGCACTAATGATCCTAAATCTACTATGTGGTTGAACTGAGAATGCATGGTCATATACAATAAGACCTACATCTACAGAAGAATCTCCCTATAGATAGTGATAAAATATTGATGATTGAATGGGGAACTATCTTCGACTTTGCTTTGACAATGAAGCATAGAAAGCCAAGTTTAAGATAATTATCAACATAGTTCTTGTATATGATTTAGGTTGTTGCTTTTGCATGATGTTCTTGACAGAAAAGATTGAGCAGTTATTGATTACTTTGGACCAGAATGCTGGTTATGATGGTAGGATCCTGAAGTCGGGGCAGATCTTCTCACACACTTGACCTTTTCTGAAAAGGTTGTTATAATAATTTTCTATATCTAAAAGCTGGTGACAGGAATTTGTGTGTGTCATTTTGGATACCTGAGCTAAAACTGAGAACTATATTGAGATTCTAGTTGACGATGGTTTAATAGTTGGTGCCCAAAAGCATGTATTAATTCTACAGCATTGAGATGCAAATAGTTACATTGTTCTGCATTTGGGATTCCTACTGTACTTCTGAATTGATGGGATCCAGCTCTGTGACGACTCAAAGGGTTCATCACCTATTTTAATCGGATTTTGTATCTTCGAGGCCTTGAATCTTCATTTAAGGTTGCCTCGATTTACATGCACAGTCTGGACGCGTAGACGAAAACCTTATATGTGAAATTATGTAAAAAAATGCTAAATTTTGATATTAAAATGAATAGATTTTACTTTGGTTAATATTTTGGGTAAACGGACTCGGACCCTTGATTTGATGATCCTAGAGGGTCCGTAGGAAAATATATGACTTGGGCGCATGCCCGGAATCGAATTCCAAGGTCCCAAGCTCGAGATATGAATTTTTAAGTGAAATTGCTTTCTGAAAATGTTTGAAGAGAATTGAAGTGAAATCTAATTTGAAAGTAATGGTATCAGACCCGTATTTTGGCTCTCGCGCCCGGTACAAGTCTCATATATGTTTTGAATCACAAATGTAAAGTTTGGTTAAAAACGGATGTCATTTGATGCAATCTGGACCCTAATTGGGAAATTTATGCCTAAAAAGAAAATTAGAGAAATTTCCTTGATCTTGAGGTTTAATTCAATGTTCATAATGCTATATTGGTGATTTGATCACACGAATATGTTCATAAGATGTTATTTTGAGGTTGTGTGTATACCTGGATTAGAGTTTTGAGGGCTCGGGTGAGCTTAGAGTAGGTTCTGGGATTAGTCTTAAAAAGATCAGATGTTGCAGGTTCAGGAATTTGACATTTCTCTGAACCTCAAGCACAGCCCGCAAGAAATCGCGTGCGCTTGCGGAGGGGCCAGCGTGGTCACGGTCGTGGTCTGCGGTGGGTGCTGCTCGGCTACGGTCGCGTTGGTGCGGTTTGCACTGGGCAATAATCCACAGGCCTTCAACAAATCTGTGCTGTCACGGTCCTTTTTGCGCGGTCCGCGCAGGGAACTTCAGAGGGGTATAAATACACGTTAATTTCAGTCATTTTACACTTTTCAAAACCCTAAAACATAAGAGGTGATTTGTCTAAACAACTCTTCTTCTCCAAAATGATTGGTAAGTGATTTCTAACTTATTTTCTTCACTCCTTAACATCTTTTAACATGATTTTAACTTCAAATCAAGTATTTTCATGGGAAATAGGGTGTTTTGGGTAGAACCTAAGTTTCTAAAAATTGGGAAGTTGGACCGCAATTTGAGGTCCAATTTCAAAACAAATCACATAATTGGATTCGTGGGGGAATGGGTGATCGGGTTTAGGTCTGAACCTCGAGTTTGACTATGTGGGCCCGGGGCATTTTTGACCTTTCGGGGTAAAACTTTGTAAAACTTATTTTCAATGCATCGGGGATGATTCATTTAGCATTTGTTAATGAGATTCGAGCAAATTGGTGGTAGAACCAAGGGGTAAAGCTATAATAGAGGCTTGAGTTGAATTTAAGGCATTGAGGAAGGGTTTAGTCTAACCCTAGCATGAAGGAATAGTTTGAGTGTTACTTTCTATTTGTTAATTGTTGGGTGCAATGTATAGGCATGGTGACGAGTATCTATGAATTTGTGTCTAGCATGACACTGAGTCTTTATATTGCGAGTATTTTGATCTTCGTGGTAATTTCCATTATTAATTGATGATTTCTATACGTCATAAAGAGCATGTGAAAGGAATTGTGATCTTTAAACTTCAAGGAGCATTGGATCGAGTTGAAATACAAGTTGAGAAGGTATATAAGATGATTAAATCCTTGGAGCATTGGCTCATGTGATAATGCGAACTATGAGGTTAAAATGAAAGAAAGAGAAAGAGTTACTTGTTTATTCCCTTGCCGACGTTTCTCGTTTTGATGATATTCTCCCTTGCCAGGATGTCTATACTTGTACTGTTGAGTTCCCTTGCTGGGATAGTATAAATTATGGTTAATCCCTTGCTGAGACTATTGTCATGATCAATGTATGTTGTATATTTAGATAGTATGTTGTATCGGGTTGCATGCAGCAACAGATATTATATTGGATTCGGATCACGCCGCAATAACTATATGTATATGGATCGGGTTGCACGCCGCAACAAAGTTAATTGATAAGGGATCGGGTTGCGCGCCGCAACAGTAGTGTTATTGAATTATTGTACATGTTGTACTGTTCTTTAATATATCTATTGGGTTTCTGCTAGGTTGATAATGTTTTCCGAAGCATGTACACTCCCCTTCCTTATAATTGCTCATTACTTATTTATTTTTCTGCTATATATTACGTACCTACACAAGTTTACATGGTAGTCCGGTCTAGTGTCACGACCCCAGTTCGCCCTCCATGAACATGTCATGATGGAGCCTAGTTCCTATAACTAGGTAAGCCTAATAATGCGGAGAACAACATAGCTTGCAGAATAATTAATTAAAAACTGAACAACTAAAGAAAATGTATATAAAGACCGCTTGGCATATACAACTCAAGGTGCGGAAGTCTATAATCTCATCCCAAAACCTAGAAACTCACGGGCAACACAAACTAATAGAAACGTAATATATTGATCTAACTCCAGAATGTCTAAACAACTGAAAGAAGGGGAAGCTATCTACTAAATGCTGGAATAAGATAGAGACTCCTGGTCTGCGGACGCAACAGATGTACCTCGAAGTCTCTGCTAGACGTCTCCGCCTCAGGAATAGTGCACCTAAGAAGAAGTATCTGGGTCTGCACATGAAAAAAATATGCGCAGAAGAGGCATGAGTACACCACATTGGTACTCAGTAAGTGCCAAGCCTAACCTCGGTCGGGTAGTGACGAGGAAGGTCAGGGCCCTATTGACATTAAGCAATATAATAAGAATGTACAGCATGAAGGCATATGAAAATAATGTGAACCAACAGTGAAATGAGACAGAATTCACAAGGCAACAAAAATAAGCGATGAACAGAGTAAACACAGGGATGGTTAGTTCAATACCAAAACACCAAATGAGGATCTCCCAAGATACCTTCATGTAGTTCATCCCATCAACTTTCCGAGGATCTCATGGGATATTGTCCCGTAGTCCATCATATGAGTATATCCGAAGGATCTCCCGGGATATCGTCCCACAGTCAAACTAACAATGTGCAGGGGGATCTACCGGGAATCTAACCCGTAGTCCCAAAATAAAGTGCAAGGGGATCTACCAGGAAGCTAACCCGTAGTCCCAAAATAAAATGCAGGGGGATCTACCGGGAATCTGACCCGTAGTCCTAAGATAAAATGCAGGGGGATCTACCAGGAATCTAACCTGTAGTCCAAAGTAAAAGAATAAGGGGGGAGCTACCGGAATCCCACATCCGTAGTCCCAATGTAAATGCGCAACCACAACGAAAAGATATTCAGAAAGGAAGTACAAAAAGACAAGCAACAGGTAGTACTAGCATAACATGCTTCATGTAATATAGTCAAGGCAATTTAAGCAAGTAGGTAAGTTAAATCAACAATACATACTTTTCTAATCTAGCACAGGTTATAATTGCAAGTAAAATATAGCAAATACGAAAGAAAACCAAGTCTTAATATCTTAAGTAAAAACTGGATTTTCAACAATTAGCTCAAGTACACGCTCATCACCTTACGTACAAGGCACTCAATTACCAAATAACATATCCTAAGGGGAAAGGTCCCCTACACAAGGTTAGACAAGAACCTTACCTCATACTGGCTCAAATTTAACTTGAAACCACACGCTTTCCATGAGTATCCGACTCCACATGGCCCACATCTATTCATTTCAATTACATCTCGTAAATAACATCTTAAACAACTGATTCTACTACAATCTAAAGCTAAGGTGCAAATTTAGGTAAAACAACCAAAATACCCCTCAGGCCAACGTGGTCAAAACCAGAGGTTCGAGTCAAAATTCGGTTACTCATTCCCCCACGAACCTAAATATATGATTTGTTTTGAAATATGAGGTCCAAATCCCCAATTTTTTAAAAACCTAGGTTCTACCCCAAACCTCCAATTTAACCCATGAAATCATTTATATTAAGTTGAAAACATGTTAAATAATGTTAAAGATTGAAAGAAATAAGTAAAAACCAACTTACGAACAATTTGAAGGAGGTCTTGTTCTTGGAAAATCGCCCAAAGGAGTTGTGTTTTGACAAATGGGGTGAAAAATGTCCAAAATTTGATTAAGTATAAAAACTGCAGGTTGCAGATTTCGCAATTGCGAACCCAGCAGGCATGGGAAATGCGAGATTCTTGTTCGTATTTGCGAACTATGAGGGAAGAAGGGAGGTTCGCATTTGCGAAGACCTCACCTCCACATTTGTGATGGCATTGTTCGCATTGGCGAACTCTGCTAGTAAATAAGGACTTCGCATTTGCGAGCTAAATTTCGCATTTGCGAGCTAAATGTCGCATTTGCTATAACTACAGGTCTGGGGCATTCTCGCATTTGCGAGCTGACCCTTCGCAATTGCGAGCTCACATTTGCGAGCCAGGCTTTGCAATTGCGAAGCCTCCAGGTCAATTATAGGAACAATTTTTGTCCAAGTTCAAAAATGCACTTTGACACCTATCCAAACCTCACCCGAGCCCTCAGGGCTCTAAACCAAATATGCACACAATCTCAAAAACATCCTACGGACTTGTCTGTGTGATCAATTTGCCAAAATAACATCATATACATCGAATTAAGCCTCAAAACTCATGATTTTCTCCAAATTTCCATGAAACATGAAATTTCCATTTTAAGTCCAAAACGCGTCAAACAGCGTCCGTTTTCAACCAAACATTACAAGAAGCGCTTAAACCATATACAAGACTTGTACCAGGCACCGGAACCAAAATACGGGCCCCATACCATAATCGTTTGATCAAATTTCATTTCCAATTTCCTTAATTATTTCAAGAAAACAATTTCACGCAAAAATTCATTTTCCCGGGCTTGGGACCTTGTAATTCAATTCCGGGCATACGCCCAAGTCCCATATTTTCCTACGGGCCCTTTAGGACCGTCAAATCGTGGGTCTTGGTGTGTTTACACAAAGTGTTAACCGAAGTCAAATTTATTAAATTTAACGTCAAAATTTACAATTTTCTCATAGAATCCATATCTAAGCTTTCCGGTTACACGCCCGGACTGCACAAGAAAATCGAGGCAACCCTAAATGAGGTTTTCAAGGCCTCGGAAGTACAGAATAGTAAGAAAACAAGTGATGACCCCCTTGGGTCGTCACATCATCCACCACTAAAGCAATTGTTCATCCTCAAACAGAAAAAAAGAAAGAAGTAACTGAGTCAGGAAAAAGATGAGGATAACGGCTCCGCATATCATACTCGGACTCCTAGGTTGATGCCTCAGGAGGTTGACCTCTCCATTGGACACGAACATAAGGAAATCTCTTGGACCTGAACTGACAAACCTGCCGGTCTTAGATAGCTACGGGCTCCTCCTCATAGGACAAGTCCTTGTCCAACTAGACAGTGCTGAAATCTAACACGTAGGTTGGATCGTCGTGATACCTCCGAAGCATGGATACATGGAAATATGAATGCATGGCCGATAAGCTAGGTGGCAATGTGAGTCTATAAGCCACCTCTCCCACTCGATCAAGAATCCCTAACGGACCAATGTGCCTAGGGCTAAGCTTGCCCTTCTTCCCAAATCTCATCACGCCCTTCACGGGCGATACTCAGAGCAATACCCGCTCACCAACCATAAGTTCTACATCTCGAACCTTGCGATCTGCATAACTCTTCTGCCTAGAGTGAGCTAAACGAATCCTGTCCTAAATGATCTTGACATTGTCCAAGGTCTCCTTTACCAAATATGTACCTAGCAACTGAGCCTCCCGCGGCTCAAACCATCCGACCAGAGATCTACACCTTCTACCATATAAAGCCTTATACAGCTATCTGAATGCTAGACTGATAACTGTTGTTGTAGGAAAACACCGCTAAAGGCAAGAATTAATCCCAAGACCCTCCAAACACAATCACACACGCATAGAGCATAGCTTCAAGAATCCGAATAGTGCACTCGGACTGTACGCCAGTCGAGATATGCTCAAATCCACTTAAGTACCTAACTCCTGCTGCACGACTCTCCAGAACTGCGACGTAAACTGAGTACCTCTGTCTAAAATAATGGAAACTGGAATACCATGCAGATGGACGATCTCCCGGATATAAATCTCTACCAACCGCTTTGAAGAATAAGTGGCACATACAGGAATGAATTGAGCGGACTTGATCAGCCGATCCACAATAACCTAAATAGCATCAAACTTCTTCAAGGTCTGTCGGAGTCCAACTACAAAATCCATGGTGATCCTCTACCTTTTTCACTCTAGAATCTCTATCAGCAATTCACCCAGTCTATAGTGCTCATACTTTACATGTTGACAGTTGAGGCTTCTAGCTACATATCCAACTATATCCTTATTCATCCGCCTCCACCAATAGTGCTGCCTCAAGTTCTAATACATCTTTGCGGCACCCGGATGGATGGAATACCGCGAACTATGGGCCTCTGCTAGAATCGCCTTCCGTAGCCCATCAACATTGGGCACACAAACACAGTCCTGCATGCTCAACACCTCGTCATCTCCAATGGTCACATCTCTGGAATCACCACGTTGGACCTTGTCTATAAGGACAAGCAAATAGGGGTCATCATATTGTCGCTCCCTAATACGATCAAATAAGGAAGACCAGGAAACCACACAAGCTAGAACCCGACTGGGCTCCAAAAGATAAAATCTCACAAACTGACTGGCTAAGGCCTGAACATCCATCGCCATAGGACTCTTTGAAGCTGGTAAATACACTAAACCCCCAAACTCTCCACCCGGCGACTCAAGGAATCTGCTACAACATTGGCCTTGCCTGGGTGATACATAATAGTGATATCATAATCTTTAAGCAACTCTAACCACCTCCTCTGGCACAAATTTAGATATGTTTTCTTAAACAAGTGTCGTAAACTCTGATGGTCAGTATAAATCTCACAAGGTACACCGTATAAAAATTGACGCCATGTCTTTAAGGCACGAACAATAGCAGCTAGCTCAGTAGCGTGGACATGGTAGTTCTTCTCATATATCTTCAACTGTCTGGACGCGTAGCCAATCACCCTACCGTCCTGCATCAACACCGCTCCAAGACCAACTCTAGAGGCATCACAGCAATCAGTATAAGACCCTGAAGACGTAGGCAATATCAAAATTGGGACTATAGTCAAAGCTGTCTTAAGCTTCTAAAAGCTCGCCTCACACTCCTTTGTCAACTGAAATAGGGCACCCTTCTGGGTCAATCTAGTCATAGGGGGCGCAATCGATGAAAACCCCTCCACAAAGTGACGGTAGTAGCCCGCCAAGCCAAGGAAACTACGAATCTTTGTAGCTGAGGACGGCCTGGGCCAACTCTACATGACCTCTATCTTCCTCAGATCTACCCGAGTTCCCTCGCTCGAAATCACGTGGCCTAAGAATGCCACTAAATCTAACCAAAACTCACATTTTGAGAACTTTGCATATAGCTTCTTCTCTTTTATGACCTGAAGCACGGTCCTCAGGTGATGCTCATGATCTTTCCAACTCCGAGAATACACCTGAATATCATCAATAAAAACAATAATGAACGAGTCAAGATATGGCCTGAATACACTGTGCATCAAATGCATAGAAGCTACTGGGCATTGGTCAACCCAAATGGCATAACAAGGAACTCGTAATGACCATATCGAGTCATGGAGGTAGTCTTCAGGATATCTAGCTCCCGAATCTTCAACTGATTGTAACCTGAGGGCAATTCAAACTTAGAAAACACATGTGCGCCCTGAAGCTGGTCAAACAGATCATCAATACGAGGTAAAGGTTAATGGTTCTTCACTGTAACCTTGTTCAACTAGCAATAATCAATACAGATACGCATCGTACCATCCTTCTTCTTCACAAACAAAATAGGAGCACCCCACGGTAAAACACCGGGTCGAATAATACCCTTATCAAGTAATTCCTGCAACTAATCCTTCAATTCCTTCCACTCGGGAGGAGCCATATGATACGGAGGAATGGAAATGGGCTGAGTGCCCAGCAACAGGTCGATGCCAAAATCAATGTCTCTATCGGGCGGCATGCCCGGAAGATTAGCTAGAAACACATCGGGATAATCCCGTACCACTGGAACAGAATCAACAAAAGGGGTATCACAGTTAACATCTCTGACATAAACTAAACACACAGCAGATCCCTTCTCAATCATACGCTGAGCCTTAAGAAAAGAGATAACTCTACTGGGAGTGTGATCTAAAGTACCACTCCACTCAACACGTGGAATACCTGGCATAGCCAACGTCACGGTCTTGGCGTGAAAATCAAGAATAGAAAAATGGGGAGAAAACCAGTCCATGCCAAAAATAATGTCAAAATAAACCATACCGAGTAACAATAAATCTGCTCTAGTCCCAAAACCAGGAATAGTAACTAAACATGACCGATAAACACAGTCCACAACAAGAGAATCCCCCACAGGAGTAGAAACATAAACGGGGGAACTCAAAGAATCCCGAGGCACACCCAAATGCTGAGCAATATAAGAAGAAACATAAGAATAAGTAGAGCCCGGATCGAATAAAACTGATGCCTCTCGGTGACAAACAAGTATAATATATATAATAACAGAGTCAGAGGCAACAGCCTCGACACGAGCGGGAAGGGAATAATATTTGGCCTAGCCTCCCCTTCGAGGGCGACCTCTACCTCCCCGGCCTCTATCTCTAGCTGGCTGAGCGGGTGGGGCGGCAACTGGAGTTGTAACCATAGCCTGGGAACTCTGCAGGGCACGTTGTGGCTGAGTAGTCTGTGAATATGCACACCTAACAAGTCTAGGGTAGTCCCTAACTATGTGCTGTGTATCCCCACACTCGAAACAAGCTCTAGGAGGGTGCGGTGGCTGTGACTAACTATGGCTAGGTTGGCTGGACTGACCTCTGGAAACACCTTGTGCAGTAGGTGCGCTAGAAGCTGGAGGTACGTAATAAGGCTCCTGAGGTGTAGGCGTAGTTGGAGCACTACTGGCTGCTGAAAGAGCTGAATGAATGGGGAGACCTATAAAACCCCTACCACGTCGACCTGCTACTGGGGTACGGGCATCAGAGTAGTGGCCCAACTCTTGAGACCTCTTGGCCTCTCTCTCCACTGGCTTCCTGGCGAGCATACTCTTGATCCTCTTAGCAATGCTCTCTACCTGCTAATAAAGAATGTCCATCTCGAACTCTCGAGCCTTGCTAAATCTGATGGGTGGGATAACACCCTCGATGAACCTGCAAACTCTCTCGTGGACTGTAGTAACCAAGGTTGGTGCATGCCTGGCCAATCTGGTATAATGGATAGCATACTCTAAAACGGTCATAGCACCCTGGCACAAATGCTAAAACTCTGCGCTCCATGCGTCCTTGAGATTCTAGGAACAAACTTTCTCAGAAACACATTTAAGAATGGGGTCCAAGTCAGTGAAACATCCTCAACTGGACTATCTATATCATAAGTGCGCCACCAATCATAGGTGGCTCCCTAAATCTGAAAAGCAATAAAGGAAATCCCGCTGGACTCTACTATGCCCATGGTGCGAAGAATACGATGACACTCCTCTAAAAATCCCAAGGCATTGTCTGATGCTAATCCACTGAATACTGGGGGATCATACTTCTTGAACCTTTCAAGTCTCTACTGCTTTTCCTCTGAAGAAGCTGACGTGCTCTCGGGCAAAACTGGCACTGCAGGCGGTGGGGGATAATCGCGGGAGCCTGCTAAACCTGCACTCACTGCTCAACAGTGCGGATAGCGGGAGTCTGTGCTCCTCCCCCAACCAAGGATGTGGCTGAAGTAAAGGGAAGCAACTCTGCCTGAGCCAAGGTGGTCTACATACGCATGAGTTGATCCAAAGTCTCCTGGAGAGCTGGAGTAGTGGTGGCAGTAGTAGTCCTTCCAAATGCCTGGGCTCTGGATGGATCTGCTAGTGGTGCCTCAGCGGTAGCTCGCGCAGGTGCTATGGCTACACCACGTGCGCGTCCTCGACCTCTACCCTAGGCCCCGGCCTTTGACAGCTGCAGTCAGGAGCACGGGTGCCTAATCATACCAAGTAGTGTGTGTCCACACCATCTATGAGAGGATGGAAGGCAGAAGTTTAGAATTCTTGTGATACCAAAATATCGCACGACAAGGAAATCAAGTGAAGTGGAAATTTTCCTAATAGTTACATAGCCTTTCGTAGATAAGTACAGACGTCTTCATATCGATCAGCGAGACACTAATAAACCTGCCTGTGTCTCCTGACTACAATGAACCCAGAGCTTTGATACCAACTTGTCACGACCCCAGTTCTCCCTCCATGAACACGTTGTGATGGCACCTAGTTCCTATAACTAGGTAAGCCTAACAATACGGAGAACAACATAGCTTTCGGATAATTAATTAAAAATTGAACAACTAATGAAACGGTACATACTCGTCATATACAACTCAAGATTCGGAAGTCTATAATCTCATCCCAAAAGCCGAAAACTCACGGTCAACAAAGGCTAATAGAAACATAACATACTGCTCTAACTCCAGAATGTCTACACAACTGAAAGAAAGGGAAAGCAATCTACTAAATTCTAGAATAAGATAGAGACTCCTGGTCTACAGATGTGGCAGATGTACGTCGAAGTCTCTGCTAGACGTCTTCGCCTCGGAATAGTGCACCTGAGAAGAAGTACTTGGGTCTGCACATGAAAGAAACATGCGCAGAAGAGGCATGAGTACACCACAGCAATACTCAGTAAGTGCCAAGCCTAACCTCGGTCGTGTAGTGACGAGGAAGGCTAGGGCCCTACTGAGATTAAACAATATAATAAGAATGTACAGTATGAAGACAGATGAAAATAATGTGAACCAACAGTGTAATGAGACACAATTCACAAGGTAACAATGAATAAGCGATGAACAGAGTAAACACAGGGATGTACAGCTCAATACCAAAACAACAAGAAGATATTCAGAAGGGAAGTACAAAAAGACAAGCAATAGGTAGTACTAGCATACCATGCTTCATGTAATAAATTCAAGGCAACTTAAGCAAGTAGGCAAGTTAAATAAACTGGACATGCTTTTGTAATCTAACACAGGTTATAATTGCAAGTAAAATAAAGCAAATACGGAAGAAACCTCAATCTCAATATCTTAAGTAAAAATCGTATTTTCAACAATTAGCTCAAGTACACGCTCGTCACCTCACGTACAAGGCACTCAATTACCAAATAACATATCCTAAGGGGAAAGGTTCCCCACACAAGGTTAGACAAGTCACTTACCTCAAACCGGCTCCAATTCAACTTGAAACCACACGCTTTCCACGAGTATCCGACTCTTAATGGCTAAAATCTATTTGTATCAATTACATCTCGTAAATAACATCTCAAACAACTGATTTACTATTCAATTTAAAGCTAAGACACAAATTTAGGTAAAATAACCAAAATGCGCTCAGGCCAACGTGGTCAAAACTCGAGGTTCAAAAATCCGGTTACATATTCCCCCACGAACCTAAATATATTATTTGTTTTGAAATCGGACCTCAAATTGAGGATCAAATCCCCACTTTTTGAAAATCATAGGTTCTACCCCAAATCTCCAATTTCGCCAATGAAAGTCATCGATTTTAAGTTGAAAAAGATGTTAAATAATGCTAAAGATTGAAAGAAATTAGTAAAAACCAACTTACAAATGATTTGGAAGAGGTCTTTTCTTGAAAAATCGCCCAAAGGAGTTGTGTTTTGAAAATAGGGTGAAAAAATATCAAAAATTCGACTAAGTATAAATATTGTAGGTTGCAGATGTCGCAATTACGAACAGGGGTTCGTAAGTGCGAACATTGCAGGCATGGGAAATGTGAGATTCTTGTTCGCATTTGCAAACTATGAAGGAAGATGGAATGTTCGCATTTGCGAACCATAGGGTCGCATTTGCGAAGACGTCACCTCCGCATTTGCGATGGTATTGTTCGCATTGGCGAACTCTAAAAGGAAATAAGGACTTTGCATTAGCAAGCTAAATGCCGCACTTGCGATAACTACAGGTTTGGGGCATTCTGGCATTTGTGAGCTGACCCTTCACAATTGTGATCTCGCATTTGCAAGCCAGGCTTCGCAATTGCAAAGCCTGCAGGTCAGTTATAGCAGCAATTTTTTTTCAAGTTCAAAAATGCACTCCGACATCTATCGAAAACTCACCCGAGCCCTCGGGGCTCCAAACCAAATATGCACACAACCTAAAAACATCCTACGGACTTATCCGTGTGATCAAATCGCCAAAATAACATCATATACATCGAATTAAGCCTCAAAACTCATGATTTCCTCCCAAATTCAAAAAATATCAAATTTCCATTTTAAGTTTGAAACATATCAAATGATGTTTGTCTTCAACCAAACTTTACAGGAAGCGCTTAGACCATATAAAAGACTTGTATCGGGCACCGGAACAAAAATACGGGCCCGATACCATTATATTTTTTGATCAAATTTCGCTTCCAATTTCCTTAATTATTTCTAGAAAATAATTTCATGCAAAAATTCATTTTCTCGTGCTTGGGACCTCTGAATTTGATTCTGGGCATACGCCCAAGTCCTATATACTCCTACAGACCCTCAGGGACCATCAAATGATGGGTTTGGGTACGTTTACCCAAACTTTTGACTGAAGTCAAGTTTATTCAATTTAACATCAATATTTAATATTTTTCTCACATAATCCATACCAAAGCTTTCCACCTACGCGCCCAGACTGCGCACGCAAATCGATCCAACCCTAGATGAGGTTTTCAAGACATCGTAAGTATAGAATGGTAAGAAAACAAGTGATGACCCCCTTGGGTCGTCACATCTAGCCTCGTCACTACTTCTTTGGGTTAAACTAGGCACTTACCAATGGGCTCGGTTATGCTGATGCTACACCATGATTTTTTGTACAGATCCATATGCGGAGTAGTATTTGAGCTGCAATATTAGATTGGGAGCCAGCATTCAGTTCAGCAAGACACTGAGGTAGTCTTGCAGGCGTCCGCAGGCTCGGGCCTCCTCGATCCTTTATTTTAGTCTGTTATCTCATTATATTCGAGACAAACAATTATATTTTCTTTCAGACGATTGTATTTAATTCCTTTTGTAGTTCGTAAGTATTGTAACACCAATCTTGGGTGGAGGATTGTGTTGGATTTCTGCATTTTAACTAGTTCCCTTAATTAAAGATATTTGCTTAATTGTTTATTTATTTCTATTATTTCATGCTATTTCTGATAGTTGTTAAAAATGAGAATATTGTAATGAAGAAGTGATTAAAGTTTGGCTTGCCTAGCTCCCATTAGTAGGCACCATCACGACTCCCCAGGGTGGAAAATTATGGTCGTGACAAGTCGATGTTATGCTCTTCGGGCTAGGCCCGAGGCATAGGCTTCAGATGCAATTATTATAGGTACGGTTCTGGTTTCTAATCGGGATGCTTCAGTGTTGTTTAATCCGGGGTCTACATATTTGTATATGTCATCTTATTTTGCCTCGTACTTTATCATGCATGGTGATGCATTAGGTATTCCTGTTTATGTGTCTACACCAGTGGGTGACTCCATTGTGGTCGATTGAGTCCATCATTCTTGTGTTCGGGGGATTTGATGGTCTTGAGACTCGTGTAGATTTTTTACTTTTAGACATGGTAGATTTCGACATTATATTGGGGATGGCCTAGTTATCACCTTATCATGTTATTCTGGACTGTCATGCCAAGACTATGACCTTAGCTTTACCGGGTATGCCTCGTTTAGAGTGGAAAGGGACTGTAAGACATTATACCCGTAATTTTATCGTATGTGAAGGGTCGGCATATGGTCGAGAAGGGGTGTTTGGCTTATATAGCTTATTTTCAGATTCTAGTACTGAGGTTCCCTTTGTTGATTATGTGCCTGTTATTTGTAAGTCCCTGATGTTTTTCCTTCAGACCTACAGGGTATGCCACCCGATAGGGATATTGATTTCTGGATTGATCTGGTTCCGGGCACTCATCCCATTTCTATTCTGCCATATCTTATGGCCCCGTGTGAGTTGAAAGTAAAAAGAACAGTTGCAGGACTTGCTTGAGAAGGGTTTCATTAGACCTAGTGTCTCACCTTGGGGTGCGCTAGTGTTATTTGTCAAAAAGAAGGATGGGTCAATGAGAATGTGTATTGATTACCAGTAATTAAATACGGTAACGATCAAGAATAATTATCCACTGCTGAGGATTGATGATTGGTTCGACCGGCTTCAGGGTGGCAGGGTATTTTCCACGATTGACTTGCGATCTAGCTACCATCAGTTAAGGATTAGGGCATCTGATGTCCCTAAGACATATTTCTGCACTCGGTACGGGCATTATGAGTTCTTGGTTATGTCATTCGGGTTGACAAATGCCCTAGCATCTTTCATGGACTTGATGAACCAAGTGTTCCGGCCTTATTTGGATTCATTTGTGATTGTGTTCATTGATGATATATTGATATATTCCTACAGATAGGAGGAGTATGAGCAGCACCATAGAGTGGTTCTTCATACTTTGAAGGATAGTCGGCTATATGCTACGTTCTCTAAGTGTGAGTTCTAGCTGAGTTTAGTGGCATTTATGGGTCATGCTGTATCAGCAGAGGGTATTCAAGAGGACTCAAAGAAGATCGAGGCAGTCAAGAACTCGCCTAGAACAGCATTAGCTACAGAGATCGGAAGTTTCCTGGGATTGGTAGGCTTTTACCGTTGGTTCGTGGAGAGGTTCACATCTATCGTAGCCGTAATGACTAGATTGACCTAAAAGGGTGCCCAGATCAGATGGTCAGATGAATGTGAGGGGAGCTTTCAGAAGCTTAAGATAGCTCTGACTGTGGCACTGGTGTTGGTTTTGCCTATAGGTTCAGGGCCTTATGCAGTTTATTGTGATGCTTCCCATATTGGGCTTGGTGTTGTCTTGATGCAGGATGGAAAAGTCATTACCTATGGTTCGAGGCATTTGAAGATTTACGAGAAGAATTATCCGTTTCATGATCTAGAGTTAGCAGCCATTGGCATTGAAGATTTGGAGACATTATCTATACGGCGTGGCATGTGAGGTGTACACTAATAACAAGAGTCTTCGGTATCTGTTCAAGCAGAAGGATTTGAATTTGAGGCACAGAAGGTGGTTGGAGTTGTTGAAGTATTATGATGTTACTATCTTATATCACTCGGGGAAGGCCAACGTGGTGGCCGATGCTTTAAGTAGGAAGTCAGCAAGCATGGGTAGTCTTGCTTACATCCCGGTCAGTCAAAGGCTGCTTGATTTGGATGTTCAGGCTTTGACCAACCGACTTGTGAGGTTGGATATTTCTGAGCCTAGTCAGGTCTTAGCTTGCAGGAGTGCTCCGATCTTGTGTTATTTACTTTGGAGGTTTATGGAATCAAATCTTGCCGTTAGCTGAGTTTGCCTACAACAAAAGCTACTAGTCGAGCATTCAGAAGGCTTCTTATGAAGCTTTATATAGTAGGCGTTGTCGATCTCTGGTTGGATGGTTTGAGCTTGGAGAGGCTCGGTTGTTGGGTACAGATTTGGTTCAGGAGGCCTTCAACAAGGTTAGGGTCATTCAGAATAGGCTTCGTACAACTCAGTCAAGTCAAATGAGCTATGCAGATCGTAAGGTTCGAGATGTGGCTTTCATGGTTGGTGAATGGGTATTTCTCCGAGTCTCGCCTATTATAGGCGTGATGAGATTTGGGAAGAAGGGAAAGCTTAGCCCTAGGTCCATTGGCCCGTTTGAGATTCTTGACCGGGTGGGAGAGGTGGCTTATAGACTTGCATTGCCACCTAGCTTATCAGCCGTACATCCAGTTTTTCATGTGTCCATGCTTCGGAGGTATCACAGTGATCCAACCCACATGTTAGATTTTAGCACTGTCCGGTTGGACGAGGACTTGTCTTCTGAAGAAGAGCCAGTAGCTATTCTAGATCGGCAGGTTCATTATTTGGGGTCCAGGAGTTTTCCTTCTGTTCGTGTTCAGTGGAAAGGTCAACCCACTAAGGAATCGACTTGGGAGCCCGAGTCCGACATGCAGGACCGTTATCTCTACCTTTTCCCTGACTCGGGCACTTCCTTCTTCTCTCCGTTCGAGGACAAACGATTGTTTTAGAGGAGGATAAATTGACGACCTAAAGGGGTCATCACCTGTTTTAATCGAATTTCGTTTCATCAAAGCCTTATAAACCTCATTTAGGGCTGCCTCAATTTATGTGCGTGGTTGGGGCGCATAGCCAGAAAGCTTATATGTGAAATTTTGTGAAAAATGGTAAATTTTGATATTAATATGAATAGATTTGACTTTGGTCATCATTTTGGGTAAACGGTCCCAGACCTGTAATTTGACATTCCCAGAGGGTCCGTAGGAAAACATGAGACTTGGGCGCATGTCCGGAATCAAATTCCGAGGTTCCAAGCTCGAGATATGAATTTTTAAGTGAGATTACTTTCTAAAAATGTTTGAAGAGAATTGAAGTGAAATCTAATTTGAAAAAAATGGTATCGGACCCATATTTTTGTTCTGGCACCCTGTACAAGTCTCATATACATTTTGAATCACTCCTGTAAAGTTTGGTTTAAAACGCAAGTCATTTACGCGATCCGGACCCTAATTGGGAAATGTATGCCTAAAAGAAGTTTTGAGAAATTTCCTTAATCTTGAGGTTCAATTCGATGTTCATGATGTTATATTGGTGATTTTATCACATGAATATGTTTGTAAGATGTTTTATTGAGGTTGTGTGTATAACTGGATTAGAATTTTAAGGGCTCGGGTGAGCTTCGAGTAGGTTCTGGGATGCTTTTGTGTTAAAAGATTTGATATTGCAAGTTCAGGAATATGACATGTCTCTGAACCTCTAGCGCGGCCCGCGAGAAATTGTGTGCGACCACGGAGGGGCCAGCTCGGCCGCGGTCGCCTTTGCGCGGTCCGCAGTAGGTGTTGCATGGCCGCGGTTGGCTTGGTGCGGTCCGCACTAGGCAATGATCAGCAGTCCTTCAGCAAGCCTCAGTTGCCGCGATCATTTTTGCGATGTCCGCACAGGGAACTTCAGAGGGACATAAATACATGTGAATTTCAGTTATTTTACACTTTTCAAAACCTCAAAACATAAGAGGCTATTTTTCCAAACAACTCTTCTTCTCCAAAATGATTTGTAAGTGATTTCTAACTCATTTTCATTACTCCATAACATATTTTAACATGATTTCAACTTCAAATCAAGGATTTTCATGGGGAAATAAGGTGGTTTGGGTAGAACCTAGATTTTGTAAAAATTGGGGAGTTGGACCTCAATTTGAGGTTCGATTTCAAAATAAATCACATAATTGGATTCGTGAGGGAATGGGTGACTGGGTTTTTGTCGGAACCTCAAGTTTCGACCATGTGAGCTCGCGGTCATTTTTGACCTTTCGGGGTAAAACTTTGTAAAACTTATTTTTAATGCATCAAGGGTTGATTCATTTAGCATTTGTTAATGAGATTAAGTTACTTATGACTATATTCTAGCTGATTGGTGGTAGAACCAACAGGTAAAGCTAAAATTGAGGCTTGATTTAAATTCAAGGCATTGAGGCAAGTGTTTGGTCAAACCCTAGCTTGAGGGAATATATGTTGATTCTTACTTGCTATATGTTAATTGTCGAGGGCAATGTATAGGCATGGTGACGAGTATCTATGCATTGGTGTCTAGCATGACCGTGAGTCTTTATTGATTTCTATATGTCATAAAGAGCATGTGAAAGGAATTTTGATCTTTAAACTTCGAGGAGCATTGTCTCGAATTGAAATAAAGTTGTGAAGGTATATGAGATGATTAAATCCTTGGAGCATTAACTCATGTGATAATGCAGACTATGAGGTGAAAATGGAAGAAAGAGAAAGAGTTACTGGTTTATTCCCTTGCCGGGACGTGTCATTGTTTCGTTGATACTCTCCCTTGTCGGGACGTATATACTTGTACTATTGAGTTCCCTTGCTGGGATAGTATAAATTATGGTTAACCCCTTGTCAGGACTATTGTCATGATCAATGTAAGTTGTATATTTTGATATTATGTTAGATCGGGTTGCACCCACAACAGTTATTATATTGGATCGGGTTGCACGCCGCAAAAAATATTATATTAGATCGGATTACACGCTGCAAAAGATATCATATTTGGATCGGGTTGCACGCTACAATAGTTATATGTATATGGATCAGGTTGCACTCCACAACAACGTTAATTGATAAGTGATCGGGTTGTGCTCTGCAACAGTAGTGTTATTGAATTGTTGTAGATGTTGTACTATTCTTTCATATATCTATTGGGTTTCTTCTAGGTTGATATTGTTACCCGAAGCATGTACCCCCTCCTCATAAATGCTCATTACTTGTTTATTTTTTTGCCATATATTACTTAACTGCACAAGTTTACATGGTAGTCTGGTCTAGCCTCGTCACTACTTCGCCGGGGTTAGACTAGGCACTTACCAGCACATGGGGTCGGTTGGTCTGATGCTACACTGTGTGCTCTTTTTCATAGATCAAGGGTGCCGGAGCAGCATTTGAGCAGCAGCATTAGATCGGGAGCTAGCCTTCAGTCCAATGAGACACTAAGGTAGTTTTAATGGCGTTCGTCGGCCCAGCGCCTCCTCTATCCTTTATTTTAGTCTGTTATCTCATTCTATTGGAGACAAATAGTTATATTTTCTTTCAGAAGGTTGTATTTAATACCCTTAGTAGTTTGTGAGTATTGTGACACCAACCTTGGGTAGAGGATTATGTTGGATTTTCGCATTTTAACCAGTACCCTTAATTAAAGACTTTCGCTTAATTGTTTATTTATTTCTGTTGTTTCATGCTATTTCTGGTAGTTGTTAAAAGGAGTATATTTTAATGAAAAAGTGATTAATATTTGGCTTCCGTAGCTCCCATTATTATGCGCTATCACGACTCCCAAGTGTAGGAAATCCAGGTCGTGACAAGCTCCCAGTGTTGCCCTATTTTCTCTTTGTATTGTGAAGGAGCATGATGAGGCAGCAGTAGAGAGTTGTTAGTTATATGGTGTTGGCCATTCATTTGAGGTAGAAAAACTAGGTCCTACTTTAAACCATTGAGATACCTTAGTAGTTTTATTACATTTGTACTTATACCACACACTAAGGGTATGTCAATTAATTAAGCACGGCAAAATATAAATGTACATGCAAAAAAACCAGTCAGTGTAAAAAAAACTTTTTGTTTTTTGTTTTGCAGCACTGATTCTCTACACTCAATTCCTTTAGAGGG
This sequence comes from Nicotiana benthamiana, assembly GCA_034376525.1. Classification (NCBI taxonomy): domain Eukaryota; kingdom Viridiplantae; phylum Streptophyta; class Magnoliopsida; order Solanales; family Solanaceae; genus Nicotiana; species Nicotiana benthamiana. The sequence goes on along the minus strand of CM067331.1, from coordinate 87,414,992 downwards.
TTGAGAGTTGAGTAAGAGGCAATTCTCATGATCATGTATCTTATGATAATTGTATATGGGCATGAGGTATTGTTGATTGAGTGTAGTTTATAGCGGAGGATGTAGAGTGGTTGAAATAAACTGGTGAACTGATGGGTGGGTGGATGGTTGTGTCTTGGTTAAATCCAAATGGATGAATGGCTTCTAGTTGTAAAAGAAGGCTATAGATTTCGTTTGGATTGGTTGATCATTGGGACAATAGATTGGAGCCATATATAGCTGGTGAAGTGTGTTAGATATTGGAAGGACATATGTATTAGTGGTATGAGTAGGTGTTTGATTTCAAGACTAGAGAGGCCTGCTTTAATGCTCTGGTGATCTTTCAATTGAATGAGCAACACAATTGTTGATACCATACTCTGAAGAACCACCAGAGCATTTTTCAATTGTCTAGTAGAACCTGCAAAACAAAAACCAATATTAGTATACCAAACTACACCAATGTTCTCCTCTAGATGGATTTGAACAAGGTACTTGATTGGTGTGGATATTTGGACAAATAGGTCTGCTCCCTTTGTTATTGTGATTTTACCCATACCCATGAGAAGATTGTGATGGTGCAATGAATCTGCTTGTTTTTCTATGTTTGAAGGTTGGAGTGTTGATGGAGTCTTGTAAAATCTATCCTATGATATGATTAGGTAGAGCTGAAGGGGAGTGGAAATGGGTCATTGCTGGCAACTCATATCTTAACTTGGATAATGAATCAGCTGGGCAATTTCCTTCTCCATACGCATGTGAGGATCATAATTCCTCACAAAGTTGACTTCCCTAGGTTTTTGCACTTTCATCCTTATAATCTAGGGGGATTCATTTTGTTCAGCCACTAGATAAGAAGAGTTGAATCTACCTCTAGATAGACTTTGTGGAATCCATTGTTCAAACATAATTTAACTCTTATGATGGCTAATTAACTTCAGCACGATTGTTAGTACCTTCTCCAAAGGGGGTAACAATAGCATGTATGAACCCATTAGTATGATCTCTGATGATAACCACTGCCCCTATTTTGCCCGGATTTCTGACCTTCACATGTTGTACTTCGGGTCTTTGCTAGGCGATTTGAGTGACAAAAGAGTGTTGTTTAATTTGTTCAACTCTAGGATATAGTTCATTCTAGTTGGAGGACCAGGAGATATAAGGAAACCAGATCATCAGCAGCATTGAGACATCTGAGTTGATAGAAAACAAGACCCTGGCCATAGATGATATCTTTCCTCCATATTACTGCATCTATTCTTCCAAAGGTTCCAGTAGATAATAGTAGGCATGGTGTCAAGGATTAATATTTGTATTTCATTATGACTCTTCTGCATCCACCAAGTCATTAAGAGCAACTTGAGAGGCTTGTTGTCAGTTTGAATTCCTGTTATGCCGCCAAATTTTCTCCAAACATAGCTAGAAAAACAGCCTCTGCTGAAAAAGTGATCCATAGTTTCATTAACATATATAGTTCAGCAGACATATCTGGATACTGTAGGGTTATTAAATGCAAGCACCTTGCCATCATTTGGCAATTTGTTTCCGAGAGCTCTCCACAAGCAAAAAGACCACTTAAAAGGTATTTTCTTATGCCAAGCCATTATGTTGGAGAAGTTAGGTTGCTTCCTCTTTTTGATTAGTTCGCAAGCATAGGCACAAGTGTATTTCCCATTAATAGTTGATGTCCAAATGTCATCTAAGGTCTGAGGTTGGTAATGAATAAGGATTTGAATGAAATCTTGGATCATGTGATATGGGGCGCAATTATTTAGTTTCTGAAAATCCCATTGACCCTCCCTCCGAAATTAGGAAACATAAGTGTTTCTAGGTCTGCCTTTACCAATTTTATGGTCAACTAAAGGGTCTATTCCTAGTCAATTATCCCACCACAATCGATAGTTTTTCGAGTGAAGTTTCCACTGAATTTCTTGTGCAGCATGCTTTGTTAATCATCATACTTTTCCATGTTTGTGACTGGATAGAGTCCAATTTTTTTGATCTGGGATTGGACCTTTAACGGTATTTAGATCTACGAAAATTTCACCGTAGATATTAAGAGTTTCTTAGGTATCACCATTGTTTGATCTCATATTATTTGAAGACATCTTCAACTGTATGAATCACAGACCACCCTCTCTCATTGGATAGGCCAGTTTCTGCCAAGAGGCCCAATGATACTTCAATTTGTCCTTTTCCATACCCTAGAAAGCATTTGCTGCCAATTTCTCAGTCTACTCCTTAATAGCTTTTGGAGGAGACATTGCAGACAAAAGGTGGATTGGTATTGATTGCAGTGCGTGTTTTATCAATATAGCCTTGCCAGTATAAGATAGTATTTTTCCATACCAGCCTTTGATTCTGCCTTCAATCTTAGTTGTGATATTGTTGTAGTGAATAATCCTCTTCTTACCCATATATAAAGGACATCCCAGGTAAGTTAGAGGATATTCCCTTTTGGGAAACCTTTTTTTGCTCTAATCCTTTTGATGGAAGACTAAAAAGCTCCTGTTGAGGTCATGAAGTGACTTTTATCCTTGTTGATTTTTTGCCTAGAAATTTCTTCATAATTGATCAATATCTTAATGATTTCTTAAAGTGGTACTCTGCCTCCTGAAGTAAATATGATGATGTCATCTACAAAACTGAAATAATTGATCTGAGTCATCTCCTTTGCATACAGAAACCATTAAAGAATTGATTATGGATCAGGTTATTAAGGATCATGGAAAGTAGTTCAGCTCCAATAATGAACAAGGAGAGAGCTAGTAGGTCTCCTTGTTTTAGGACCCTAGTAGATTGAAAAAAGCCACATTTGGTTCCATTACCAATTTTTGGACAAAGTTTTCCAAATCATGTCAATGATTCTTTCACAAAACCCCATTCTTCTCAGCATTATACATATCAAACATGTAATCAATACACGACAACGGGTACTTGTTCTTAGTGGTAACTTTGTTCAACTAGAGGTAATCAATGCATATTAGCATAGTCCCTTCTTTATCCTTCACATATAACACTGGCTCACCCTAAGGCAACACGCTCAGCCTGCCAAACCCCTTTGCTAGCTACTCCTCTAGTTGTTCCTTCAACTCTTTCAGAGCCATGAGATACGGCGAATAGAGATAGGTTGGGTACTTGGAGCCAAATCTATGCAGAAATGGATATCAAGATCTTGTGGCATGCTAGGAAGATCAAAAGGAAACACATCGGAGAACTCTCGTATCATGAGTAGTGAATCAATAGACAGAATCTCTACGGCAGTATCCCAAATATAAGCTAGATAAACCAAATAAAGCTTCTTGACCATGTTTCAAGCCTGCATAAACGAGATATCTGACTAGGTACACTAACAGACGACCCATTCCACTTCAATCTAGGCAACTCTAGTATCTCAAGGTTATAATCTTGGCATGGAAAAGGATTGCGTGATATGGAGATATTCTACGGGAATTCACCACCTATGTATTATAACAAAAAAATACTTAATATTATCTATTTATATTAATTTTTAGTGAAGAATATTTACTTAAACTCTTTTCTCCCGGCTAGCTCCACCCCTGGGCCCACTCCTAGTTAATAAATGAGAAAACTTCACTTTACCCATTAATTCTAAATTACTTACACTTTAATGCCCATATCCAAACTATTTACTACTCATATTCATAAGCCCAAACTATTTATCTGATACCTTCTACATTCCAAGTTCCAACTATATACACCCTTCTTGTACTACAACAAGAGTATTACTTTTCATAAATATTCATCAATACAAGAAGAGTATTGTCCTTGGCCAACAACTGTTCCACCATTTTAGCTCCACGTGTATTTTTGGCAGACAATAAGCTTGTATGATTGACTCAGTAAATCGTGACTGATGATAAGCTATAATTACGTATTTTAGTCAATTATTACACTCTAATTTACTATACTTTAGTTGAGTTTGCACTTTAATCGCTAGTATTTTGCACTAACGGTGTATTTTATGCCTTATAGAAGTGATTTTGAGCTATATAGATATTATGAAATAAATTTAAGTGATTTAAAGCTTTGAAGTCTGAGTAAAAGCTCAAGAAATTACTCCTTGATCATATTCGGGGATCAACGGATGATAGAGCAACAAAATAGAGAATCGAGAAGGCATATTGCTCATTGTCTAGTAAAATGCACATAACATTTTGCTCATAACTCCATTTGGGCTTCACAATATATGGTTGAAAATGTAACTCAAAGGGCTACAACTTACATGTTTTAAGTGTTTTCAAATTCCAAAATGGAATAGGGGGAAAAACGTGATCAAAACTGCAACTGCGGACCTGAGTCAATATACCTGCCATATACCGCGGTTGACCGCGGCCGCGGCAGTCCAGACGTGAAATATTGTCCTTTTTCACATATGAGAAGGTATAATTATTTGGTCCCGACCCTACTTGGTATATATACATGAAAAATGGTACTTTTGGGGGGTTGGACATACTTTTGACGCAGATTCGACCTAAGGAGGCAGAGACACAATAGGAGCAAGGGGGATTTCTTCAACAACTTTTTCCTTCCTTTTTCTATTTTTTATTGTTGGTTATGATTTTTAGTATTATAGTTTTACATACTATTATGAATAGCTAATTAATTTTCTAGGGTTTTGATAGAACCTTTTGTAAGATAAATTCTTGTTATATTTTTATATAATTGAGCCATTGGATTTCTCTACTTGTTCAACTACATATTTGTTGTTGTTGATTGAATGGTCCTCAATTGATTGTGCCTATTTAGTGTGTACTACTTGAGAGAGAATACATATTTTGGTAGTTTTTGAACAACGTCACTCATAATGTATGAGAGAAATCAATATATTGGGTTTAAAGGCAGCTTTAGAAATAACAAAGCTTTGACGTGGTCTAATGAGCGGTTAGACAAAGATAACTAGCGCAATTCGAGAATATATCCAATAAATTATTGTATTTGCTCGAGAGAGAATTACGATATCTAAAGTGCTCACGATCGTAGAGAATACATTGGCAAAAATTGTAGGGAACATAGCTAGAAGGATTCCAAAAATTGGGAAAATCATAACTCTAGACTTCCTTAATTTAGTCTCCAACCCTTAGTGTAGTTAGTTGATAATTTTACTGTTTTCTATTATTTTCTAGTTAATTAGTTAGAAATATAAATATCAATCTCTATAATTTAGAAAATTGTCAATCGTGTCTTCTTAGTGATATCAAACAGATACATCTAAGACTTCGTTAGCTGTGGGATTCGACTCCGGACTTTTAGACTGGATTATATTTGCAGTGACCGCTTATCCTTTTTAGGACTAGAGTTGGGAGTGATCAATTTTAGCGTCGTTGCCGGGGAACTAACGGTGTTGTTGTAGCTTTATATATTGCTTGGGTTCAAGTTTGAACTTTTATTTTTTTTGTATTTTTTTATAACTGTTGTTTTGAGAGACATGACATATTGGAATTATAAAAATTTAGGTATATATAATTCTACTATTGATCCATATACATATTGTAAAGGAAACCACTCGTATCACAATTATCAAAATATTTTCGAGCGCGAGTTATGTGCACCAACTCAATCTTATTGGTTGAATGTGTGTGATTTGTGTGGTGGTAAAAATGGTCATCTTCATGGTTGTGCTTATATTTTTATTTTCCCCCAACACTTACTATGATGGTTGTACCTTTTCTTATGAAGTTTATAGGAACAAAGAACCTGGGAATACGGACCTGAAGGAAATCAAAGATATGCTAAGTTCCTTATGGAACAAAACAATGAGAAACAATTGCACATAGAAAGGCAAGAGACAACTATTCACAAGTTGGAGGCTCAATTAAGTCAAGTGGTTGAAGCGTTTAATGCTCAACAAGCCAATATTGGGGATAGCAGCCAAGAAGAGCATGAATTTGAGGTGTTAATTGGGGAGGTCAGAATAGAACATCAACAACCTAGCCAACTACGATTTGAGGATATCAATATTGAACAAGAGAGACTAGAGCTAGCCAAGGACTTTGAGGATATAAATTTTATTGACTCTAGTATCATTGATGTTGAGGATGTCGAAAATTCTGACGTTCATGTGTTTGAGCGCATTGGTCCACACTCCAAGCATTTTTCCACATTATGTTTTGATGATGATATGAAAATAGAGTCATCTAAACCAATCGCAGAATCAAGGAATGAGGAACAATGTGCATATATTCTGGAATTTTTCTTGCTAGAAAGTCCGGATTACATACCTCATAAAAATGCCAAGGAGTGTAGAATACTACATTATTTTCTTAGGACGGTTAGATTCGTTCCACCGCCCCATGACATAAGCTTGTATCAAAACTTGGGGTTCAATTCATAAGCTCGAGTTGGAGGCAAAAAGTGATTTGCGTCATGTCGCGGCGTTAAATCAGGCGCTTGTTGGGAGGCAACCCAACTTTATTACTTTCTTTTATTAATTGTTTATTTTTTAATTGTATTATTTTTGTAGTGTTAACTTTTTTTATTTTTTAGGATCATGGAAAGCAAAGGTATTGGAAGGATGCAACAACAAACCAAATGGTTGGAACTAAGTGTGAGGTACCCGCACGAAGGACTAAGCTTGGGATATGTCTGAGTACCCCATGAGTTGTTAGTGCTTTGGCCTTTGACCTACCATGGAGTCTCTTTTATCCTTTTATTAGTATGGTGTGCATTAGGAACAATGCATAATTTTAAGTGTGGGGTGAGGAGATTATCTGAAGTGACTTTCTATACTATTTTAGTTGTGTTAATTTGATTGAATAATATTTTTTAAATAAAACAAATTAGAATTTACCCGACGATGAATCTATTAGATAATTTTCTTGAGGGATTTAAGTCAAAAGAAACAAAAAAAAACAAAAAAAATATTTTATTAGATAGTGTAGCAATTACCCCTTGATTTTTCTTTAAACCACGGTTCTTTTCTAAGGGTTTTGTTTGAACTAGGTGTAGTTAGTTTTTTTTTTTTTGGAGTCGCATTCATTGGGTTGTGTTCTGAATTGAAGCAATATCTCTTGACTTTGTTATGCCTTGAGAATAGTGAGTATTTTGTTGTGACGCTTAGGCTAAGTTTTTGACTCTAGTATAAGTACCTTAAATTTTATGATCTTAACTTTGCTTAACTGCTTTGGCTAGATTGTCTTGATGAAACCAATTCTGAGTGACTTATGTCACATATGTGTGTAAGGATTTGTTATATTCTTTACATTGCATTTCATGCTTAGAACTTTCACCGTGTGTTTGCAAAGCGAAATAGTAGTTTTGTTCAATCTTGGAAGTGATATAGGTGTTTTTTGTTGAGCCAGATATATTTTACCAACCTATTTGTTAAGTATCGTAGTTAACCCATTTGACTCTGTAGTCCTGTTTCTTTGAAAACCACATTACAAGTCTTACCCATTTGTTTGAATTAACCATCTATTTGAACCTTCAAACCTCTCATGTGAACTTGAATTGTGATAATTTATGTAATGTTAAAGTGTGGGATGATTGGTTTGGCTTTTGAGTGGAACTAATGAAATCAGGAGAAAGGTGCACTGTTTTGAACAAGTAAGAGCCACTTGAATTGGAAAAAAAAATATAGATGTATTACTGTGAGAAAAAAATTCCTTCATAAGTGGTGGCTCTTGATGTAAGTGTGCTTAAAGAAGAAGGGGGAATATACATTGATGTGAAGGTGGAGTTTTTGTTTGATATAAGTACGGGGTTTGAATGTTAAAGTATATGTATTAAAGTGCTTAGGAATGTGTATTCACTCTTATATCTAAATGTATCATACATGTCCCATAGCCTACATTACAACCAAATAAAGTCCTAATTGATCCTACATTGAATGAGCTCGATTAATGGAGTAATACACTAGGGGTAAGCTTATGGTGCATTGTGGCATATGAATGTTATTTCTGAGAGTGAGTGAATTCTTCTATCTTGAGTTCCTAAGTGTTCTTAAATTTAATTGTGTGGAACTACTATCTTTTGTTGTGTGAGGGCACTTGATTCATGAAAGAAAGGTAATGCCAGTGACCTCTATGTTAGAGTAAGTGGCTGAGTTTGAATATTGCGTGGTACTTGTGAGTCAAATCTTGAGGTGAAGATGTGATGTTTTTGTGTTTAGTCTATTTTAAATACTCTTGGTGTGATCAGTTAGGAGAATTATTTAAAAAGGTCGTATCTATAAAAAAAGTGTAATTTGATTGCTCGAGGAAGAGAAATGGTTTAAGTGTGGGGTGTTGATGATAGGCTATAATTACGTATGTTAGTCGATTATTACACTCTAATTTATTTCACTTTAGTTGAGTTTGCGCTTTAATCGCTAGTATTTTGCACTAACGGTGTGTTTTATGCCTTGTAGGAGTGATTTCAAGCTATATAGATGTTATGAAATAAATTCAAGTGATTTAGAGCTTTGAAGTCTGAGTAAAAGCCCAAGAAATTAAGCCGAGATCGTATTCGAGGATCAACAGATGATAGAGCAACAAAACGAAGAATCGAGTAGGCATATTACGCACTGTCTAGTAAAATAAACATAACTCTTTTTTTCAGAACTCTATTTGGACTTCACAATATATGGTTGGAAATATAACTCAACGGACTATAACTTACATGTTTTATGTGTTTTCAAATTCCAAACGGAATAGGGTGAAAAACATGGTCGAAACCACGACCGCGAACCTGAGGCGGACTTGAGACAGTATACCTGCCATATACCGCGGCCACGACAGTCCAGACGTGAAATATTATCCTTTTTCGCATAGGAGAAGATATAATTGTTTGGGACCGGCCCTAATTGGTATATACACATGGAAAAGCGGTATATTTTGGGGTTGTACATATTTTTGACACAGATTCGACCTAAGGAGGCAGAGACACAATAGGAGCAAGGCGGGGAATTCTTCAACAAGTTTTTCCTTCCTCTTCCTATTTTTTATTGTTGGTTATGATTTTTAGTATTTTAGCTTTGCATACTATTATGAATAGCTAATTCGTTTTCTAGAGTTTTGATAGAACCTTTTGTAAGATAAATTCTTATTATGTTTTTATATAATTGAGCCATTGGATTTATGTAATTGTTCAACTTGTTGTTGTTGATTGAATGGTCATCAAGTGACTGTGCCTATTTAGTATGTACTGCTTGAGAAAGATTACATATTTAGATAGTTATTGAACAACGTCACTCCTAACGTATGTGAGAAATCAATATATTGGGTTTAAAGGCAGGTTTAGAAATAACAATGCCTTGACGTGGTCATAATAAGGGCTTAGATGAAGCCAACTAGCGTAGTTCGAGAAAATATGTCTAGTAAATTCTTGTAGTTGCTTGATAGAGAATTATGACGTCTAAAGTGCTCACGATCAATAGAGAATACATTGGCGAAAATTGTAGGAAACATAGCTAGAAGGATTCCGACAATTGGGGAAATCATAACTCTAGACCTCCTTAATTTAGTCTCCAACCCTTAGTCTAGTTAGTTGATAATTTTACCATTTTTTAGTATTTACTAGTTAATTAGTTAGAAATATAAATCTCAATCTTTATAATTTAGAAAATTATTCAATCTTATCTTCTTAGTGATATTAAACATATACAGCTAAGACTTAGTTCTCTGTGGAATTCGACTCCAGACTTTTAGACCGAATTACATTATAATGACCGCTTATCCTTTTTAGGACTAGAGTTGAGCATGATCAGTGAGCAATGCCTAACTAACTTCACAACATCAACCACAAAGCTTACAGAAATGTTACAGCAGTAAACAAACAGTGATGATAGTATGATTCAAACATCAATATTTTATATCTCAAACTCTTAATAGTTACACATACTGATTCTTCATCAACATTTGCAAATAAATCATCTATCTTTCAACATTTCTTGTCCTCTCTCTCTCTTTCTTGTCACCACCGAAGTAGCAATAGATTGCGAGATAAAAAATATGACCAGTTTAGCTTCAGCATCCCATAGCTTAAAAGAGATGCTGCAGCAATTAAATAATAAAATAATAAAATAATAAAATAATAAAATAATAAAATAATAAAAAGTGAAATTAAACTGCAACCTAATCTGAGACGAGGTGACAGAAAATTAAAGCAGTACCTAGATATGAGTCGTTATTTGGTTCCGAGCCCTCAGAAAATGCCTCGGTTGGTAAGGCCACTTCAACAAGAGCAAGCTTCAGTTCAACTCTTTGAGTATAGGCCTTGCCTTTGGAGTTCACTACTAACCATTGTCGATCCCGTCGAAATCCTGTTTAAATCCAACAAGACATCAACTTTCAAACATAATATGACTTGGAATGGAGAAATAAGTATGGGAACAAAATGCTTGTAGTTATCTTTTATAACAACTTTTCTTATCGAACATTAATTTCTTTTTTCCTTCACTCTGGATTACTACTAAAGTCCTATATGCTTATTCCACATAAGTCTTTCAATTTTTGATTTTTTTTGTCTACAGAGATATGTCAACATTCTAATAATGCAAGGATGATAGCTATACGGTAACAGTATACTTTTATAGTTTACAATATACTGCAATCGTGTATTATAATAATTAAAGAAAACATAGTTACCTAATAGTATGCCACTATAGTATAGAATATACTATATGTAGTTATACTGCAACAATATACTATTATAGTATACAATATATTGTTATAGTATACTATAATAATATAAAATATATTGTCAGTATACTTTAATAGTATATAATATACTATAATAGTATACTTATTAACCGTAAATTCACTTGCTTTTTCCCTTTATATTTGTTTTAAGCTTTTATCCAGTGTGAGAGGCAAATTAAAAATGTAAATATATATATATATATATATATATATATATATATATATATATATATATATATATATATAGTTATAGTATACTATATAATGTAAAGATATACTCTTACAATCATATCCTTTTAGAATTTTTTGAAATTTTTATTGACATCTGGTATTATTTCAGTTTAATAATTGAATTAAAAAAAAATTAACTCTTTACGTACAATTGTATACACTGTTGGTATATTTATATATTATACTGGTATCATATGTTTGTTAATATTTTTTTTGTTGTACTAGCTATATTTAATTGGTACACAATTTGATTTTTCTTTAGTAATAATATAAAAAAAGAATAATAAAAAATAGTGAAAATAGTAAATGAAATTAGGCTATAAAGAGAAAAGGAATATAAAAAGGTTAAATGAAATTAGAAAAGGAAAAAATAAGAAGAAAATGAGAAAAAAGAAAAGGAGAAAAGAAAGAAAAAAGCATAGAAATAAAAATTAATTGGAGAATAAAAAAAATAAAGGAATCACTAACTTCCCGCTTCGGAATAAGTGTGATAAATATAAAATCTCTCGATTTTGAGAATCTGGCCTACTTTTAAGAGACTTCAATAGTTTTATTAGTATGTGAGGCCACATTCTTTGGTAACCCCTCCTCTACAAAACAAAGAGTGAAAAATCTCTTCATAGGGTAATGTAGCTATATAGCCATAGTACCATAGGGATGTTAAGAGTTCATAAGAGCCCATGCTATCTTGATTCATAAGTAACCTACCGGTTTATTAGTTTACAAAGTTAACATCGGAAAATATTCACAGCGAGTTCAGTCTATAGTGACAAAGAGAACATTTTCGCCGGAGAGGTATTTTTGGATATGTCGTTATATCAGGTACATTCAGTTTTTCTGACAAAACTACTATGGTAAAAAATGTAATTAATTTAAGAGTAGAAAAATAAATGATTAGACAAAAATAAATAATTTTATTTTTAAAAGTAACGGTGTCGTTAAATGTCTTTAAATAAAATTAAAGCTGTACATAAGTACATTCAGTCCTTTGAATTCAATTTACGAGTTATGATTGCATTCAGTTATCATTTTATTATTAAATGGTCTGCACATTTATAAGCTTTACTTTACCTCAAGTAATCATCCAAAAAAACTTCTCTAGCAATAGGTCATTTGTAAGTAATCTTAGCATTTAGTAACCTACAGCTAAGAGATAGAATTCTTCTTTTATGCAAAATATATATCTCGCATATAAACTTTTTTTATGATTATGTCATGTATTTTCACTTTAAATTGTGACTCTTATAATTAAATTGTTTATAATTTTAAAATTAAAAAAATAATATTTTTGTATCTCTTATGTATAAATATCTTATGTGCAAAAAAAAATGTACGACCATAAAACTAAAAACAATCGTAAAAGAGCCATAAAATCGACTGGCCTAGGTATGCATTTATAGCATTTCCTCTACCCTGTTGAAAACCTAGCCATAAATTTACTTACAGAGATACTGCTTTACTGTTCCGAATCTTGGTCGATTCTTGTCAGTAGTTAAAACCAAAGGCAATCCATGTATGGATCTTGTAATTCTTTGACGCTATAATTTTTGTGGGTTCTTTTTTGGGTTTGGACAAGGCTTTCTATACTTTTAAAAAATTTCTTTTCTTCCAAAGCCTTAAAAGATACATATAATTAATGGTGGACACTGAATTCATTGTTCTGATATATGCAAGCTAAGCTAGCTGAATGAAAAAGTGAGGAAACAAATAAATTGGGGACCAAAGCATTGTCTGTCCTGCAAAAAGTACTTAAAATCATGCAGGCAATATCGTAATCAATGGTAAGCTTTACTCCATTTTTTATAGTGTTTGGTTATGGATAATGATAAGAATGGAGAGGATTGACCAAGCCATATAAGGAGACCAAGGACCTCAAATTCCTTCGATGTGGGACAACTCAACACCCCCTCTCACGCCCAGATCTCTGGAGCGGGGACAACATAAATGGGGGCCCAACATCGGTAACAATAATTGGGATGGGTCTGGCTCTGATACCATGATAAGAATGGACATTGGGCCTAACTCAACCCCAAAAAGCTAGCTTATGAGGTGAGGATTGCCCAAGCCACATAAGGAGACCAAGGATCTCAAATCCCTCCGATGTGGGACAACTCAACAGATAAGTGATTTTTGAATGTTTTCACACAAATTAAGAAATATATCTTTTAACATTAATTAGCAATTGAATTGATCATATTAAAATTTACTATCTCACATAAACATTTCTAACACATATTCCAACACTATTTACTCCAAAAATAATGTAGGGAAAAAATAATTAATTTATTCTTAAAATCTGAAAAAATCACTTATTTGAACCACAAGAAAAAGATCAAAAACTCACTTATTTTAATTCGAAGGAAGTACTTCATTAGCTTATTGTTTTTCCATCTCTTGTCTCAGTTGGGGAAATTAAGAACAAGAAAGAGAAATCATAGTCTATTATGTGCTTCATACATGGGTCAAGAGCTAATTTCTACTGTATTTAAAATGTAGAAATTAAATTCTAAATCAACATTCTACTAAAAAAAAGTTTCTTTATACTCCCTTTATTTCAATTTGTTTGAAACTATTTTCTTGTTAATCAAGTGAAAAATACTGATATATTCCTATATATAAAAACATGAAGGACAAGATCATGTCGCATTTGGAAAACTTAAATTTTTATCCTGCATAGAATTTATTATCAAGAAAATTAAGCTACTTAATGGAGTTAAATATTCTTAATTATGTAAGATCTTTTGAAAAAAATCATATGAGCTTTAACCTAAAGCGTACAATATCAACTCATATTAAGCGTATCTTTAGGTCGTTTTAGTCCAATCATTGGTATCACGGTTAATGATTTGGTGGAATAAGTATGGAGATTGCGACGGAGTGGGCGTTGGGCTAGTGCCTTTATCCGTCTATGAACCGATTTACTACCTTTACCTATGGCTTCAAAGACACATACACAATCTCTCCTTGGACTTCGATGACCGTAAATACTCGGATCATGTGGTGGTACACAATTAATTATCAAATTAGCTCATAAATTGTGATAGCTCATGTGGAACATAGTTCGAGGAAGAGATTTGGGTGTGTGTGAATAAAGTCCCACATAAAAAGTCACGGCCTTTAAGTGATAGGGGAGTCACTCTTGTTTTTTCTCTCTTGGATAGGTCAGTCTCGCTCTCTCTTGTCAGTAAGTATATCTGCTATGGTATTGATGGTGTGTCGTTCCAGTAGTGTTTGTTAATTTATAGTTTTTATGGGGGGGGAATGAAAAAAGGTAAATAAAGACCTTAGCTAAAAATAAGGGATTCGCGGGGCCCGAACGAGAGCAGGAGCAGCAGGGCATGTATTCTCAAAAAAAGAAAAAACAAAAACAGGTAGGGAGGTAAGAGCGAGTAAGATTAAGATATAGCAAGATAACAGAGGTTAGATAGTTCCTACCGGAGGAAGAGGGGGTATTTCGAACTGAAAGAGATTTCGGAGCTGGAGTGAATACGTTTCATTACCACGAAATTAAAAAAATAAGTTATTTATAAAGAATTGAATAATCTTAATGTGTGAGGTCTTTTGGAAATAAACGTGCCAACTTGACCTAAAGTGAACAATATTGCAAAATACTTTGGACCATGCTAATCCAATACTTATCTCAGTTGGGTCTATTAAGTGCATCATATATGGGTCAGGAGCTAATTTCTACTGAATTTAATTAAAATGTGGATATTAAATTCTCCATCAACAATTCTGTTTCTTTATATATATATAAACAATTAGCTTTAAATTTAACTTTACCTTTAAAGGAGAAATTTTTATAGCCATAAAAAATATTATGATATATTTTAGACCAAAAGCTTTAAAAGTCCTATAGCTATATAAATATTACCATATGTTTAAGACTACAAATTTTAAAAGTTGTTCATTTCTCTCTTAAGTTACATGCCGAGCAAAACTATTTCAAAAAATTGAGGGGAAGGAGGATTATTGGTTCGTACAGTTTAATTTGTTTAAATGGTGAGACTAAAAAAGCCATTAAAATTAAACATTTCAAAATATATTAAGAAAAATGAAAATTTTCCAAAAGAGGCCAATAGTAGGAAGTAGGAGAAGGACAAAAAACAAATAAGAAAAGAGAAGGAAGCAAAAGGAAAAAGCACATAAAATCTTCATTTCATGGATAGAGTTCGAATATATGAAGGATTCACACTAGATTGAATTGATAATGTTCATTTACCTACCAACCCTTTTTAGTAAATCAGTTCATCAGAAACGAATTACTTATGGTGGTAATATTTAACAGTCCAATCATATCGATTCAGTAATCCCCAGCCAAAATATAAAATACGTGAAAATGACACTGCACTGCAAAGCTCTTTTAACAGTCTAGCTCGGATTCCAACTCTAAAAACTTTTCTATCATCTTTATTATTACACATAACAAAATAAATCAATCTACAAAAGGCAAAAAAAACAGTCAAATTGTGATGTAGACAGTTTATCCTGAAATTAATCCACGAAAGAGAAAAGAAAACAAGTTCTCACAAAAAGTCTAGGAAATTAATTTGATGATGACGATCTCCATCCTAGCCTAAGCTCGAGATCAATCTCATCTTCAATAACTGAATCTCTCTTGGTGCTACCATCGTCGTGATTATTATCATTACTTGTACCATTAGATGCTGAAGTTTCGCTAGTGTTAGATGATGAGTTGATATTTTGAGGCTGGTTGATTGGAAAATTCAAAGATGGAGGAGTGCAAGAAGATATCAAATTATTCATAAAAGAGGGTGGGATAGTGAGAAGAGTAGAGGCATCCACACTAGATTTAACTGTTGAAGGGTTGAAGATAGTATTAGGGTTATTAGGTAAGGAGTAAAGAAGGCAAAGTCCGCCATTTGTGATGAATTCTGGAGATTGAATTAGGAGGGTAGAATTATCATTGGGAAAAGTAGTAGAGCTATTTGAAGCAAGTGGTGTTTGATTGAGCTTGGCACGGTCACGGCGGTGCACATTCATATGACCACCTAGGGCTTGGGCGGAACGGAACTCTCTTCGACAAAAGGTACAAGTATAGGACCTTGGGGGCCAAGTTGCACCCATGGAATTGCTAGTATCTTCCTCAAATGCTCTGATTTCCCACGAATCGTTGTCATCTTTAGAGTTCCACATCCAATATCCAGCAGTTGAGCTAGGGTTCAACCGTGAGAGTGGTGATAAATATTGTTGCTGTTATTGTTGCTCACATCCAATATTCGGGGTGGTTTGAGCTAGGGTTCAACGATGATGGTGGTGACGAATATTGCCGTTTGTTATTATTGTTGTTGCTGTTGATATTGGATTGAGCCAGTTTTTAGAATTGAATCAAGGACAAAAGCTCAAGTTCATCACTCATGATGATAAGAACATATATTGTTGATTTTTGAGATAAGATGTGGAACAAGGATAAATGAACAAGATTTAAATAGAGGATGGGCTGAATGTGGGGAAATGGAGACAAAAACCCTAGCTATACTGAAGATATATACAAGGTTTTCAGAGTATGTAGGTGGAGTTTAGCAGCTAGTCAAGACAAAAATGGGAATATAATAAGCCTGTGTAGTAGAGATTAGTAACTCTAAAATTTTAATTAGAAACAAGACTTTGAGACTTAAGTATTAACGCCTTTTTCTTGGTATGAATTCATGTCGATGTCTCATTGCCAATCTATTCAAGTAGTTTAGAACAGTTGCTCTTGATTCATGAGTGGATAATTAATTGATATTACAATAACAACAACTATCCAGTATAGTCCCACAAAGCGGGGTCTGGGGAGGGTAATATGTAGACGAGCCTTACCCCTACCCGAAAGGGCAGAGAGGCTGTTTCCAATTGACCCTCGGCTCAGTGAAGGAAAGGAAAACAAAAACAAAAACAAGAGCATTACTAACTCTAGTAGAAATAGCGTAAATAATTATCTAAACATACGCCATAAATAAAATAGCATGCAATAATATCATACATTAACTACTTGATGGATAATTAATTGATACTTGATGGAATGTTGGATTAGACGAATTTATTTTTATTTTATTTGAGCTTAGCAACGTTTGGTTTTGGCACATACCTTTTGTCGTGGGACTGTGATTATCTCCAGGCATTTAGATGCGACCAAGTCTTAGCTTGAGCAACTAACATCTGCTTTTGTCTTTTAATTCACAGGCATGCTTTAACTATCATCGTTTTTATACATCTTTATATATTAGAGACGAAATTTTGCGTATTATGTATATTTGATATTCCTAATAAATAAATTTTGATTTTCTTTTACCTCAAAATGGCCAACATACATACACAGTGTGTCTTTTTACATACTGTGGCTGTAGGGTAATTAGACCTCTAACAAAAAACATCCATGAGAAAGTATCTTTATGATTTTCACACGATATGTCAAACGTTTATATTGTATTTATTATTCGTGGCTATACTTTCAGCAAATTTACTACTCGTAGCTATTATTTTAGATCACTTCCAAACAATAATATTGCGAGCTCGTCTGCAATTTTTCGATTGCCTTTCCGAAACACATCTATCCCCTCTCCCGCCCTATTTTGTTTGCTGTTCTTATTCCGTTTAGATGATCTCATCAGTCACAGAGGTGAATCTAAGATTTCTAGTATATGAGCGCACTGCTAAAAAAATAAAAAATATATATATTAAGCGGAAATTAATCCTTATTCCTCTTAGTAATTAACTCAACTTTCAACCAAGTGCATTATTCTACCATATTAGAGAATATATACGTAAAATATCTAATTTTACGGAAAGACCATATATTTACGTGTACTAAATTTTTGCAATTAAATCTGCCCCTTATCAGTCATCTCTGGTATAGAGAATGACGATAGTAACATCTTTTGTAAGTTGCTCTACTGCCTAAGAGATTTACTAGTTGTAATTAAATAGTGACAAGATAACCTATCTTATATAAATCAAGAAATTACAGATGTTTACGTCTTCGGTTGGCCTAGGAGGAATAATCTTCTTTGATTACTGATTAATTCTCTTGTTTACTCCTATCAGTCTACTAGCTAGGTTCGTAGGTTGTAGTTGACCACTCCAATACAGAAATATCACTTATAATAATCAATTATTTGTATATAACATTCGTTCACATAATTTCTAAGTAAATAGAGCTGTTGTACCTATCAGTTCTAACAAGAAATTTCGTATTAAATTGGTTTTTAGTGATTTACAGCTCGCTGAGAGCTTGTGAAACCTTGAATCTTATAGAATATTGACCAGCTCTATCTTCTCGTCAAAATAGAACAAAATCATACTCTTCAGAATTGTTTATGATGAATACGAAACATGAGGAAATTAATTTAGTTTTAAGGTAATATCCAGTTTAATTATGTTATACTCAGGAAAGAAGAAAAGTATACAAGAATTGCATTCTAGAGAGTACTAGTAAGACAAATACCATATTCCCTTAACACAGTCCCCCATAATTTGGAGCAAATACAAAGGGGAAACAAAAACAGAAGATAGATGAAACTGTATGAGATCTTAAATCTTATTTTCAGAATAGTTAAAGCCAATGCTATTCCAATTCACAACATTAATTTGTAATTCTACTTTATAGTGAATTTCTCATGTTTTCGCTTTGCTAAAAGAAATTGCCACAAGAAAAACCTGTTTAAGATTTGCACAGCATCATTAAAAATGATTTCGGTTCTAATACGATAAACTACATAATGTATATACCCTACTCCAAGTGATTTGCTAAAGAATAGAAGGCTAACGTGTTTCATTTGCAAAATTTAGGTTCAGAATCAAAGTTGTAAGTTTCACACAACTCCAGGTCACCTAACATATACCACGATCATGAATGGCTTTTTTTTCTAAACAAGCCATACTTTTGACCAGAGCTAGCACAATCAACTACAAAAAATCAAAGGGGAACAAACAGGTGAATAGGGAGGAGGGGGTTTGGGTGGGGAGCTTCAAGTCTGAAACTCAAAGGAACGCCTTAAATCATCATCATCAGGTAAGTTAACACCTAAAATCTGCTCGTTAACATTTAGAAGAATCAACTGCCAACTCTCTTTGGCGTATGGTATTTATTAAGGTGTCATTTGGTACGAGATATAAGAAGGTATAGGGATGGTATAAAAATTTAATATCACCTTAATATTCTATTTGGTTAGCAAACTAGATATAAGTTATCCCAGTGTTAATTTTAACACCAGAATGACTTATACCTTATAGAGGGTGGAATAATTAGCACCGGTATAACTTATACCTTCCTTTTTCTTAGAAATTATGCAATTGTCATTCTTAATACAACATACCAAACATTGAATAAACAACAATCTCAGCAGAACTAATCCCAGCAGAACTTATCCCAACATAACTTATACCAGCATAACTTATACTGGCATAAGACGTATTCCAATCAAACGACCCCTAAGATGTCAAATACCCTTCTGCAATGTTATGTCATTAAGGAACCATTTTCATACTGTTGTTTGGCCAGCCCATGTTTGCATACATTGGCATACCGTGCAATGGTTGACCTGCATTACCATAAGGTCCTTGTTCATGACTGAGAGGACTACACTCATTTTCATCAGATGAGTCGCTTGAGGCATCCTGGGAAGGAAGGCTCGCCCCCAAGTGCGGAGCACCAAAATTCAACATATTGGAAGGTGGTGGTGTTGAAGATGGTGTCTTAGACTTCGGCTTCTTCCCTTCCGCAATGAAGCTACCCACAATCACCTGGTGAGGAACTGAAGACAGTTACCAATTAAACAATATGCACTCAAATGAGAGTGCAGGAACAACAGTAGTTAGAACAGCACCTGTACTGGTGTTGCAGCCGTGAGCAGTCCTGCAACTCCACCGCCCAAAACTCTACCGTCTGACCCGGCCAGTGACACGCTTAGACTACTTGTTTTGCCACTGTTACTTTCAGAGCGCAAGAACGAACCTGATAAAGAGATGATTTCAAATCGGCCCTGCATATGAAGAATACCACCATATGCAATGACTGATGAAACAAGTTGGAATATGGTAAGCGAAAAATTAGTGTAGGTACTGTGATCATGTTTAGGAAACTCTGCATGCACATACAATAACACAATTATAGCATACAAGTTGACCATTCTAGCAATACAGTGGATATAAATACATGTGGAATGCAAACTTAGAAAAGATAGAGCGACCTAGCTAGTCCACAATCCTACTAATATGTTCAAGATATCATGATTCATGTCACAGCAATTCATCACTAAATTAGGAACTACACTCAAATAATAAATGGTATCACCAGTCACCAACTGATGAAAGCCAATTTCCAATGACAAAAACAAGTAAATTTCAAATTGAAATAGAAAACATTGATCTCCATAATAATTCAATGGCACTATTTACTCAATCAGTTGGTGATAGGTTAAATATGATAACGGAAAGACATTCAAATTTCATCCTTCTACCTTCTCAACTGCCAAAAGATAGCCCTTTCTCTAACCAAGCTCAAGAAAATACTGAATAAAATCAGATTCCAGAAGAAATATTTGGCCCAGAGCAAATCTTTCTCAAAGCACGACGGAACCAATTACCAGTATTTTGCAAACACAGATATGATGTTGGAGAAAACTCAGAAAATATGCACATCACCGTGATGATCCTATGTTATTTGATCATAAAATGTGAATGAGTTTTGAGTCCACAACACTCACCCAAACTATATCCCTTCTCGTTTTACAAGCCTGATACTGTAAGTGTATCCAATAATAACCTAGTTCATTAAGGTAACCAGACGTGTATGCATTAATCCAGATAAAAACACGCTAACTGCTACCATTTATGTGTCTAGCTACGAGTTAGATTGGAAAATAATGTTACATGTTAATCAAATGTTAAATGTATTGATGTATAAACAGAGTTTTGCGGTTGGAGAGCAGACACCCCAACTAAAGATTCCACCCCTTCCTCAAGTGATTTTCTCCCAGTTTTTTTCTCTTTTATTTACAAAAAATAAATAAATAAATAATCTAGAGCTCCACTTCCTACCTCTACAAAGTGGTCAATCTAGGATACTTGTACATGATACACAATTGAGGCAGAGTTTCGCTCAATCTGATGATGAGATTGAGAAGCAAAGAAGAATATGGACACAAAGGAAAGAAAATATTCGAGAGAATTCCAGAGGACAACCATTGTGCTATAGCATCTCTTCTCGTCATCAAGGAAAAACATGCCAAGCCATGCTGGCAACCAAAAATCTGTGCCAAGTTGCTCTTAGTTGCAACTCGAGGTCAAGCATATTAGGACCGGTTAATTATTACTTATAAAGCCACCTTTTTGGAAGAATGATACAAGCATCACAAACTGCTTACTACAAACAAAGAGGAACTTTCTGAACAATCACTACCTTAGAATCAAAAATGATGCGGGAGTGGATATTTTCATACAAAAGATGCATTCATCACTTAAATCACAAGAAAAATCTCATGCAAAAGACATATATTCCAACTTTCATGCAAAAGACGCATTTCATGCCACCACACAAAAATCAGTTTGACGGGAAATAACATTCAAATTTTGTTAAAAATTAACACATGACTGAAATAATATAGTCTATCTCCAAATTAGTATCTTATAATCAAAGGTGATGTGACAATGGATAATTATACATGAGCATCAAGAAAGGCAGCGGATCACTCAGATATAGAACTCCAGTGCATTGTTAGGCACAAATAATTACCAACATTAACAGTGTAACGAATCAGCAAGGCATCATTCAGCTCAAAAGCATACAAACCTCACAAGTTACAGTGCTACCCCCCGTGGCTGGTTGCCGTAGGATGACATTACAAATGGCTCCATGTGCAGATAGTATGCAAACTGTACGTGGTCCTTGCTCTGAGAAAGCCAGTAGCTTCGATGCTATGTCCTTCAGCCAAGAAAACATATTCGCATTATAGTGAAAAGTAAACCTAAAACATGGACAGTTAAAGGCAAAGAAAACAAAGGTTTCACACTGCACTACTGTTTGCCTTGTGAGACAACCAACCACAAATGATGGAATAAAATGCACATTCTAGAATGGTAGCACCTTTAGTAGAACGAGATGCATGGGTGAAGTTATGTGCTTCATTGATATATGTGCTTCAAAAGATGACGCATAAAGTGATCCCAACGAGAAGCATTCAATTCTTTGAATCACAACTTTGAGGAGTTGGATTACTATCCGCGTTATTGTATTTTTGATACTGAAATTACTTTCTTTAATGCAATTTCATCGTTCTAGTAATAAATTCATATATGTTCAGTATATTTTAACGTCGTGAACTGTGTCTTTCACTTCAAATAAGCATGGTCTTCACTTCTTGTTTTTCGATTCAAGCTCTAAGGACCTTGCTGGTTTTTTTGTGTTTTTTACTTTTAAAAAAACCCATTAGCCGCAATTTGCTTCTCATTTTGGCTTGTTGTTATCTATGGCCCAAAATCATTTAAAAGAGAAAAAAAATTACCTCCCCAACGTTCACCAAGATTACATGTGGTGTAAAGCCAACTCCACCTGTACCTGTCAACCATCAGGAAACCCCAACAGTCACTCTAATAGAGATATAATTTATTTATTTATTTTTATAAGGTAAAAGTTCATATAGAGATATAAATACGAAGAAACAATCAAACTGACTGAGGAATGAGGACAATGGCAGCCTATTTCCACATGAAGCTGTTTCTAAAACTAAAGACAGATATATTTACAAAGCAAAATGATAGTTACTTGAGGGCAAAAGTCAATCCCTTTAAAATGTCCCGGCCTTAGAGCATGTTTGACCAAGCTTATGGGTAATCAAAAGTACATTTTTGTCAAAACAACACTTTTTGGATAATTTGAGATGTTTAATCAAAATGAAAAAGTGCGTACAACAAAAGCAGTTTTCCTGCTTTTGACGAGAAACTACAAATTGAGCTTCTTCCCAGAAAATTTTTGTTCAAAACAAAATTATCCTTACAGTAAATTTATATTTTTTCAAATTTTGCCTCATTGATTTAACCTTTTCCTTTTTTCTGCAATACCTTTGTTCTCTCCTTTTTTCCATCATATTTTTATTCTCTTCCTTCTATTCCTCTTTGAAATATTCTGTCTAGTATAAATAGATATCTTTTTATATATAGTAATTTAAAAGAGTAGATTTTTTAAATTATATTGAATGATGTATTTTGATATCTTAAAATCATCTTGTCAACAAGTAATATAAGGTACCTAGTATTATTGCTTGGAATAACTCTACTTTATATTGATTAAAATCTTTAATTTATATTTTTACTTATGTTTTATATTTTAATTGAATTTTGTTAAAATATATATTTATATTCATATCTCACTTTTTAAATAATACCAATTACAAACTGAAACTTCACTTTTCTTTTTTGTAATTTGATACTCAAAAGTATTTTTTGTAAAGATTGACCAAACACAATTTGCTTGCAAAAAGTACTCAAATAAATTGATCAAACACAAACTGATATTTTGCAAAAGTACTTTGTCGAAAAGCACTTTTAAACTAAACAATTTTGGCAACTTGGCAAAACATGCTCTTAATTATATCACTTGCTTCAACTAACATTTATAGTCTATTTGGCCGAGCATCTAAAATCAATTTATTTTGAAAAGTGATTTTTCAGAAGTAGTTTTGGTGAGATGAAGTTTATGTTTGGTTAATTAATTTGAAAAACACTTGTGAGCAACAATTAATATTTGGCAAGGTTTTAAGAAGTTCATCTTAAAGCGTATTTCTCTCAAAAATACTTTTCAAAAAGTAATTTTGGGGAGAAGCTATTTTTTATGCTTCTCCCAAACTGTTTCTGCTTCTAATCAAAAGTATTTTTTTATTCTAAAAAAACTTAGCCAAACAATTAACTTTGAAAAAAAAAATAGTACTATTTTTTTAGAGAAAAGAAGTGCTTTTTGAGTATAAAGAAGCTTGGCTATTAGATTATTGTCAACCTTCTAATCCCAGAAAATATCAGTGAAATACTATCCTAATACTTTATCCTAAACTCTGTAAAATAGTTTATCTTAAACTCTGCACAATTACCATAAATCACCTACTATTTTATTTCCGAAATTGAACATTGAAAAATTAATATTCCAAGATAAAACATTTCCACATAATACATTTTTATAGGGAAACGGTTTCCACAGACCTCGCTTTTATTAAAATTAATAAATAAAAAAAGGGAGAGGATGATAAATCGGGTACCCAGTGCATCGAGCTGTTTCTTTAAAGGGGTAGGAGGTCTGCCTCTGAGCTTCTTAGAGGAGTTTTCAGAAGTGGGAGTGGCGGGCCCACCAGCAGCAGCAGAATCAGAAATGGGAGTAAGTAGTGGAGTAGGAGAGAGGCCCAAAGCTATGTTGTTACCATCAGGACTAGGAGAGTACTTTCTGGGCCGCCCTCGTTTCTTCCTTGCCCGCGAAGAATCCCTAGGTGACGACGGCCCACCCTCACTGTAATCCAAACTAAACCGAGGGTTTTGTTGTGTATTTTGTTGCTGTAGTTGCTGTTGCATCTTATTAACGTTGTCAGGCAAACCGTACGAATTGCGTTGCTGTTGAGGCAGCGCCGCCATTATTCCGTGGGGTTGTTGGTTGTGGGGGTGGTGGGGTTGGTGAGGTAGGGAGTGAAGATGGTGGTGGGGTTGATGATGACCGGGTTGGGATTCTTGGGAATTCATGGTACAAAGGAATCTTCTACTTTGATTGGAATTATTATGGTGATGCTATAAAGCAAAACAAAGAAAAAAAAACTGAAAATTTGAAAATGCAGGTTGGATTTTTCTTTTGAGGTTTTTGGGAGGGAGGGAGGAATGGCGGTACGTTGTACTGAAAACCTATTACTCTGAGAGAGAGCGCGCGTATTGTGTACAGTCAAACTGAAAAGGACAAACCAAACAAAGGGACGAAAAAGAAAAGGGCAACCGAAAGATGATCAAAGCAGAGGAAAAGGAGAGCAAAAGGCTCTCTCACTCGCTCGCTCACTCGCTCACTTTTTTCTTTGGGTCGGTACTTATTTGTTCCTTTAACTTTGAAATTTTGTTTTAGAAAGGAAACAAAAAAAAAAACTGCTCTTTCCATGTCATTTTGTACAATCATATTTGATTATGAATGAAATTTAGAATTTTATAATCTCAGATTTTAACAATATGGAAATATTTCATTTTTAGTAAAAATAAAATCACATAAATTAAATAGACGGTACTACTTATCGTAACTTTTAAACAAATATTTTTCAACTATTAATAACAAAAGATGGTTTGCTATAAATAAAATTTTATTTATGATTAATGTTATATTCAGAGAGATTCTAGGATTTGTTATCTGATGGCTAAGTTTTTTTTTTTATAAATAGATGGTTTCATTCCATTGTAATTTATCCCAAAATCAATAAGAGTTCTCTCTCCCTACTTTCCTATGCAATACTCTTTCTTCTTTTATTATTTCATATCACCTTATCAGCACGAGACTCTAACCAATTGAGTAGAAGCTCTGGAATTGAGCATAATAATTGTTAATAGTTCTATGAACTTCCTTCATGATTAAATTCTAAATTTAAGGTAAATATTTTACTTTTCTCTTTAAATTCTTGACATTCTATAATTTGATTTTAAATACAAAGAAGATAAATTTTGATTGCAACTCTAATAAAGTTTGAAAGAAATTATAACCACCCAAAATGGTAAAATTTCTATGCATTGTCATGATCAAATTCATGTATGATTGTGGGCAAAGAATTGAAAACTCGTCTCATTGAATTTGTTCCATTTTCATTCCCTTTAAAGAATGTGATAGCAGTATGTGATAAGTCTGAAAGAAGACAAAATTACTACTATATATGTATCAATTAATATAGACGTCGCAATAGACGAATAAATTATAATCATCATTGAGTAATAAGAATAAGAATAATTCTCAAAATAATCCTTCACTCTATGAAAGTAATGTTTGTTATCGATTGACATGAGATTTTATAAAGCACATACAGATAATTTGGTTCATTCATGATGTGAATGTGACAACATCTAATTTTTGAATACATATTTATTCTTGGAAGAATACAAACGTGCTAGCGATAGTGAATATGTCACACTCACCTCTAGAAGGAGGTTTGAGATGATATAAGAAAATAATTCATTATTATGGCATGAATGGTCATTGGTTACATATCTATTGCACGCCAAAATATTTTGGTAATGTGATTATTAAAGAATATATTAATGCAAGAAACATACCTTGCATATAATTTTGACCATAACCATAATGGTATAATTTTCTATTTAAAAGAGATATTCACTATATGGATGTTGATGAATATGTGGTAGTACCAAATTAATTGAGAATTCTGCAAGAGCCAATTATACTATTTTGGAGAAACACAATTGATTGTGAATAAGGTATTGTGTTGTAGTAAATCTCAAAGAAACTTATTCAGTTTCTAAAGTACGCGCGAAAGCGGTTGATTATATTGAGACTATAAATGAAGGAAAGATTTAATATCTTTTATTACTACAACTTGTAGCGGAATAATATGTATGTGAAAAACTAGCCACTTTATTCTCCAATTTGTACTACACAAATAAAAGAATACCACAATAAAGTGGATGCTTATTGTTATA
Organism: Nicotiana benthamiana; assembly: GCA_034376525.1. Taxonomy (NCBI): domain Eukaryota; kingdom Viridiplantae; phylum Streptophyta; class Magnoliopsida; order Solanales; family Solanaceae; genus Nicotiana; species Nicotiana benthamiana. The sequence continues at coordinate 87,388,446 of CM067331.1, read as the reverse complement.
AAAAATCAATATCATAATAAACTTGGAGTTTATTGATAATTGCACATGTCGTGGTGTAAATCTGAAGTTTATCAATATTGACAATTTATTCAGTTGACATAATTGATTTAGCCATATCAATTTAAATACGATGTACAAAAATAATAGAGAATTCACATGGGTAAACATTAAAAGAACTAGAAAGTTCTTTACGAATTCTCTTATATTGCTTGTTCTCATTAATTAATAAATCAACTGAAATTGGGATTAAATCTCATGAATGATGAAACTATCAAAGGTGAATATGAGTCCATTCGCCTGCCATGTATACCACATAAGATGCACCTATGAGATGACTACATGTGCGATTATTATTAACCCACAGCATGGTATTTGCGAGGTAACTTGCTCAATAATTTGATTTAGAGCATAATTTCCAGATTTTTTATTCAAGATAGTTCACTTGATAAGTTGGTTTACATCACAGTTTGTTTAGCAAAATGATTTATTGAGTGCTTCCACTTAATAGCTAAACAATTGCTTATGGGAACAAAATTATCTATATCAATTTGATATATGTTATATATCAAAGTATATTATTTTCTCCCCTCACAAGTGGTTCAGGTCAGGAACCAAATAATTTTATCCTATTGTTATTGATGCACAATGTGTATTTTGATTAACACCATAATGCACAAAGATGAGTTCTCAAAGTTGAGGAAACAAGTTAGTTTTTCTAACATGAGGGGGAGACATGATAAACAATTGAGAAAAAGTTAGGAGGAATGAATTATCATTTGTACAACTAGATCCTCGAATAAAATAATATGAACTTGAAGTTCATAAATGGATAATTCATTTGTAATATATTGCAAAGCATGCCAGACGTATTTGCTGACCTAAAGAAAGTAACTATACTCTCATTGCAAATGTTCCTATTAAGTCCTAGAAGGAAAAAGTCTACGATACGCTTAAAGCATATAGACAAATCGGTTTCAAATAAACTTCTTGATAAAGAAGATGAGCAAATGATCAAAATGATTATACTAAAGGAGGCAAGTGATCTAGAAGATCATATGATATAAGACTTCATAAAATCTCATGAGAAATTCGGGTATCTGAATATATGAATGAAAAGATCTCTATGTTATGTCTTTATGAAAAATAAGAAGGTTGCAACTGATAAAATGTTTGTCGACAATATTGATTATAGCATTACATATATATGAGGATTTTAAGTATGGAGAAACAATTCAAGTGGAATTTGGTTTCATATGAAAGACAAGTAATTTTGGACCTGTAATTCAAATATTTAAAAGTATAAATACAATGGTGTGTGCTATCACCTTTATGTATCTTATATGTCTGACTGTCATGAAAACTTAATACGAATCTAAAGTTGATTTATATGGCTTATATGACTTAACTTATATGACAATCCATGAAGGATTTAAGCTGATTGAAGCATATACAATTCTTGATCTTGAAGTATCACTTTCTCAGTGTAATTTATGCACAAATTTATCTTGCTATAACTATAAACATGATAATATGATAGCAAGAGTTTTCACCTCTTTGTGAAGATATTGAAATAACGATTCAACAAGATCATATGAAGACAATACATCTATTAGGAATAATGATTTCAAGGTGAAACAAATTCGTTCAAGAGATCTTTTGGAGATGGCGCACAAGATTGGAATGCAAATACTTAAAGATGTGAATTGATGCTCTCATCAGGGGAGTTAATACGCGTTGCACTCTTTTTCCTTTACAAGGTTTTGTCCCACTGGATTTTCCTAGCAAGATTTTTGTACTCTTTTTCCTTCTCTAGAATTTTTTTCCCACTGGATTTTATTTAGTTAAGGTTTTAACGAGACACATTATTTGTTGAATCGACATTCAAGGGGGAATGTTATAAATAAGATTTTATTTATGGTAAATGTCTATATTTAGAGAGATTTTAGGGTTTATTACTTGGTGGCTAAGTCACGTTTTCCCTATAAATAGAGCTCTCTCCCCATTTTTCTCTGCAATACTCTTCTTCTTTTATTATTTCATAACATATTTTAACTTCTACGAAAAAACTAGTTATAGAAATTTTAAAGACAATTGCTCAACTAAACACACGGCATATAGTTTTTTCTACTTTCTAGTATACCATCCTTCGACATTTGAGGGATTCTTTTCCGATTCTTTTTCTTTCAGAAGTTTATTATAGTCGGCTAAGCTTCTTTAAGCCAAAAGTATTTTTCTTTAATTTAAAGAAAGTATTTTTTAAAAAAGTTAAAATATTTGGCCAAATTTTTAGAGGGGAAAAAATATTTTTGACCAATAGCAGAAGTAATTTTGAAAAAGCAGAAAAAGTAATTTCTCTCCAAAAGTACTTTTGAGAAAAATTAACTTAAAAACAAATTTTAAAAGTTTAGTCAAGCATTAATTGCTCCTTAGAAGTGTTTTCACAAAAAGTAGCCTAACACGAACTACTTGGCCAGAATATTTCTGATTTTAACTTGGCCAAACAGACTATTAATACATGTCAAGTTGGTATGATGACGTAGGAAATAGAAAAATGACGTCGGATAACCAAAATTTAGCACATGGGGATTTTCTAATAGTAAAATATTCAGAATTATATGGGTGACTCCCGTAATTAGCCCTTTCCTATTTATTTTTTTCTTTTTTTTTTGGGGGGGGGGGGGGGGGGGGGGGGGATGATTAACGTATTGCTTTATATATCTACCATGGAACTACTAAAACATTTATAATATGCAACTACTAATATTTACTTGAAGCAACAACTGCGTATTAAAATTGTCTCAGTCAATAATGTAATGTAATTGAATAGCCATGTTCATCGGCATAAAGAAAAAATCATTTAATTTCCTTTATTAAGAGATTTTTATTTTATTTTTTGTAATATACTCTAGCACTCTCCTATACCATAATTACATGAATCTATTTCCGCACTTGTGAGATATTTTTTCTTTCCTTTCTACGTAATTTATTTTGAAATACAAAAGGATACATATAACTTCCACATATATCTTATTCAGAATGTGTAGTTTTCTACAGGTAAATATACTCCCATCAATCATCCCGCATCTTATTGACACTAAAAACCATTGAATTTGAATTGTTAGAAAGAAATTGTGGTGAATACCAGGTAACAAACACCAGATTCAAATCCATTCAACCAATTCATCTTTTCCGTACAGAAGAAAAAGGTACTTTCGTTATAACTATGATGTTAAGTCCCACTTGCACGCACTTGAATGTTGAGTAACTGGTATCTTCCACCATCATAGGTACTAGACAACTCTGCCCACCAAGTTTTATGCACATAAAGAAATTACCTAGTATTTTTATACATGTACTCATCTCCCATGGTTTTCATCGCTCCATTGATCAAAAGAGGGAAAGAAATATTTTCTTAAGGGAGCATATGTCAAATATACAAATAGAATGGAAATGAAACCTTTTCTTTGTCCTCGTAAAGAACTAACCTGTACAACAAATAATAAATTTCAAACACCAAATATACTATAGACAAACCGTGTTTAAAAGCCCTCGTAATAGATGCATTAGTTGCATTTCCAGCATAGCAAAATGGTGCCACTATATCTTGGACTTCCATAATTCTGATCTTATAAACTAGATCAGCTTACCTATTTTATTCAGCACCTAATCTCATAAGAGCCAGCTTTTGTGATATAGCGAACCCATTCAACTGTGTTGTAACCACTCTTTTCCCATACCTGCAGACAGTTACTAGGTGAAGCAGCATCTCAACCCAAAAAAACATCCCAAGTTAATTGCAAGTTTGGCAAGCATACCTTGAGGAAACGTACTCGCAATCCAGACGCTGTAAACATGGGAACCTGCAATGAATAAGGAATGGATCATTCATCTGCAACCAATAGTTTAACCATGACAGAAATATAGAAACCCAACAAATTTCAGAGGTTAAATAATCCTAATCAGTGCCATAACTGACTGCGAATTGGATCCTGCTATACAAACCTACATTTTCTTATTGTTATGCTGATTTTGGTCAGAAAAGACATGAGTGCCCATAAAGCTCCCTCTTAATAATGAGTCAAACTGCACTACCACTTCTATTCGTAATAATTTACTCATCCTCGATTGGAAGATGGAAAAACGGAAAGAAAAAGTAAAGTACGACACATTTATCTTTCTAGCAAAGAGCAACTAGAAGAAAATTAAATGTAGAACAGTGCCAAATATCTCTTAGTCCAACTTGGTTAATGAGAAGAAATGCTTCAACATTTTTCTTCCCTCCCACTATCTTTTCAATCAAAACAAAGAATTAAAATGAAATTAGCTCACCATTTCATTCATTTATTTTATTTTCCCTTCCCTTCTTACCAAGTGAAGGTACTCTCCTCCAATCAGCCAGTAGGCTTGGCTAGTATAACATTTCCACAGGGCTAGATACCCAAACCTCCAACTTTTGTCGCAAGAAAGTATCCAGTAGCAATTATACTGACGATGATAATGTACAACATTTAATAGCAGTTTTATACTCTTAATTGGTCTTTGAAAATGTTTTTTAAGCATTAGCCAAGGCAATTTGTATCTAATTCCAATATTCTACATTTCAGGCCCCCTGCTCTCTGAAAACAACAACCATTGATGCGAGGAATACATCCCATCATCAACCAAGTGAAATATAGTTGCCCCCCCCCCCACACTCACACGCACACGCACACCCCCCCACCCCCCAACCCAAAAGAAAACATCACGCACCTGGAATTCCATCTGAATTGGTGGCCTAGTCCAGGACTTCTTCTCTGCTATTGTTGAAATCAACTCCACTTCAGCACTCAATGTTGACTCAGTTTGACCAGGAAATTTTCTGATCCTGCACCAAGAAACTGATATTGAAGATTCGATCCACTAGAAACTAAATTTATTGCAGATGAAGGAAGCAAGTATAGCTGGTATCCTTTTAAAGAATACATAAAACAGTCAATGCACAAGTAAACAGTGTTCACAATAATATCTTGGATCAGTGGCAAAATGGAAGAGAATATTTGCATGTACTCTATATCTCTACCATTGCACGATCGAGAAACTGAAATTAAGATACATTACGATATAAACGATAAAAGGGAGAAACTGAAAGGGAAAAGGAAAAAGAAAAAGAAAAACAAATGTCACACAAAATGAGCAATTAAGCTACTCGCTACTATATAAACACAAGAACTAATCAACAATCCACCTTTTACTGGATTGTGATACCTTGAAGAACTAGGATATTCCGTTTAGAAGCCATAAGGTAGAGAACATCTGCTTTTCGACTTTCAAGCATAAATAAATTTGCTTAGATGAAGTGTATGCAATTCTACTTGTTGAAAGGAAAGAATCTATGAGCAAGCAATCATGCACTTACAGACATAAATAACACATAACTGCACGACATACTGCACAGCACACTCTAAGCTAAACATTTCCATCTGCAGACAAAAGATTTCAATTTGTCTCCAGTTTGAACAAAATGGATCACTCTGAAGCACGCATTCTTCTCTTTTGTAATGCTGTCAGTTTAGTAACAAGAATATGGTGAAAAATTTTCAACAGACTTTTTGAGAAAAACATTTATAAAATTGGACAGAAAATATCTTCGTAAATTGACTAATGGCAGCAAATGCCATAGTAGAAAAAATTAAAATAAAAAAAGGACTCGCAAGTGAAGGGATGAAAGAAATTTTAAAAATTGCATTTTATACATCATCTTGATAATGGACCACATGATAGCTGAGTCTGAATCTCTGCTTTGGTCTATGAGAGATTTACTGATGGGATTACAAATCTGCTGGCTGTTGAGTACGATTCAGATAGTGAAATTGGCTGCGACTCCGTAAGCACCAGCTCAATTGGTAAAAGTTAAAGCTAAGGCATCTGTGGATCATCTATGGGAACCGAAGGAAGTGCTAAATTTAGTCAACTCATTCAAGCATTTAAGTAAGCAGGTATCATCTATAACATCTGATGTATGGTAAAAGAAGTCGTCCCTCATTTACAATGATGAGACGAGGATCTATCTAAATGCACAAGGTAGGGGTAAGGTCTGGGTACACACTACCCTCCACAGACTCCACTTGTGGGATTACACTGGGCACGTTATTGTTGTATATGGTAGAAAGCAAGCAGATGTCTTATCTTGACTTTGGATCGTGGATATAAGGGCCATAAGGCACTTCAATATACCCTCTATTTATTCTACGCTTTAATTTTTTAAACTAATAAAGAGGCAGGGTTTCATCAAATCCCAATCAAGCAAGGCTGCATTTCAATCAAATACTTAATTACTAAATTAAATCCAAATAATATATTAGGATTTGCTAAGCCAATGAGTAGATATTAGAAGTTCAATTCACATAGCTGAGGTCCTAATGCATAAAGTGTATCATTGTCTTTAAGAATAATGTCCAATAGAGCTTTAGGATTATGCCAAACAAGATAAAACCACTGCGTGCTCACTTCCAGACCAAACTGTCAATGGATGGATTGTACTTTGCTCTGCCTGATGTCACCTGGAAGCTTGCTTTTGCAGTTTGCTTTGGCACCGGAACTTTAATGACAACTCCAAGAGCAAACATTTTCGCACCAAACACGCTCTTAACCTGAAAAAATATAAATCCTATTAGCAAATTATAAATAATATCAACATGACACAATGTTTCAAATTGAATTCCATTCTATATTGAAACAAGAGCGACAAACCTTAACATTCACTTCCATTCGTGTACGACCTAATTCCTTGATTGTTGGCAATACACGGAAAGGAAGATTTACTCCTTCAGTAATCCTGTACCTGAGGTAAAAAAAAAAGAATTTGTAAAATTACATATCCAGGCACTGGTATGGAAAGGTATGCCTGTACATGTGTATAAAATTAACTGCCATTTTTCTTAAACCAAGTGGCCAATATTTGGGCTACAAAACTTCAACACATCTGAGCAATGAAACACACACACACACACACACACACACATATTTCACACATATATTTCACAAACATTAGGACTTGCTCCATTACGTTACAGAGGACACTAGTAAATTTAGATTTCCGAATTCGTTCAATAGTTTCAGGCAGAGTAACCTTTAGACTATTCAAGCTTTCAATATATAAGCTATTAAATTGCCTTTAGAGTGTGGAACATACACATCATCACTTATAAGTGGAAACATATAAAAATTTCATCAAAAAAGGGAGAAGAAACTAGATACTTTTGATTTATTGGGACATTCTGTTCAACAAAATATGAAGCATCACAATTATCTTTATATACAATAAGATGTACAAATTCCAATCTACGAAAATTTAGAAAACCGATTACAGGGGCAATTAAATATTATATGTACACATTAGTTTTGCTTTCCTATTAATTTGGTTATGGTTATGTTCAATTCTGTGTAAAGTACTTCATGGACAAAAGAGCACAACGTAGTTTAGATTTAAAATTGTATTAACTTGTGAACGATGGTGTATAAATGATCATCTTTGTTAGAACTAAAGTAAAGTCCGAGATGTCTGGAGAAGGGAAATAGAATGCGCAGATGGAACGAGGAAGCAGAAACTCGATATCTCAGAAGCATAATCAGAATACTCTGTGATTCCATCTGATTGTAGTAAACTTCCAACCCCGCTATTGCATAAAATTCAAAGGACAAATACTCAAAAGCCGATAATTTCTAATGCTTACTCAAACTTGATATTAAGATGTTAAAGGTAAATCATCACTCACTGTGACATCAGCAAAATATCCAAGGATATTTAGCATTGTTCTACAAGGATAATTGAAGAGCCACAGACTCCACCTTCCATCTTGAGAAGATACAACCATGTACAGAATTAAGTATGAACTTACTTCATCAGTTCAAATTCACCATCTGGTGGTACGAAGCTGACAGTCTTTTCTGAATTGAATCTTGTCAAATTTACACACTGGTGGAAAGTAACATCATCGAGCTCAATAGTTTTTCCGCTGCACAGAGAAGCAGAGTAATGCATCATGCTGGTAAGCAACACAAAAGGGTACCATATAGCGGCTGAAACTAACATGAAGGCCAAACTGAGAAAGCTACATACTAACATGTTTGAAGAGACTAGAAAGTAAGCCTTGAACTCCGCAGAAAACGGAAGAACTGAAGTACTACGTTGTGCTCTTTTGTCCAACATTTAAGGGCATATTTTTTTAGTTACAGAGGTAACTGATATGGAACACCGAAGATAAACATTTTGAAAATTATGAAAACATGCTTGGAAGCACTAGAAACCAATGTTCTGTTACTTTCATATTATGTCATCAGGTAAATCTTATTTATGGTCCCTGGCCAACTTCTTAGGCAATTACTATTACCATCTGTATGTTTTGTACCTTAGGGATGGTGAAATAAATATATTAAAACTTTACATTTGATTAACGGTATAAGAAGCATGTATGATTTTTCTTTAGATGTTCCAAATCATCCCATAACATCCAGTATAGGCCACATAGTGTACACATCACCTAAAGATCCGTCTTTTGGTTGCACAATTAACATTTATCATCAGACGCAATGTTGAACAGGGTCAGATAGGTGGCTGGACGACACTCCTCTAGTGGAGAAATTTCCAGATCTTTATGCAATCATTTCTAACGAGAATCATACTGTGAATGATTGCTATTCCATAGGGGGATACAACATTCATTTAGGAAGGGACTTGTATGACTAGGAGTTTGATTGCATAAATGACTTAATTCAAAAGCTGTAACCTGTTTCTCTTGATGATCAGGCGGTGATTCTTTGTTGTGGAAGGTTAAGTAAGATGGCAAATTTACTGTCAAGGCATGTCATAAAAGCCCGTTGAAGAAAAATGGCTAGAATCCATGAACTTGTTGGCCATGGAAGATAATCTGGAAGTCACTCATGAAGCATGGGAAAATAATCTGGATGTCACTCATGAAGCTTGTTTAACCCAGGATAATCTACAGAATAGGGGTCTCCCTATGTGAAATAGATGCTTTTTTTAATGAAGTAATATGTGCAATAGATGCTTTCTAGATGAAGAGGCTAATGAATCAATGAGTCATCTACTTCTCCACTGCAGTTTTACCAGGAAAATTTGGTCGGTGTTCCTGAGCATTTTTGGCGTCCAATGGGCTTCTTCAGGAAGTATAAAACTTACTTTATGCAGCTGGTATGCACAGCCATTTTATAGGGGAAGCAAGCACTATCGGAATGCAGCTAGTTGCATTTTCTGGAATACTTGGCTAGAGACGAAAAATAGATGTTGTAATAATAAGATCGATGACATTGCAAATGTAAATCTAGATGTTGTAAGAGTCTTTATTGGTGTAAGAAGAATGTTGTATCTAACATAGCCTCTTTGTTGGATCGGTTGAATTCCTCAATATATCGAAGGAAGACCTCTCTTCCGATGTACTTTTATATGTACTTCTTGGTACTTAATCAATAAAATCTTAACCTTCAGCCCAAAAAAAAAACTTGCGTCAGTGGTAGAGTTTCATGAACCTTCCACATCCAGAAAATTCGTTTTAATTCTCTTGAACAACCCATCTCTCTTTCCTTATTGAGCATAATATTGATGTTCCAATTAGATTCAATGAGAAAAAAATACGTCAATTTGTTATTTCCTTTTTGAGGAAATCTAGTTTCTGACGAATTAAAATCTTCAACTTTCTTCACAAAAACAATGGGAAGTGTACACAGTAACCTAATTTGAAAACTACTTAAGTGAATTCTACTGAAACAAGTAGCTCAAGAAGCAAATTCTGCAGACATAATTTCTGTAAATGAGACACAAGTATTCAGAAGCTACCTCTTAGTTGGACGGGATTTAAGCTGTGACTCTTTCTCAAGGCCAACTTTATCATTTAACCCCAACTTCAAATCAGGCATTCCAGAAAGGAAGCATTTCATGAGAACTTTCCCAGTTACATCACAACGGAGCACACTACCTATAATTGTCACGTTAGTGTAAAACTGAAAACACAAAAGCATCTAACAAGACACACAAGACCTTTATACCTTTTGAAGACATAAGCAGATTAACACTTTCCACGATATCCAGAAACACCTGTCAAACATATAAACCCTAATTAATTTCAGAAATCGAGCAGACAAGAGAACAAAAGAAAATATTCAAGAAGCAAACAGAGAAAACCACCTCATTCTTCTTATAAACCAGACCCTCTCTGCGCCAACCAACAGCACCTGTGACTTGTAATGTTGCATTTGGAACTGGCTTATCTAAATGCTGCTGTATTTTGTGCATGAGAAGAAGAAATCAATAGAGCTATATGTAAAATAATAAGAATTTCTCTATGCTGAATCATTCTCTCATGTGCCCTTTTTTTTGGGCGTGGGGGTAGCAAAATCAAAGAGATAAAATACTCTAAACTATTATACTGGTGCTACGAAAGCAGGTAGAAAGACAACTAACCTTAGATGAAAAGGGTGAGCGAACCCCTTCCTGAGTAATATAGAGCTTCAAGATTTCAGGTGAAAGATTTTGAGGATAACCAAAGTCCATTATCTCTGTAACGTATACAAATTAAGAAAATCAATTTATAAACACATTAGATAGGTATATGAAAATATCTGAACATTAAACTTTGTGGCTTATGACAAATGATTATCAGATTTATGCAGATATAAGTAATTAGCTTTCCATAGACAGTTGCCATCTGTTGTCAGACTCCGAATAAACAAAGAACTGATAAAAGAAGTCCTATGATGTGCATGAGTGGAACAAATAAGAATGGTAAGGGCTCATTTCTTATACCAGATTAGCCTCCGGTAAGGCAAAGACAGAATTAATCCGCCCTTGGGTACCATTCGAAATTAGACCAAATTGGATTATTCTATCTGAATTTGTTTTCTTATAAAGATCCAGATTTTTGTATTGTCATCTGAGTTGGGATTGCAATCTGCCTGCCAGAGTTGAGGCAAAAGACTAAGAGCGTGTTTGGTATGAAGGAAAATGTTTCCATGGAAAATATTTTCCTAGAAAATGTTTCCCCAAAAAATGAGTGGTTTTATCATTTATGTGTTGTTCTTGTCATTGTTACAACTTTTTCTTTTTTATAACTGGTATAATGAATATGCTATAGTTTGTAGGTACTGGAATTGAATTCCGGTGTATTCTAGTTGTCTTTACTCCTTTTGACAACTTTCTCTTTGATTCTCATGTAGGCTGTTGCTCTATTCAAATCTTATTTCGGTGGTGCTTTTGATGAAGATGCCATTCGTAATAACTTTGTTTTAATCTATGAGCTTTTGGATGGTAAGCCATCTGGATATTAATCAATTTTTCACATTTTATCAAAAAGTTCCATCGGTGGTGAAACATTGCTCCGGCAACTCATCGGCGATCGTTTTAGAAAACCGATTTGTAAGGTACCCTTCTTTATTCCTCCATCTCTAGTTCCCCCAAACTAAAACCCTATTCTCATCTACCCAAAAAATTTCAATTCTACTCTTGTGAATTGGGTTGTAATTTTGTTTTCTATTTCTCACGTTTTTAATTAAGCTTCATATCCAACATTTATTGCTTTTTGGGTGATTTTACGGTATAGATCCCATTTGACCCTAAAGACAAAACCAAAAAAACCCTAGTTGCTTTCCTTTTTGTCACTTTCTATTATATCAAATCACGAACTCGTATTCTGAATCTTATTTCACATTATTTGATCCAAAACCCTAGTTTTTTTTTGTTTTTTTTTTTGAGTTCATTTGATCCAAAACCCTAGTGTTTTCTGGCGACTCTTTACGGTCTGTATTCTCCGGCGATTTTTCCGGCGATCCCTGCTCTGTTTTCTTTTTCCTCGCTCGCTTTTTTTTTCTTTTCTTCCTATTCTCTCTTCTGCTCTTTGTGTGTGTGTGTTCTGTTTTCTTGGACAGGTGCCTTATTTTTCCGGCAAGGATTTCCGGCAAGCTACAGTACTTCCGGCGACTCCCGTTCATATTTTTGGCAGGACGCCGCAGAACTATCCGTTCCGATAAGCTTCAGGAAAAACGTGTCCCAGGTACTAGTCGCGGCGGCGAGGCCAGTTTGCGGCGTTTGGGAGTGAGGAGCTAAGCAACACCGGTCGGGACGTACAAGAGTTGGTAGCAGTTGACTTCGGGCGTATCAAAACCTACTTTCAGGTTTTTCCACCGGGAGTTGGTACCTCCCGCTCTCTCGTTTACTCTGTACACCTTTTTACGTATTCTAGCTAGCATTCCGTGTGAGGTTTACTCTGTTGCTATCTAGTTTGCGTGTGTGCGTCACTATTCTCCATAGTCGGTTGGAGAGATAGTGGCCGCGGCGGGGATGATAGTGTAAGGTCATGTCCTCGGGGGTGGGGGCGGTGGCGGGGGTGAGTTGGTCCTGCGGGTAGGGCGGGAGGTAAGGGTGGGAAGAGGGTAGCGGTACCATCCTGGTCATTGCCGGTAATAACGATGTCGTCAACATAGACCACTAGATAAATACAGAGACGTGAATCAGAATGCCGATAGAATACAGAGTGATCAGCTTCACTCCGAGTCATGCCAAAGTCCTGGATAACAGTGCTAAACTTACCAAACCAGGCTCGAGGAGACTACTTTAGACCATAAAGTGACCGGCGCAAGCGACATACAAGGCCACGAGACTCCCCCTGAGCAACAAACTCTGAGCAACAAACCCAGGTGGTTGCTCCATATAAACTTCATCCTCAAGGTCACCGTGTAAAAATGCATTTTTAATGTCCAGCTGATACAGGGGCCAATGGCGAACAGCAGCCATAGAGAGAAAAAGGCGGACTGATGCTATCTTAGCCACTGGAGAGAAGGTATCACTGTAATCAAGCCCAAATATCTGAGTATACCCCTTGGCCACAAGACGAGCCTTAAGACGATCAACCTCACCATCTGGACCAACCTTGACTGCATACACCCAACGACAACCAACAGTAGATTTATCCGAAGGAAGAGGGACGAGCTCCCAAGTACCACTCGCATGTAAAGCAGACATCTCGTCAGTCATAGCCTGTCGCCACCCTGGATGAGACAATGCTTCACCTGTAGACTTAGGGAGGGCAACCGAGGACAAAGAAGATAGAAAAGCATAATAGGGTGATGACAAACGATGATAACTTAAACCAATATAATGGGGATTAGGATTAAGGGTGGTCCGTATACCTTTCCGAAGTGCAATCGGAAGAGACAAGTCCGCAGTAGGAGCAGGGTCAGGTGCAGGAAGTGAATCAGCCGGGCCGGATGCTGGCGGAGGACGACGATGATATGTCAAGAGTGGAGTGTCTTGTGCATGGAGTCTAGGAGGAGCCACAGTAGGTGGTCCAACGTTTGGAATGGGTAAGACTTCTGTAGCGGAAGGTGAAGGAGGAGATATAGACTCCCTAAAGGCCGGTATAGGTAAAACTTCAGATATAGCCAGATGGTCAGAATGGTCAGAAGAGGTAAAGAAAGGCTTAGACTCAAAAAATGTGACATCGGCTGACATAAGGTACCTACGAATATCAGGTGAATAACAACGATAGCCCTTCTGAACACGAGAATAACCAAGGAAGACACACTTGAGAGCACGAGGAGCTAACTTATCTTTCCCAGGAGCTAAGTTATGAACGAAACAAGTGCTCCCAAACACACGAGGGGGGACAGAGTATAAGGGTGACTGAGGAAACAATACCTCATGCGGAATCTGATTTTGGATGGGAGATGAAGGCATTCGATTAACCAAATAACAAGATGTGAGAACTGCATCGCCCCAAAAACGCAGCGGAACATGAGATGCAATGAGAAGTGTGCGAGCAGTCTCAATAATGTACCTATTTTTTCTTTCTGCAACCCCATTTTGCTGAGGGGTATAAGGACAAGAGGTCTGATGAATAATTCCATGAGAGGACATAATTTGCTGAAATTGAGAGGACAAATATTCTAAGGCATTATCACTGCGAAGGGTGCGAATAGAAACACCAAATTGATTTTTAATTTCAGCACAAAAATTTTGGAATATAGAAAACAACTCAGAACGATCTTTCATTAAGAAAATCCAAGTACATCTTGAATGATCATCAATGAAACTAACAAAATAACGAAATCCTAAGGTTGAACATACTCTACTAGGACCCCATATATCCGAATGAACTAAAGAAAAAACAGACTCTGCACGACTCTCAATACTACGAGGAAAGGAGGCGCGGGTATGTTTCCCGAGCTGACATGACTCACACTCTAATGTGGATAAACTGGACAAACGAGGCACCATCTTCTGAAGTTTGGACAAGCTAGGATGTCCTAAACGACTGTGAAGTAGGTCTAGAGGATCTGCAGCTAGACAGGCCTTAGAGGATGTTAGGCAGTTAAGGTAGTAGAGTCCGTCTGATTCAAGTCCTGTTCCAATCGTCTGTCCCGTACTGCGGTCCTGCATAATAAAAGAGTCATCAATAAAGTATATTCCACAATGGAGGGCACGAGTCAAACGACTCACAGATGCAAGATTAAAAGAACAGCCAGGGACATAAAGGACGGAATCTAGAGTGACAGAGGGTAGAGGAGTTGCTTGTCCAACTCCTTTTGCTTTAGTTTGAGACCCATTAGCTAAAGTAACGTTGGGAAGAAACTGTGAATACGTAATATCTGACAAAAGGGATTTATTACCAGAGATATGATCAGAAGCAGCTGAGTCCACCACCCATTGTTCAAGAGGACTAGACTGGGAAACACAAGCAAAAGAATTACCAGCAACAGAAGTATCAGGCTAAGGAACAGTGGCTACTTGTGGAGACGTCTGCTTACTTGCTCGATATTTTAGGAACTCATTATACTCCCTTTCAGATACAGAAAATCCCTGGTTACCTGTAGGCTCGGTCTGAGCAACATAAGCATTTTTTGTTGGTCGACCATGTAAAGAATGGCACACATCACGAGTGTGACCAAGTTTATAACAATAAGAACACTTGGGTCTAGATCTTCCAAAACGACCTCCTCCTCGTCTATACTCCATAGTATGAGAAGCCCGATTGTCCACGGATTGGGAGACGAGGATAGATGAATCAAGTGTCTGTGATGAGCTCACTGGGTGACTTGGTGCTGCAGCAAGGCGAAGTAAGCGAGAAAATAATTCATCTCAACTGTGGGGACAGTCGGACTAGCCAAAATCTGATCGCGTACTGAGTCAAGATCATTAGGAAGCCCAGTAAGAGTAAGAACTAGAAACAGCTTTTGTCGTTGCTCTTGCTGCTTTGCAACGCTAGCAGAAACTGGCATCAACGTCTCAAATTCCTCCATAACTGCCTGCACTTGACCCAAGTAAGTAGACATATCCAATTCCTGTTTCTTTAAATTTGTCATCCGCGATATCACATCATAGAAACGAGATATGTCATTAGTGTATAAAGTACGAGCCTTTTCCCAAACCAAATAACATTTTTTGAATGGACGAAACAAGGGCATCAACTTGGAATCAATAGATCGCCACAAAATACTGCATAACTGAGCATCAATCTTCTCACAATGTGCTTTGGCTTTTGCATCTCCGTCACTAGACTCTTTGGTTAGATGATCCTGAACACCTTGGCCTTTACACCACAACTCGACAGACGAAGCCCAAGCTAGGTAGTTTGAACCTCCCATTAAAGGTTCTGAGGTAATCATAATACCGGAACTGCCAGAACCCTGGTTTTTAGGCCCGAAAGCATCTAGTCCCAAAGACATCGTTGGATTATCAACTGAAAACTCGCTGAAACTGAACAGAGGACTGAAAACTGGTGCTGCCGGAAAACAGGAACACTGTAGCTGCCGGGAAAGCACTGTAGGTGCCGGAAAAATTCAAAGTTGTCGGAATTGAAAAGTAAAAATTTGGATAGGCTCGGAATTCAAGTAGGAGCAAACTGTCTTGAAGAAATTTTGGCCGAAAAGTACTGTAGCTGCCGGAAAAATCACTGTAGGTCGCCGGAAAAAATCAAAGTTGTCGGAATCGAACAAAAAGTGGATGGGTAGGGTCGGAATTGTATTCCGAGCAATCTGTTATGAAGGAGCGAAGCCAAAAAATGGCCGGAAACAGCCCCACGCGCCGGCGCGTGGTTTGACGCGCCGACAGCTGTGGTGGCGCGTGGGAGCGTGTGACGGGGATTCTGCCGGAGAAATTTCTGGGGTTTGGTCGGAATTGTGAGCCGAACCTCGCGGTGGTCTCGGATTTTGCACAACACCACCAGAAAAGGTAGTTTAGGTATACTGACAGATTGTTTAGTCGCCGGAAAATTGCACGGCGACGAGGTCTTCTTCCCGGAAGTAGCTGGAATGATGCACAGCTATACTATTCTCACCAAAGCTTTGATACCATGTGAGAAGGCACGGGAGAAGAATATATATTGATATGTAAACATGATACAATGAGCCTTATATATAATACACATAACCTAGCCTACTCCTAATACAGTTTAGACTAGACTTCTAATACAGCTAGACATCTAACAAAGGGCGAGGATGGTAGAATTCTGATGGGGGAATCTCAAGTCAAGCAGAGGTGACAGGCGTACTTTCGAGACTTACTTAACGATGAGGGGGATCGTAACATAGAGCTAGGGGAGTTGGGGCATTCAGAGCAACATAGAGACCTTGGATACTGAAGGTGCATTAGGGCGGAGGAGGTCATGGGGGCTTTGCGAATGATGAGCAGGGGTCGAGCGACCGGGCCTGACTAGATCCCGGTGGAGTTCTAGAAATACATGGGTAGGTCAGGAGTGGAGTGGCTCTTCAGGTTGTTCAATGCGATCTTCAGGACCAAAAGGATGCCGGAGAAGTGGAGGTAGAGTACAGTGGTGCCCTTGTACAAGAACAAAGGGGACATCCAGTGCTGCAACAACTATATGGGTATCAAATTAATAAGTCACACCATGAAGGTTTGGGAGCGGGTGATCGAGGCGAGGGTGGGGGAGATGACATTTATATCTGTGAACCAGTTCGGTTTCATGCCGGGTCGCTCCGCTACAGAAGCTATCCACCTTGTCACGAGGCTGGTGGAGCAGTTCAGGGATAAGAAGAAGGACCTGCACATGGTGCTTATCGACTTGGAGAAGGCGTACGACAAGGTCCCAAGGGAGGTGCTTGGAGGCGAAGAGCGTGCCGGAAGCCTACATCAGAGTAATCAAGGACATGTACGATGGAGCTAAGACTAGGGTTAGGACGGTGGGTGGCGACTCAGACCATTTTCTAGTGGTTATGGGGCTCCATCAAGGATCGGCGCTTAGCCATCTCTTGTTTGCCTTGGTGATGGATGCTCTAACTCGACATATTCAAGGGGATGTGCCTTGGTGTATGCTATTTGCTGATAACATAGTCTTGATAGACGAAACGAGGGTCGGTGTTATTGAGAGGTTAGAGGTATGGAGACAAACTCTCGAGTCTAAGGGTTTCAAAATAAGCAGATCGAAGACAGAATACCTGGAGTGCAAGTTTAGCGCTGAGCCGAGCGAAGTAGGCAGGGACGTGATGATTGGATCTCACGTCATCGCCAAGAGGGACAGTGTCAGGTATCTTGGGTCGGTGATTCAGGGGGACGGAGAGATTGACGGGGACGTCACTCATCGTATAAGAGCGGGGTGGTCAAAGTGGAGGCTTGCATCAGGAGTCCTGTGTGACAAGAAAGTTCCACAGAAACTCAAGGGGAAAATTTATAGAGCTCTGGTTAGACCTGCCATGTTGTATGGGGTGGAGTGCTGGCCAGAGAAGAGCTCTCATGTTCAGAGAATGAAGGTTGCGGAGATGAGGATGCTCAAGTGGATGTGCGGACTCACCAGGTTAGATAACATTAAGAATGAAGTTATTCGAGAGAAGGTGGGGGTGGCCTCGGTGGATGAGAAGATGCGAGAAGCAAGGCCGAGGTGGTTCGGACATGTGCGGAGGAGAAGTCCTGATGCCCCGGTGAGGAGTTGTGAGCGGCTGGCGATGGTCGGAGTACAGCGAGGCAGAGGAGGCCTAAGAGTTATTGGGGAGAGGTGATTAGGCATGATATGGCTAGAATGCGGGTTTCCGAGGACATGGCCCTTGATAGGAAAGCCTGGAGGTCTAGTATCAGGGTTGTAGGATATGGGCTCCTAGAGTTTTTCGTACTCCTCACCCGGGGTTGGGTGAGGCTTGGCAGGGCTATTCATAGATGATTTGTGTATTGGATTGTGTCTCCTTTATGGTAGTTATTTATGGTAGTTACTGTCTGAAATTATTGCATGCTATTTTATTTATGGTTCTTCTGTTTAGATAATTATTTACGCTATTTATGCTGGAGTTACTAATGTTCTTTTGTTTTTGTTTTTGTTTTTCCTTTCCTTCACTGAGCCGAGGGTCGATTGGAAACAGCCTCTCTGCCCTTTCGGGTAGGAGTAAGGCTCGTCTATATATTACCCTTCCCCAGGCCCCACTTTGTGGGACTATACTGGGTAGTTGTTGTTGATTAGAGAGTATAAAATATTTTTAGGAAAATAACTTTTTATGCTACTCTCCTTAACCCATCTTCCCCAAAATCCCCATGTTTCTTGTACTCCCCCCCCCTCCCCCCTCCCCCCTCCCTCTACACCATTCAAGAATTTAATTATTCTTTTCAAAGTTCGCACAAACCCAAAGGAACTAATGTGCTACTTTACTTTTTCACACAAGAACAGCGTTAAAATTTGAGGTTGATAACTAAAAAGAAAGTACTTTATTTTGTTGAAAAAGAAAGCATCTTTTCTACAACGTTAAAGGAAATTACTCATTTTGTTGAAATGAGAAAATATTTTTTCTACATCAAGAAAGAAAATACTTAGTTTGTTGAAATGAAAGACGACTTTTTCTACAACACAAAAAGAAAGTATCTTTTCTGTTGAAATAAAAGAAAATACTTTTTCGACATCATGAAAAAAAAATACTTTTCTGTTGAAATGAAAGAAATTACTTATGAAAAGAAAGTACTCGCTTTGTTGGAAAAAGAAAATCTTTTTCAATTTCAAGAAAGAAAATACTTAATTTGTTGATATAAAATAAATTATTTTTTGTACATCACAAAAAGAAAGTACTCGTTTTGTTGAAATGAAAGAACCTACTTTTTCTACATCATGAAAAAAAAGTACATGTTTTGTTGAAATGAAAGAAATTACTTTTACTACATCATGAAAAGAATATACTCATTTTGTTGAAATAAAAAGAATACTTTATCTACAACATGAAAAGAAAGTGCTCTTAATAATATTTCTATTTAGAGTGGGTGGTGGGCGAGGTTGGGATGGTGGGGTGTGGTCGGGGAGATGGGATTGGGGTGGTTTGGTGGTGGAATGGTTGGTAGGCATGAAGAATAAGGTGGAAAGGTTGAAAAAGAGTTAAGAAAAATGTTTTCCTTCCTTTTGATAGGGAAAATATTGGAGGAAAATGAGTTGATGAGGATATATTTTCCAAAACATTTAATCCAACCAAACGTGAAAAAATTAAAAAATATTTTCCGGAATATGTTTTTCTTCGTACCAAACACACCCTAAATTGTCACCCCCCTATAAAAAGAGGAGTAACAACTGGGCTTAGGACATTGCTGTGAAGGTTCTAGTTCCATGCTGTCTTAGTAGGGAAAAGTTCTTCGTTTTTACATCTCTTCATCATCTTCTTCTTCCCCCTCCTCCTATCGACTACCAACAATATCAAGACCCTCTGCCCGGGCGTCCTCCAGCACATACCCTTTTTGACCTTCTGTGGATAGATTTTCTTCTTCCTTTTTCTCTTCTTTCCTCTCAACAGTCAAGCACCCGATCACACACATGTCCCCTCAACCACTGCTTTCTCTTCGGTATCTCACCTTTGTAGCATTATAAACATACAAACCCCATGTTCAAGCAAACAAATGGTAACCATTTAAACAACAGCTCCTTGCTAGAGTGTATGTTATCCACTTATCCTCACCTTTAAATTGTGTTAAAAACCACATCACCAAGTAGCGAGCATATAATTGAAGGGGAGGGCTAGGTATCCAAATTGACCTCACCTTTAATTTGCTTTCCATGTATCCTCATAGCAGAACTCTATCCAGTTATAATACAGCCTTTCCAAGTAGCCAGCATTTAATTGAAGAGGGCTAGGTATCCAAATTGGCCTCACCTTTAATTTGCTTTCCATGCATCCTCATTGCAGAACTCTATCCAGTTATAATATAGCCTTTCCTCTCAAACATAAAGAAGTGGGTAAAGGGGGGGAACAATTGCACATGAGAAATCAACATCACTTGCAACTAGCTAACAGAAAGTGAAAAATATGTATATCACAATTACTGCAGAGGATTCTTTTCCACATAAGTGATAAGTAATACGGAAAGGCTTTCCTTGATCAAACTTTTCGATAAAATGTGAAAAATTGATTAATATCCAGATGGCTTACCATCCAAAAGCTCATAGATTAAAACAAAGTTATTACGAATGGCATCTTCATCAAAAGCACCACCGAAATAAGATTTGAATAGTGCAACAGCCTACATGAGAATCAAAGAGAAAGTTGTCAAAAGGAGTAAAGACAACTAGAATACACCGGAATTCAATTCCAGTACCTACAAACTATAGCATATTCATTATACCAGTTATAAAAAAGAAAAAGTTGTAACAATGACAAGAACAACACCTATTTAGGCTATTAAATCATTTATAACATTATGCTCCCCTTCTCTATTTCATATGAGATTCCATGCATGCTTCTCTTGAGAGTTGAAAATGTATGATGTTTTTTTATATTAGTGGTATTAGGGCCAGCTTGTGCTCACCATCATTCAAGAATACCGGCTACTTCTCATCATTGGAGGTACCAGGTAACTCTCCCGACCTAGGCTTGGCTTAAGCATATGAGAAGATATCAACTAGCGTGTTTTCTCCCTGTTGGTTCATTTTTGTTCCCGTTGGGATTTGAACCTAGTTTCTCATAATTTTCACACTTCATTAACTGTATGGCCACACTCTAGGGTTGAAAATGTATATTTTTCTGGAAAGTTGGGACGATGGGCCGAATTCTATTTATATAAATAGAAAAATTTATAATGTGCAAATGGTTTAACAACAACAACATATCCAGTGTAGTCCCACAAGTGGGGTTTGGGGAGGATAGTATGTACGGAGATCTTACCTCTACCTTGTGAAGGTAAAGAGGTTTCCGGAAGACCCTCGGCTCAATCATGCACATGGTTTCTTTTAATATAATTAGAGGCTATTATAAGCTCTTATTTACTGCTACAATAGAATGTGGAAAGAAAGGTAGTACAAGCCGACAGAAATAAAGCAAGTAGTCGAGGAAAAAAGTACTCCAGATACTTATCCAACACAATGCGACTATCAAATATAAACAACCTGATGTTCAAATAGCAAAAATGTATCCCCTGCATTTACGCAAAATGATTTTGAAAGCTTATATGAAAAGAAGTAAAACATCAACTCCATAGATCAAATCTTCAAAAACTATGCAAGTACCTAATATCTTACAAAGCAAAATTATTTAGAGGGTGAGGTTACCTCAACAACAAACTTGAATGCACATGCGACATTTGCATTGCTGCTAACTACAATCACAATATATACATTGCTGATTCTCATGTAGAAGAAAGAGCAGCCTCCAATCTGCCTGACAGGACATGTCCCAAGCTCTTTTGTCTGCATTATATGCATCCGGAAGGCATCTACCATATTACCCCTGCTTAAATCAAAGCTCTCAGCTTAATGAGAACAGCATTCTTATATTGCAATTGACTTCTTTATTTTTGACAGGATCATGATGGACATGTTGAAGACATAATTAAGTAAATAAAAGTATCTCGCTAACAGCGTAAGGTTTAGATGAGATGGTCACACACTTCAATATGATATCAGAGCAGGCAAAGGTCCAGTGTTCAAGTATCACCGTCACCCATAATCAAAAAGAATTTTCAAATGCTTGGCTCGTAATAAAGAATTAAGCCCACGCATGAGGGAGCATGTTGAAAGCATAATTAAGTAAATAAAAGTGTGTTCTCTCACAGCGTAAGCTTTTAGATGAGATGATCACACGTTTCAATATGGTATCAGAGCTAAAGAAAAGATACTATGGTAGAAGTAAAGACAAGATACTATGGTTATTACACAAACATAATTATCAGTAATTAAAATAGTAACGAGAAGACAGAGCAAGTAAAAGTTATTTATCACTGCAAAACTATTACTTTGAGGCGACGAGTTTAAATATAGTATAGGTGTGTATATATATAAATAAATTGTTAGAAGTCTAACTGTATTAGAAGTCTAGTCTAAACTGTATTAGGAGTAGGCTAGGTTATGTGTATTATATATAGGGCTCATTGTATTATGTTTACATATCAGTTATATTCTTCTCCCGTGCTTTCTCACATGGTATCAGAGCTTTGGTGAGATAATTATCGTTGTGCGTCATTCCAACGACATCCGGGAAGAAATAACTCGGTCACCGTGCAATTTTCCGGTGACCTAAGTGACTAATTACGTCAAAGTCACTAATTATCAGTGTTGTGCAAAAAACCAACACTACCACAAGACTCGGAATAGAATTCCGACCAAACCCCAGAAAGTTCTCCGGCAGACTCCCCGTCACGCGCCGCCACGCGCCGCCACAGCTGTCGGCGCGTCAGACCACGCGCCGGCGCGTGGGGCTGCTTCCGGCCAGTTTTTGGCTTCGCTCCAGAAGGACAGTTTGGTCGGCCTTAATTTCCGACCCTACCCATCCTTGTTCCGTTCGATTCCGACAACTTTCAGTTTTTCCGGCGACTTTTCCGGCAGCTACAGAGACTTTCCGGCCAGAATTTCAAAAAGTTTCTTCAGGACAGTATCATCGCCCTCAAATTCCGAGCCTACTCATATTTTTATTTTTCAATTCCGACAACTTTGTATTTTTCCGGCAGCTACAGTGCTTTTCCGGCAGCTACAGTAATCCTGTTTTCCGGCAGCGACAGTTTTCAGTCCTCTGTTCAGTTTCAGCGAGTTTTCAGTTGATAATCCAACGATGTCTTTGGGACTAGATGCTTTCGGGCCTAAAAACCAGGGTTCTGGCAGTTCCGGTATTATGATTACCTCAGAACCTTTAATGGGAGGTTCAAACTACCTAGCTTGGGCTTCGTCTGTCGAGTTGTGGTGTAAAGGCCAAGGTGTTCAGGATCATCTAACCCAAGAGTCTAGTGACGGAGATGCAAAAGCCAAAGCACATTGGGAGAAGATTGATGCTCAGTTATGCAGTATTTTGTGGCGATCTATTGATTCCAAGTTGATGCCCTTGTTTCGTCCATTCCAAAAATGTTATTTGGTTTGGGAAAAGGCTCGTACTTTATACACTAATGACATATCTCGTTTCTATGACGTGATATCGCGGATGACAAATTTGAAGAAACAGGAATTGGATATGTCTACTTACTTGGGTCAAGTGCAGGCAGTTATGGAGGAATTTGAGACGTTGATGCCAGTTTCTGCTAGCGTTGCAAAGCAGCAAGAGCAACGACAAAAGCTGTTTCTAGTTCTTACTCTTGCTGGGCTTCCTAATGATCTTGACTCAGTACGCGATCAGATTTTGGCTAGTCCGACTGTCCCCACAGTTGATGAATTATTTTCTCGCTTACTTCGCCTTGCTGCAGCACCAAGTCACCCAGTGAGCTCATCACATACACTTGATTCATCTATCCTCGTCTCCCAATCCGTGGACAATCGGGCTTCTCATACTATGGAGTATAGACGAGGAGGAGGTCGTTTTGGAAGATCTAGACCCAAGTGTTCTTATTGTTATAAACTTGGTCACACTCGTGATGTGTGCCATTCTTTACATGGTCGACCAACAAAAAATGCTTATGTTGCTCAGACCGAGCCTACAGGTAACCAGGGATTTTCTGTATCTAAAGGGAGTATAATGAGTTCCTTAAATATCGAGCAAGTAAGCAGACGTCTCCACAAGTAGCCACTGTTGCTCAGCCTGATACTTCTGTTGCTGGTAATTCTTTTGCTTGTGTTTCCCAGTCTAGTCCTCTTGAACAATGGGTGGTGGACTCAGCTGCTTCTGATCATATCTCTGGTAATAAATCCCTTTTGTCAGATATTACGTATTCACAGTTTCTTCCCAACGTTACCTTAGCTAATGGGTCTCAAACTAAAGCAAAAGGAGTTGGACAAGCAACTCCTCTACCCTCTGTCACTCTAGATTCCGTCCTTTATGTCCCTGGCTGTCCTTTTAATCTTGCATCTGTGAGTCGTTTGACTCGTGCCCTCCATTGTGGAATATACTTTATTGATGACTCTTTTATTATGCAGGACCGCAGTACGGGACAGACGATTGGAACAGGACTTGAATCAGACGGACTCTACTACCTTCACTCCCTAACATCCTCTAAGGCCTGTCTAGCTGCAGATCCTCCAGACCTACTTCACAGTCGTTTAGGACATCCTAGCTTGTCCAAACTTCAGAAGATGGTGCCTCGTTTGTCCAGTTTATCCACATTAGAGTGTGAGTCATGTCAGCTCGGGAAACATACCCGCACCTCCTTTCCTCGTAGTATTGAGAGTCGTGCAGAGTCTGTTTTTTCTTTAGTTCATTCGGATATATGGGGTCCTAGTAGAGTATGTTCAACCTTAGGATTTCGTTATTTTGTTAGTTTCATTGATGATCATTCAAGATGTACTTGGATTTTCTTAATGAAAGATCGTTCTGAGTTGTTTTCTATATTCCAAAATTTTTGTGCTGAAATTAAAAATCAATTTGGTGTTTCTATTCGCACCCTTCGCAGTGATAATGCCTTAGAATATTTGTCCTCTCAATTTCAGCAATTTATGTCCTCTCATGGAATTATTCATCAGACCTCTTGTCCTTATACCCCTCAGCAAAATGGGGTTGCAGAAAGAAAGAATAGGCACATTATTGAGACTGCTCGCACACTTCTCATTGCATCTCATGTTCCGCTGCGTTTTTGGGGCGATGCAGTTCTCACATCTTGCTATTTGGTTAATCGGATGCCTTCATCTCCCATCCAAAATCAGATTCCGCATGAGGTATTGTTTCCTCAGTCACCCTTATACTCTGTCCCCCCTCGTGTGTTTGGGAGCACTTGTTTCGTTCATAACTTAGCTCCTGGGAAAGATAAGTTAGCTCCTCGTGCTCTCAAGTGTGTCTTCCTTGGTTATTCTCGTGTTCAGAAGGGCTATCGTTGTTATTCACCTGATATTCGCAGGTACCTTATGTCAGCCGATGTCACATTTTTTGAGTCTAAGCCTTTCTTTACCTCTTCTGACCATTCTGACCATCTGGCTATATCTGAAGTTTTACCTATACCGGCCTTTAGTGAGTCTATCTCTCCTCCTTCACCTTCCGCTACAGAAGTCTTACCCATTCCGAACGTTGGACCACCTACTGTGGCTCCTCCTAGACTCCATGCACAAGACACTCCACTCTTGACATATCATCGTCGTCCTCGCCCAGCATCCGGCCCGGCTGATTCACTTCCTGCACCTGCCCCTGCTCCTACTGCGGACTTGTCTCTTCCGATTGCACTTCGGAAAGGTATACGGACCACCCTTAATCCTAATCCCCATTATATTGGTTTAAGTTATCATCGTTTGTCATCACCCTATTATGCTTTTCTATCTTCTTTGTCCTCTGTTGCCCTCCCTAAGTCTACAGGTGAAGCATTGTCTCATCCAGGGTGGCGACAGGCTATGACTGACGAGATGTCTGCTTTACATGCGAGTGGTACTTGGGAGCTCGTCCCTCTTCCTTCGGATAAATCTACTGTTGGTTGTCGTTGGGTGTATGCAGTCAAGGTTGGTCCAGATGGTAAGGTTGATCGTCTTAAGGCTCGTCTTGTGGCCAAGGGGTATACTCAGATATTTGGGCTTGATTACAGTGATACCTTCTCTCCAGTGGCTAAGATAGCATCAGTCCGCCTTTTTCTCTCTATGGCTGCTGTTCGCCATTGGCCCCTGTATCAGCTGGACATTAAAAATGCATTTTTACACGGTGACCTTGAGGATGAAGTTTATATGGAGCAACCACCTGGGTTTGTTGCTCAGGGGGAGTCTCGTGGCCTTGTATGTCGCTTGCGTCGGTCACTTTATGGTCTAAAGCAGTCTCCTCGAGCCTGGTTTGGTAAGTTTAGCACTGTTATCCAGGACTTTGGCATGACTCGGAGTGAAGCTGATCACTCTGTATTCTATCGGCATTCTGATTCACGTCTCTGTATTTATCTAGTGGTCTATGTTGATGACATCGTTATTACCGGCAATGACCAGGATGGTATTACTAAATTGAAGCAACATCTCTTTCAACACTTTCAGACTAAGGATCTGGGCACACTAAAGTATTTTCAGGGTATTGAGGTCGCACAGTCTAGCTCTGGTATTGTGATCTCACAACGGAAGTATGCCTTAGATATTCTTGAGGAGACAGGAATGACAGGTTGTAAACCTGTTGACACTCCAATGGATCCGAATTCTAAACTTCTTCCAGGACAGGGGGAGCCTCTTAACGATCCTGAAAGATATAGGCGGTTAGTTGGTAAACTAAATTATCTTACAGTGACAAGACCTGACATTTCCTTTCCTGTGAGTGTTGTGAGCCAGTTTATGGGTTCGCCATGTGATAGTCATTGGGATGCAGTTGTTCGCATTCTTCGGTATATAAAATCAACTCCAGGTAAAGGTTTATTGTTTGAGGATCGAGGCCATGAGCAGATTGTTGGATACTCCGATGCTGATTGGGCAGGATCGCCTTCTGACAGACGTTCTACTTCTGGATATTGTGTCTTAGTAGGAGGAAATTTGGTATCTTGGAAAAGCAAGAAACAGAATGTGGTTGCTCGGTCTAGTGCAGAAGCAGAATATCGAGCAATGGCTATGGCGACATGTGAGCTTGTTTGGGTCAAACAGTTGCTCAAAGAGCTGAAATTTGGTGATGTTAGTCAGATGGGACTTGTGTGTGATAATCAAGCAGCTCTTCATATTGCGTCAAATCCAGTGTTCCATGAGAGAACTAAGCACATTGAGATTGACTGTCACTTTATCAGAGAAAAGATACTCTCGGGAGATATTGCTACAAAGTTTGTAAAGTCAAATGATCAGCTTGCAGACATTTTTACCAAGTCCCTCACTGGTCCTCGTATTAACTACATATGTAACAAGCTCGGTACATATGATTTATATGCACCAGCTTGAGGGGGAGTGTTAGAAGTCTAACTGTATTAGAAGTCTAGTCTAAACTGTATTAGGAGTAGGCTAGGTTATGTGTATTATATATATAGGGCTCATTGTATTATGTTTACATATCAGTTATATTCTTCTCCCGTGCTTTCTCACATAAATCAAATTTGACAAGTAGCTTTTTTTAGAAAGAAATTGGTAGATGCATATTTCATGCATTTACATTGCATGGTCACACTCTATGTAATTTCAGATTATTGAGGCAATTTCCCTTCTAACAATACCTCTCTTGCCTTCTCATCTTTTAAAGCATTTGAATCTTCATTCTCTCTTGTCTTTTTGGAGTAAAGGAAAGTTTGAGTTGATTATGTTCGAGGACTAGGTAAAAATTAAATTTTGCCGAACCTCGTAAAGTTCTGGTCTTCTTTTTGTTATTGTCTCATTTACTATTTATTAGCTATCTTAAGATATAATAGTTGTGGCTTCCGCAACACCTTGTCTGTTAACACAATGCTCATAAAACTCCAAATTGCAAGTCTTTCCTCTTTTAAGCAATTCTTGATCTGATAAAATTTTCAAGGATTTTCCTCCAGCATATCCCAAGCGCATGTGCCATAGCCTGGTCGCTTCTGCCTTATTGTCATCACTGATGCCATTGTCGTTGTCCCGATAATTGTACTATCGTGATAGTGGTGCATGTTATTGTTTCTCCAAATTCCCTTCATTGCCACTAGTGCACTGGAGCATAATTCTCATCATCCCATTTCCTGCAACGACATTAAACCTATTTCACTCTTCAAGAAATGGGAATTTTCTTCAACTCCAGTATGAATCGAACATTTGTTAATGTTATGATCAAACCTTCATGATCTTTTAATCGAATTGAACCAATACCATACGTGGTAAGAGAATTATTATTTGTGGTGTAAATAACTCCACGTTCTCCTTCTTGAAAATCAACGAACCAATCCTATTTGGAACACATATGATAGCTACAAGTTAAGTCCATCAGCCATACGGCAAATGGTTTGGTTGGCTCTATTCTAACTAGAGAGAAATCTTAGTCGTCACAATCAGCTACATTTGAATCCATGATTATCTTCCCATTGTTAGGTTTGGCCTAGTTTTTCAACTTTGGACAGTCTTTCTTCCGATGCTCGTTTCCTTGACAAAAGGGGCATTCATCTTTGCTGCATTTGGATCTTGACTTAGATCTTCCTTTCTTCGTTATCATCTGGTTTTGAGAACGACCTCTTCGGCCAATGCTTCTCCTTCTCCGCCCTTTTATTTCCTTTCATTCTTTGTTCATAATTGTACAAGGCAGGACAAACTTTTTTGAGAGATCTCATCATTCCCATAAAGTAGAATAGTTTCGAGGTGCTCGTACTCATCGAACTTAACACTATTAAGGCCATATCTCCATCATTAAAACTCACATACAAATTCTGTAAATTTGTCGCCAACTTATTAAAGTTGGTAATATCATTCATTGTAGTACCAGGAACATATGTGAAGCATAATAATCTTTTTTCATATATTCTACAATTTACTTGCAGAAATTTTCTTCGTGTATGGATACTTCTATTCTCTTGCAAGGTAAGATCGACCGATACCACACGCAACATGGTCGATAATCTTCCAATATTCTTCTCATATCTTGTGTGGTTTGTTTTCTTCTATGGTAATATGTAGCCCTTATTGGAAAAGGACATAAAGAACCTCAGCTTGCCACACACCAAAATGTTCTGACCCGTCAAAAAATCCAACTATAAATTTCGCATTTGACGTAATTCTTGTCATGTGTGAAGATGTTAACGATGTATTACTGACACCCGATATGGACTCTTCATTTTCTTGTCTCCACAAATTTATGAGGTTTGGCAAAATTTAATTTTCTGCCTAGTCCTCGGGAAAACAATAAACTCAAACTTTATTTCACTCCAAAAATATAAGTAAAATACTACAAGAGAGAAAGAAAACTCAAATGCCTTAGAAGATGATAAGGCAAGTGAGGGGTTATTTTATCAATTGAACAAAACCCTTGTTATTTATAGAAGTGAAATGACCTCAGTAATGTCATGCATGACATCACATAGAGTGTGATCATGCAATGTAAATGCATGAAAAATGCATCCGCTAATTTTTTTCTAAAACAGAGGTTTCCAAATGTTCACTCTAGTTTACATGGAATCTCATCAAATTTAACACAGGGGTTAAACTTGAAACAACTAGCCATATTACTAAAAGTATTTGGATTATGTTCACATTAATGTTTGGGGTGCTTCCAAAACACCTTCATTAGGCGGGAAACACTATTTTATAACCTTTATTGACGAGTTTTCCAGAGAGTGTGGGTGTATAGAATGAAATTAAAGATGAGGTGTTAGAAATTTCTCTCATAGAAGGCGATGATAGAGACTAGAGGTCTCAAATAGGATGAAAGATCACGTATCTTTGCACATACATGGTAGAGAACACAAAAATGATCTTTTCCGTAAGATTTGTGAAAGATGATGGTTTTGTCAGACATTTCACTGTCAGAAATACACCACAACAGAATGGAGAGGCAGAACACATGAACCGGACTTTATTAGAGAAGGTTCGGAAATATACAATGCTGGCTTGGGCAAAGAATTCTGGGAGGCAATAACATATACACCATCTGCAGCTATTGATGGCAAGACACCATTTGAAAAATAGTATGGGAAACCAGTTTAAGATTATAGTTTTATGCATGTAATTAGTTTAATTGCATATTATCATGTGAAAGAGTTAAAATTGGATCTGAGAGCAAAAAAAGCTATATTTATGGAGATTACTTCTAGAGTCAAAGGATACCACTTATGGTGTCTAGACAAGAAAAATTATATTAAGCAGACATGTTACTTTTGATGGATCCGCTATAACAAATAAGGTAACAGTTGAAGATGTCAAACAAACTGATGGTGCTTTAAAGTAGAAGGAGTTTGAGGGAAATCTAACAACACATGGAGAAAACGAGGAAACAACATAAGATTTTCCTATGGAAGAATAGCCGGTTGAGAGGGAGATTCCAACTCAGGAACCTCAACAATAACTTGAATTAATAGCGATCAACAAGTCAAAAAGAAAAATAAGAAAACCTACTCGTCTCATGGATCTGGTGGCTTGTGTAGCCTCAATTGTAGCTGATGGTATTCCTACCACTTCAAAAGATGCAGTCCAAAGTTTAGAAGAAGATAATTGGAGGATTGGCATAAATTAACATGTGGTCCCTTCATCAGAATCACATATGGAAATTGGCAATCTCCCGAAGGACAAGAAAGCAATTGGGTGCAAATGGGTATTTACAATGAGAAGGATATCCTAACCAAGAATATGTTCGATACAAAGCAAGATTGTGTCAAAATATATGCTCAAAATGAGAGAATAAATTATAATGAGGTATTTTCTCCGGTTGTGAAATACTTCTCCGTTAGAGTTTTATTGGCTTTGGTAGCACAGTTGAATTTGGAAAAAGTTCAATTGAATGTAAAAATTGCATTTTTACATAGACTTGGAAGACTATATGACTCAGCCAGAAGAATTCAGAGTTACTGCCAAGGAAAATATGGTGTGCAAACTTGAAAAATCGTTGTACGATTTAAAAAATCATTGTACAATTTGAAACAACCTTCTAGACAATGGTACAAACAATTTGACAAGTTTATGTGGTGGCAGAGGTACAAAAGAAGAAAATACGATCATCGTGAATATCTGCACAAGCTTGAAGACGAATCCTTCATATATCTTATCCTATACGTTTGATGTTATGTTGATTCCAAAAGTCAAGAGGAAATCGAGAAGTTGAAGATTCAACTAAGAATTAAGTTTGATATGAAGGATTTGGGTGAGGCAAAGAAAATTCTTGGCATGAGATAAAAAGACATATACATTCAAAGTAACTTTGTTTATCTCGAAAGAATGATTGAAGAGGGCAATAGATTATTTTGGCATGAACGAGAACACGAAGTCATTTAGAACTCCACTTGCTCCTCACTTTGAGCTTAGTGATGCTATGTCGCCGAAGAATGAAGTTGAACGAGAGTATATGTCAAGAGTATCATATGTGAATGTTGTTGGTAGTTTGACGTATGCGATGGTTTGCATAAGACATGATATTTCACATGTTGTCAGAGTTGTAAGTAGGTATATACTTAATCCAGGAAAGGAGCATTGGCAAGCTCTGAAATGGCTATTCTTGTGTTCTCTTATTCCTGATTCTTTATTACTTGTTATGTCATTTGCTTCCGTTACTCTATTACAATGTTGCTGCTATTGCTTGTTGCTTTATTTTTACTGCTCCTTGACCCAAGGGTTTATCGGAAACAGCCTCTCTACCTTTATAGGGTAAAGGTAAGGTTTGTGCACACACTAGCCTCCCCAGACCTCACTTATAGAATTAAAGTAGGCTTTTTGTTGTTGTTGTTACCTTTAGTTATAGTAGCTGTGATTTAGTAACTCCATATATATTAGGCTTCCGCAATATATATACATACACATCGCTATATTTAGAACCAATGTAACTTTAAATTTCTCATTAACCTCTAATGAGATGATTCATAGTAACATAAATGTCTATGATTTGTTTTGGACTATAACTTCCAAAAGTCTTTTTTCCTTCTAAAACTCTGTGAGTCTGTGGCAGTCAAATCCTATCACATAAATTAGTACAACTGGAGTAACATTTTAGAAAGCTCCAAACACACGCACACCAAATCGCAATACATTACTACAAAGTAGTGGTGGTGTAATGGTAATTTTTTTCTTTCTAAGATCCAACATCGATCTCTATGTTCAGACATCAATTTTTTACAATACAACACAGAAATCAGTAACTGCTTCTCCAAGTTCAGAAAATCAGTAAATGATATCAGAATTCTATATAGAATTATCCAATACACTGATTCGCGGGAAACTGGGGGGGGGGGGGGGGGGGGGGGAAAAACCCGACATCGTCACGGTAGAGGCGGTTGATAAGGACATCGCCGCGGAGATTAAGGAAGTATACAGCTGAAGCTGCCACAGGCATGGCTGCTACACCAAAAGGGATCTAGCCGCTTCGACCAACTCAGATCTAATTCTTCAATTGAAAGGAAATAAAAATGTAGGAAGAACAATTAGATATTACTATTGAAATGCTTAGGTAGGAGAGAAATGTCGCCAGTTGGACCAACTTAAATCGCCGTCTTCGGTATTTTCTAATTTCAACGAAATGAAGACGATGGCACGTGCTTTTCGTCTGACCTGGTTTAAAATTAATTTATTACGAGAGGTAAAAGGTCAAATTTATCAAATCACTATTCCAAATTGAGCAATTCATTTTAGGTGGAGCTCCGGAAATGACAAGGGCAAACATAGACAATTTGCTAATGTAATCGTATAAAAAAAACCAAAGCGTAGTGAGTTGTAAACTTGAGCAATTTCAAATAGTATAAGAGTAACGTTTGACCTTTTTCCTTTAAGAAATTTCACTACTTAATTACTTAATGTAAGTTCCGTTTAATTTTATATACTTTACTGTGTATCTTATAATAAAAAAAGAATTTCCCAATTAGTAGTATTTTTAACAATTTTTTAAAATTTTCACGTTGTTAAGAGTAATTGAGTATATTAATGTATTTGTATTCATTAGTTAGTTAGAGAACTTGTATGGTTTAGTTAGTTAATTGTAGTGTAATTTCCACTACTTGATAGTTGTCACTGTGTGTGTATATATTACATCACATGCAATCAATACATACTTTTGCATTTCTTCAATTCTCCTCTTCTGTTCCAGAATGTTCTCAAGCTCAGCTCGGAGCTTCCTCTCCAATGGAGATTGAACCAAGTAGTCTCAGCTCCTCACATAATATCATAGCAAGGCTCTGTCTCTTCGTATCATCCTTGTTCTTATGCTCTTCCGCTTCAACCTTATTTTAAGATCATGCATCAAATTCGTGAGTTTACACAATTGCAACTTCACCTTTGTTTTTCCACCGATTCGACTGAATTTAGGTTCAAATCTAAATCTGAGGATAAATCTTTTAAGTTTTTGTATTGACCTCTCATTTCAGCTCAATTTTTAATGTAGACCATTTCTTTCTTGATTGTATCGATTTGTCACTCCAATTCAATTTTGAGTTGTAGTTCAATTTTCGATTCTATTTGAGCTGTAGTTCCTTGTTTCATCTTCAATTTTTTAATTCTTCAAATCATGGCCGGAGAAGATGATGTTGCTGATCCAGTTGTTGGAACACCAAATCTGGTGAGAGAAGTCATGGACTCCACTAATCCTCTGTACATGCATCTATCAGAAAATGCTGGATCGAGTTTGGTACTTCTACCTTTTGACGGAATATGATATAGATTCTAGAGAAGAGGAGTTCTACGAGCATTGTCTGTGAAGAGCAAAATTGGATTTATCAATGGCAAGTGTAATAAACCTAATTCTGATTCTGCGAGTTATGGATAGTGGGAAAGATGTGACGATATGGTCACATCATGAATTTTGAATTCACTTTTGAAGGATATAACAGATAACCTACGGTATGTAAATGATGCAAATGAGCTTTGGCAGGAATTGGAAGACATATATGATTAGACTAACGGAGCAAAAATGTATCAGCTTCAAAAGGAAATCAATGATTTAACCCAAGGCTCACTAGACATTACTGGCTATTACACAAAGATGAAAAAGCTTTGGGAAGAATTGCACATTTTGAATGCCAACACTCAGTGCAATCGCCAATGTGTTTGTGGAGCAAAAGCAAATATGCATAAGACAGAACAAGACAAGAGGCTAATTCACTTTCTGATAGGCTTAAACGAGGTGTACACAATAGTAAGAAGTAGCATCTTAATGATGAATCCACTGCCCACAATAGCTCAAGCATTCTCAATTTTGATTCATGAAGAAAAGCAACGTGAAGTTAGGCCACACAATCAGTTAAACCTAGAATCAGTCTCAATGAATGTTCATGGTCAGCCTAACAATGGTTTTGGAACAAATTATAACCAGGTGACAAACACAGGAAGCCATTCCAACATATTAGGATACGGAGTTCCACATATGTTTTGTGACTACTGCAAAAGGGAAGGCCATACAAAGGACAACTGCTACAAATTACATGGTTTCCCATAGAAATTTTAAATTCACAAGAGGTAAAAATACAGCATCAGCAGCAAATGTACATGCAGGACCTCAAGAATTTCCTACTGGAGAACATGATCTTGCTGAGAGTAACGGACAAAATTAACCTCACACTCAAACTGCACCAGACCTAACTAAGGACCAGTACAATCAACTACTGAGCCTATTAGAGAAGCTTCACATTGGAACTGTAGTTGAGACCTCAAACAACATCACAAATGGAACTGCAAACTTTGCAAGTATATCGACTTGCTATACTTATGATGAAATCATTGGTGATTTTTCATATAAGTGTTCTCATTTACCTACTGACTTTTGGATCATGGATTCCGGTGCATCAAATCACATGTCCTATAACAAGAGTTCATTCACCAACACTAGAGTCTTACCATATCCCTTTTTAGTCACCCTTCCAAATGGCTACAGGGTTAAAGTAACAGACATAGGTAATGTAGTTCTTAGCCCAAAGCTGACTTTGTACAGAGTACTGTTTGTTCCTAGCTTCAAGTTCAATTTGATCTCTATTCATTCATTGACCTTACAACTCAAGTCCATTGTTACTTTTTCTGCCTATACATGTATGTTGCAGGCCCCTTCAATGAAGAGGCCTTTGGAGATTGATAGGGCAAGTAATGGCATGTACTTCCTCTGTTCAGAGTTCCAATCAGCAAATCCAGCTTCTTCGTTCAGTTGTGGTATTTTTAACTCATTCACGATACTAGAAGGGTGCAGACTAGCTCATTATCTACATCTCCATTTGTAAAAAATTGCCAGCCAGATAATAAAACAGCTCGTACTAATGAGAGTCTAGGTAGTTTTTCTGATTCTGTACAAGCATCTAAGTCACCTTTCTTTACCACTATAAAAAACCTCTCATTCACATAATAAAAGAGCTTTTTCAAATGTCCCTAATTCCTTATTTGCATCAAGTCATGGGGTTTGTGTTGATTACTCATGGCATAATAGATTAGGCCATGTGACTTTTGTGAAAATGAGGGGGATCCATTCCATACCAACCAATTTTGCACCTAAGCAGCCTTTCTTTGTTCAATTGTCCACATGGCTAGACATGGCAGACTCCCATTTCCATAGAGAACCACATTATCCACTCACATCTTTGATCTGCTACATGTAGACCTTTAGGAACCCTACCACCTTGCTACACATGACAACCACAAGTATTTACTAACCATAGTGGATGGCTGTAGCAGATCCAGTTAGACACAGTTGTTGAGCTCTAAAAGTAATTCACTTGAGGCAATCAAAGTGTTTGTCTCCATGATTGAGAACCAATTTCAGGTTTCTATCAAGACCAATATGTCTGATAATGGATTGGAGTTCACTAGTAATGAGGCATCAACCTTTTTCCAAAGTAAGGAATTATCCATCAAAGAACCTGCCCCTAAACACCACAACAAAATGGTAGGGTTGAAAGGAAACAAAAACATCTCTTGGAGACAGCAAGGGCCCTACTATACCAGTCAAAATTGCCCTTAGGGTACTGGGAGAGTGCATTCTAACAGCAAAATACTTGGTAAATAGACTCCCCTCTTCAGTTTTAAACAACAAATGCCCATTTGAAATTCTCTATAAAAAGAAGCCTACATATTCCCATTTGAGAAGCTTTAGGGTGCCTATGCCATCCTACCATTCTTAAACCTCACAAAGACAAATTTGAATCAAGAGCTAGCCCACACATATTTGTAGGATACCCCTTTGGATCAAAAGGATACAATGTACTTGATTTGTGTAGTAAAAAGATACACATCTCTAGAGATGTTTAGTTCCTTGAACACATTTTTCCATTTGCTATTTCTCCTGATCATTCTACTTTTCCTTCCATCTTAAAGTTAATAACCTCCAGTCTAAGTTGTACTCCAAATGTTAGCTGCAAGATAGAGAACACATTCACCACTCTGTTACTGTTGGAAATCATGTATATCTATGATATGTGCGCTTTGGTTGTATGAGCATGATTTTCAGGTATAGGTTTTGATGAATGACAAACAATGAAGTCAAGTGTCAAACAACGATATAATTTGACAATCAATCAAATGGCGAGAAGCATACTGATGACGGAATTGCATGAACGAGCCAAAGAGTTCAAGACCGAAGACCCAAGACGTAGGTCGTTTGGTAGAACCAATGTAAGGACAACGTTTAAGTTATCTAATCCTTTGGCTCAACACTAGGTCATCATAAACATGCATAAAATATTTTATTAAATCATATTTATCATAAACATGCATCTTTGTGTTAAAACAAAATGATGTTGAAGGTTTTAACATGTCTTTTAAATCTGGACCTCAACAATCGATTATTTGAATCCCACAATCGATTGTATTAAGACAGTGTGATCTGAAGTTTTTCAAAATAGCAAACAATCGATTGTCTACTTTTAACAATCGATTATTTTGAGACAGTGTGCAACCGAAGTTTTTAAACATCTAAACAATCGATTGTTTTTGTCATACAATCGATTATATTCATAAACAATCGATTGTCATTTTCATACAATCGATTATATTTTAACCGTTCCCACAGAATCCGAAATTGATTTTTGAACGTTGAATACAATCGATTATTTGGTCCATACAATCGATTGTTTAGCCTAAAATCAGGAATCTGTCTTTTGAACGTTGGTCAAACAATCGATTATCTACTCCAAACAATCAATTGTTTGAGCACAGAATCAGGGATTTTATTTGTCAATTAAGCAACGGTCAGCACCACTTTTTCACCTATAAAAAGAGGTCTTTTGAGCTGATTTTAAACACACAACTCCTCCATACATTGTTATACATATTGATCATTTTCAAGCATCATTTTAGAGCTTTTGTTGAGCCATTTGATAGACAACTTTGTGTTGTTCATAGAGCTTATTGTGTATCTCTTTATCCACTCTATTGAGAGAGTATTTGTTGTAAAAGAGAGTTGTTTGAGAAGAACATATCTTTATCATTTGTCGGGTTTGCTAAGTACCCAAAGTCTTAGTGGTTGAAGTCTTGGGGTGAGGTATCCTCAAGCAAGTGAAGTCTTAAGGTGTGGTATCCTTGAGCAACTGTAACAGTTTGATAAGCACCCGTAAGCTTGACGAAGATAGTGGAAATCTCGAGAGAATCTCTCGGGACTGGACTAGCCACGGGTTGTGGTGAACCAGGATACATCCGTGCGTTCGTTCCTTATTATTTACTTATCGCACTTATTTCATTCCTGCAATTTTTAAATTCTGCAAGTTTACGCTATTTTTTATCATAACGCTATTCACCCCCCCTCTAGCGTTAAGCGTATTTTCTAACAATTGGTATCAGAGTCTAACTCTCTGAAAGCCTTAACCGGTTGAGAGAAACATATATTTTTCTGTTGAAAATATTGAACGCAGGAACGATGGATGAACGACAGTCCACCACTTGCCCTCCACTATTTGACGGAACAAACTGTACATATTGGAAAGAGCGGATGAGCATCTTTCTCAAAGCAAACAGTTTTCGTTTGTGGCAAATCATCAAAAACGGTGAACCAATGCCGACAAAGAAAGTTGGAGAAACCACGGTTCCAAAGAAGGAAGATGAATATGATGCCGAGGATATCAAGAAAGTTGAAAATAATGCAAGGGCCATCCATGTATTATATTGTGTGGTGAATCCAGATGATTATCGAAAAAGCTCTTGCTGCACAACCGCCAAGGAGATGTGGGATAAGCTCGAGATCATTTATGAAGGTACGCCTCAAGTCCGAGAAGCCAAAATTGATTTTCTAACACATA
Source organism: Nicotiana benthamiana (assembly GCA_034376525.1). NCBI lineage: Eukaryota > Viridiplantae > Streptophyta > Magnoliopsida > Solanales > Solanaceae > Nicotiana > Nicotiana benthamiana. Next base: position 87,350,366 of record CM067331.1, on the reverse strand, counting down.
AATATGAAATCTTTAAAATGGAGAAGGAACCCATTGGTGTTATGTTTGAACGATTTTTAAGAATCGTCAACGATCTCCATGCTCTCGGGAAAGTTTACACGAACAAAGATCTTGTTTGAAAAGTTCTACGGAGTCTCACTCCTGAATGGCGCTCTAAAGCCAATGCCATCCAAGAGTCGATGGAATTCACGGATATCACGATTGATGGACTAAGAGGTAACCTCGAAACTTATGATAGCACAATTCTTAATCCTTATCTTAGAAGCAATTCAAATTTTGCCTTCAAAGCCTCATCCTCTAAACGAGAAGAGGTAAGTGATTCGGAAAGGGATGATGATAATATTTCAAATGATATAATTGAAAAGTCTTGTAAGTCTATGAAGAAGGACAAGAAAAAGAAGAAACACCATAGGCGCGTATCACGGGATTCGGACAGCTCGAACAATGAAACTGCCGCATTATGCTTCATGGCCGACAAATAAGAAGAGGTAAGTACTTCTAACTCTCACTCGTTTGAAGAATTACAAAATGCCTATGATGAACTGTATGGTGAATTTGTTAATGCTTCCAAAACTATCATAGAATTGAAGAAAACAATTTCTTTGCAGAAAACATTTCTTCGCAAGAAACAGATTTTCAGAAAACACTTTCTTTACAAGAAAAAGATTTTGAAAAATCCTCTTCTTTGAAAGAAATAGATTTTGAAAAATTGAATAATTAAAATGGTGTTCTTAAAAATAAAATTGAAGTTTTAGAAAAAGAAAATAAATTTTTGAAAAATGACATTGTTGATTTTAAAAATAAAATCAAGGAATTGAATGAAGCCTCTTCTATTGATAAATGTTCCAATTGTTCTTCTTGTAGTTCTTTAAAACTAGAGAACACAGAACTTAGGAAAGCACCAGAAACACGTAGTGTTGATAGTCCTAAATTGAAGATATTAAAAAGGATGTAAGTAATGAGGTCGGACCATCTAGAAAGAATTCTAGGAACCTCACTAATGAGTCTAAGATTAATTGTTTTAGACCACCTAGAAACAACTCTAGGAATTTTGTTAATGAGTCTAGAATGAATAATTTTAGACCACTAGACACAATTCTAGGAATTTTATTAATGAGTCTAGAATGAATAATTTTAGACCACCTAGACATGACTCTAGGAAATTCAACGCTTCTAGGGGGAACAACTTTAGATCACCTAGAACGCATTTGGCTCAACCTAGACATATGCACAATCCTAATGTTATATGTCACTATTGTAATCGGGTATGACACATTGCACCCGTTTGTTTTGCTAAACATAAAGATTTATGTGTTGATTATGACTATTGTTACCCTAACCCCCAAGGACCCAAAAGAAGTTGGGTACCAAAAACCTATTTTTAGGTTCTTTTTGCAGGTGTGCTTGAAGACTACAATATTGTAGTGGATGCACCAAGCACGAAACCTTAATGCATTAAGGGGGAACGTCGGCTAGTTATCGTATTTTGAATAAAAACGCAATGAGTTGATATGTGCAAATAATCTATATCAGTTTTGGTTGATACATGCTTTAACAAGTTTTATTTTTGAATAACAATTAGTATCAATTGGTTTTATAATAAATGATTGATTCACGTTTTGATGAATATTTTTAGTTTAAATAACAATTGGCATAGTTGAGAAAAATGATCGGTATTATTAGTATGCCATTTACTAACTTTTTATATGATCTTGTCTATAACGATTGGTATCGTCAATGGTTTAAATAACTTTTGGTATACTCTTTTTGCTAATGCCAAAGGGAGAAGAATATGGGCGATATGCATGCTTTAATTAAGGGGGAATTATATTGAATTGAATTGGTTGCATAAATTGTATGTTGAGATATAGCATCTATTTAGGGGGAATTCAATATGCATATCTTCCGTTGTTTGTCATTATCAAAAAGGGGGAAATTGTTGGAAATCATGTATATCTATGATATGTGTGCTTTGGTTGTATGAGCATGATTTTCAGGTATAGGTTTTGATGAATGACAAACAATGAAGTCAAGTGTCAAACAACGATATAATTTGACAATCAATCAAATGGCGAGAAGCATACTGATGACGGAATTGCATGAACGAGCCAATGAGTTCAAGACCGAAGACCCAAGACGTAGGTCGTTTGGTAGAACCAATGTAAGGACAATGTTTAAGTTATCTAATCCTTTGGCTCAACACTAGGACATCATAAACATGCATAAAATATTTTATTAAATCATATTTATCATAAACATGCATCTTTGTGTTAAAACAAAATGATGTTGAAGGTTTTAAACATGTCTTTTAAATCTGGACCTCAATAATCGATTATTTGAATCCTACAATCGATTGTATTAAGACAGTGTGATCTGAAGTTTTTCAAAATAGCAAACAATCAATTGTCTACTTTTAACAATCGATTATTTTGAGACAGTGTGCAACCGAAGTTTTTAAACATCTAAACAATCGATTGTTTTTGTCATACAATCGATTATATTCATAAACAATCGATTGTCATTTTCATACAATCGATTATATTTTGACCGTTCCCACAGAATCCGAAATTGATTTTTGAACGTTGAATACAATCGATTATTTGGTCCATACAATCGATTGTTTAGCCTAAAATCAGGAATCTGTCTTTTGAACGTTGGTCAAACAATCGATTATCTACTCCAAACAATCGATTGTTTGAGCACAGAATCAGGGATTTTATTTGTCAATTAAGCAACGGTCAGCACCACTTTTTCACCTATAAAAAGAGGTCTTTTGAGCTGATTTTAAACACACAACTCCTCCATACATTGTTATACATATTGATCATTTTCAAGCATCGTTTTAGAGCTTTTGTTGAGCCATTTGATAGACAACTTTGTGTTGTTCATAGAGCTTATTGTGTATCTCTTTATCCACTCTATTGAGAGAGTATTTGTTGTAAAAGAGAGTTGTTTGAGAAGAACATATCTTCTCATTTGTCGGGTTTGCTAAGTACCCAAAGTCTTAGTGGTTGAAGTCTTGGGGTGAGGTTTCCTCAAGCAAGTGAAGTCTTAAGGTGTGGTATCCTTGAGCAACTGTAACGGTTTGTTAAGCACCCGTAAGCTTGACGAAGATAGTGGAAATCTCGAGAGAGTCTCTCGGGGACTGGACTAGCCACGGGTTGTGGTGAACCAGGATACATCCGTGCGTTCGTTCCTTATTATTTACTTATCGCACTTATTTCATTCCTGCAATTTTTAAATTCCGCAAGTTTACGCTATTTTTTATCATAACGCTATTCACCCCCCCTCTAGCGTTAAGCGTATTTTCTAACAGTTACTACTTCTCCTGCACCCACTAGTGCTATTACAGACCCCTCTCCACAAATTATACCTAGTGTGCACACACATGAATCACAAACAACAATTAACATGGACACTACCACAAATGTTATACGTAATTTCCCTACTAATTCTCATATTATATTGCATGAGCCTAGGAAATCATTAAGAGTACATAATCCTCCTTCTTACTTAAATGACTATGTTTGCTCCCTTCCAACACTGAAAAACCAATCACAACATGAACACACACAAATATTGAATTCTCTCCTCTCTAAAATACAACAGATTTAACTTCATACTTTACGCCATAATAGTCAGTAGGTCATGAGGAACATTTTTCATGAGAGTGAACCATGTTCATATGAGGATGCATCCATGAACCCTGCTCGGCAAGCAGCCGTGACACAAAAATTTGAAGCCTTATGTGCTAATCATACTTGAGATCTAGGAGTTTTGCTTGCAGGTAAGAAAACCATAGGGGGTAGATGGGTGTACAAGATCAAACACAAGGCAGATGAGTGCATAGAAAGATTCAAAGCAAGACTTGTAGTTAGAGGCTATACACAACAAACATGGATAGATTATACAAGACCTTCTCTCTTGTTGTCAAAATGATAACTGTCAGAACACTGATAAGTGTAGCTGTGAAGAAAGGCTGGGATCTCTTCCAATTAGATGTCAATAATACTTTTTTACATGGAGAGTTCAATGAAGAAGTGTATATGGATGTGCCACAAAGCTTACAAGTTGACACACCAGGCATTGTGTGCAAGTTGAAGAAGTCCTTCTATGGACTAACGCAAGCAAGTAGACAATGGTATGACAAACTAACAAATCTCTTTGTTCAAGGGGTTTTGTACATTCAGTAAATCACTATCCCCTTTTCTGCAAAAAGAGTGCCACCTCCAACATATTTGTGGTTGTGTATGTGGATGACTTGATCCTCACACGAACAGATTCAAGTGAGACCACAGCATTGAATAGTTTCTTACATGATAAATTCAGAATCAAGGACTTAGGCAAACTGCACTATTTTTTGGGTCTAGAGATATTCTATAAGGCTGATGGAGTACTCATTTCTCAGAGAAAATTTGCCACAGATCTATTGAAAGAGTATGAATTCCTGGGAAATAGTACAGTCACTTCTCCACTTGACTGCACTATCAAACTAAGGGCAACTGAGGGACCATTATTGACAGACCCTACTTTCTATAGGAAGCTTATGGGCAAGCTAAACTTCTTTACAAATACAAGGGTGGACATTACCTATAGTGTACAACACCTGAGTAAATTCATGCAATCCCCAAGAGAACCACATCTCAGATCTGCATTTCACGTGCTTAGATATCTTAAAGGTGATCCCACACTGGGCATCTTCCTATCGAATAGTCCTGACTATACCTTGAGAGCATATTGTGATTTAGATTGGACTGCATGCCCTGATTCAAGAAGATCAGTGAGTAGGTATATAGTTTTGATTGGATAAAGTGGAGTCAGTTGGAAATCAAATAAGCATGACACAGTCTCCTTATCATCTACAAAGCTGAGTACAAATTCATTCGCAAGGTAGTTGGTGAAGTGATATGGTTAAGGAGGCTGCTAGAGGAATTGATTGGTACTTGTCAAGAACATATTCATGTTTTCTGTGACAGCCAAGCTGTTATACATATGGAAAGAAATCCCGTGTTTCATGAGCATACAAAACACATAGAGGTTTATTGTCATTTTATAAGAGATAAGCCACAAGATGGACTAATCACTCAGCATCATATTTCAACAAATGATCAATTAGCTGACATTCTAACCAAGGCTTTGACTGGCTTAGACGAGTATCCTTGGCAAGTTGGCACTGACTTCTTCCCCACCAACTTGGGATGGGGGGGTGTTAAGAGTGATTGAGTATATTTATGCATTTGTATTCGTTATTAGTTAGAGAACTTGTATGGTTTAGTTAGTTATTAGTTAGTTAATTATACTGGAACTTCCACTACTTGATAGCTGTCACTATGTGTATATATTACATCACATGCAATCAATACATACTTTTGTATTTCTTCAATTCTCCTCTTCTGTTCCAGAATGTTCTCAAGCTCAGCTCGGGGCTTCATCTCCAATGGAGATTGAACCAAGTAGTCTCAACTACTCATACACGCTTACAATTTATTAACATCCTTAATTAAAAGAATATTTAATTAGGCTATTCTTCACCACTTTTTACACGTTCCAATTAATGAATTTGTTAGTGTAGTTTTATTCTTTAAAAAAATTAGTAGCTATAATTACATTTTTCTTTGTGAGCCAAAAGCACTAATATTTTGAACGGTAATAGTATTTATTTTCTTTTAAACATACACTAGTATGTTACTTTATACTTTAGGTGCAACGGTGTTATTGGTAAGAAGTGTGCATAATTCAGTTTGGATCAATTTTTCTCTTAAAAAAATCAAACCAATTAAGTCGATTTTTTAAATAATAAAATTAAACCAAATCAATTAACTCGTTTTTTATAGGTTTGGTTAATGTCGCTTTAGTTGATGTTTTGGTTATTTCAAATTTTTTGTTGGGTTTTTTCCCCCTTAAATATGAGGCATTTGCCAAGCACATATTGTGCCGACTATATTCCAACGCAGCACTATCAAACCAAGTTTTTTAAAAATAAATTAGCATTTACCAAGATATATTGATAATATATAATTGAATTAAATAGTCATGAGTAATTTGAACTCAATTAAAGACAAGTTATTTTTAACAAAAAATAAATTACCGGACTTAGAAAATAAAACTACCATCAAACAAACATGTAAAGGCAAATTTGATTATTATAATAGCAAAGAACTAAACTACTAACTAAGAGTGTGTGTATATATGTGTGTGTGCGCGTTTGTGCGCGCGTGATAATAACATTTAGTCAATTTTAAAAATTCAAAACTAAGATTAAATCAAACAAAAATATTACATCAAATTTTTTCTATAGATTTTATTTGGTTTTAGGTTTCGTTCGTTTTACCCGTAAAATGATACACTTGAATTTATACATAGTTAATAGATAAGTGAATTAATTGATCTTAAAATAATAGATGAATTAGATAAAAATATGACATTTAGCCTTGAGATTGAGATAAAATAGCATAAATGGTAATTCCAAAAGTAGGGATTTTGGGCATAATAGAGATGATATTATTAAACAAGAAGGTAAGATCATATTGAGCTTTGAATAGAAAGTAGTGTATGTTTGCCAGAAAATTTGTATCCTTTACAATGATAATAGAGCTCACTATTTAAATTTGCACCTAGGGAACAAGGTCCTGAGATTAAATCACTCTTTAATGTCAATTATAAGAACCATTGAAGAATATGTAACGACAACCAGTGAAAGCCATATTCCTTATAACGGGTTGTGTACTTAATGTTGTAGAATAATCCTCATTGAATGCCACCGGGTGTTAGGCATTTACTTTATCTTTATAAATATCGTTCTCCCCAGTGACAGATGGGATCGTTACTTTTGGTTTTAACTATCTTCCGTCTTCGGCTCCACGTGTCATTTTCTTGTGCGATCATTTAAGATAAATATATTTTACCGTATACAGATAGTCCCCCTACTTTCTGGTGGCATAAATTTGTATCACCGATAAGTTGGTAGAAACACATTTTTTGGCAGAAAATTTTTCTGACGGTTGATTAGACGCACGTCTCCCCGCATTTAATACCTCGAATACGCTTCATCCCATGATTTAGCATCATTTTTGTCGAATATTGAGGTAAGTATATCCACGATTCTAGCAGTCTATTCCTTCACTTATACGCATCAAACTTCATCATTCACACTTCATAATTCTTCGAACTTTGTTAAACTCTCTTCATTCAACTTGTACTTTGTCTCCAACCTTTATATAACTTTCTTCTTAAGAGAAAAGGTTTTCCTTATTTTCTAATACATAATGGCTTCTTCTTCTAAATCCCTAGTTCTTCAAAGAGCAAAGGAAAACCCGATGAGGATGCTCCTCATACGGTGATCATCATCACCCCTAGAAGTCTTGTCACAACTAATGACTTTGAAGAGAAATTTCCTTCTGCTAACCCTCGTACATGGGCCATTGGCATATACCCTTCTTCCATCTGTCGTTCTAGTATTCCTGTTGTAAAGGAAGACTGTCATTGCCAAGATCTAAACATTATCACGCCTGATCTGGCGGAGCAGGTAAACTTATCGAAGAAGGGTTTTACATATTTTTATATGTATACCTTCACTGTGTAAGCGTTTTCTTTGAATGGAGAGCTTGACTCCATCATTGTTGAGTTCTGCCTCCTCTATCAAGTTTTGTTTGGCATAAGTAAGCCCTTCCATTTGGAGGACACTTGCTTGTCTTTGGTGCTTGTGTCAGGAGACTAGAGAGGAGCTATCCCTAGCTCAAGTGATAAACCTCTATTTTCCCAAGATCTTCTTTGGAGGAACGATAAATTCAGCAAACGTGCCACAATGCTCTGTTATCTAGCATGGATGATGACAACACCCATGGTGGATGGAACGATTCCTTGCAGTTATGTCACGACCCAAACATATGGGCCGCGACGGGCAACCGGTACCTTACTCAACTGATTACCAGCTTATGTATCTTTCTTATTACACCATAGGTAGGTGGGCCATAAGGGGCGTCATGAGATAATTAGAGTAAACATGAGGGAATATCTGAAATAGAACTACCCAACCTAATATAGAAACTCATACCTGTAACATACAGACCTATAAGACCAATGTGATCCATTATATACTTAACATATAGGCCGACAAGGCCATACAAGTATCTGTATACATGACATCTATCTACAAGACTTTAAGTGTACATACTTATCATAAAGGTCAGGACAGGGCCTCACATATCAAATAATACACGTCTAAATGGTACTGACCAAACAAGGAACTCAGGAGTAAATGGAGCGCAACAACACCTTTCGATAAGCTGATAGCCTACTTGGAGGACTCTCGACCTATCTATCAGGACATGAAGGCATGAAACGTAGCGTCCCCAGGCAAAAGCGACGTCAGTACAAATAATACATTGAATATATAAGGAATAAAAATCAGTAAATAATAGACAATGGACATAAGAGAAACATGGAGTAAAAGACTCGATAGGTAAGTCCAAATTGCTTTGTGAATCATTTAATACTTATAATGTCATGCATATGCGTATGAATGTCATGTCGTGCATAAGTACATGTGTTCATAACATCGTCAAGCCTCTGAGGGCATCCCATCATATCATCTCGGTCACTATGGCAAAATCATCAACGTATACCAGCTAATCGGGTGGTAGTGCGTATATAACATCATAATCTTTTCCCATATCCCTTATACTATATATATATATATATATATATATATATATATATATATATATATATATATATATATATATATATATATATATATATACGTATATAACGTTGTCTGATCATAGACTAATGTACATGTATAAATGAATGTAATGAATGAGAAGTACATTAATAAAATTTCTTGAAACGTCATAAGACCACTATCCATCTGTTTAATATCATGAAATAAACATTATCAATTTACATATTTTTTGAGACCATGAATATGCGATAGAATAATAAGACATGTGGGGAATCAAGAACATTGTAACCTCTAGTATTTCTATAAATAGAGTCATTTATGGAAGTTGTTTATTTGCTCTTTCGTTTGTATCGTATGGATCATGCGAAAAAAGAAACAAGGGATAGCCTTAACATACCTGAATCGATTCTCTTGACAATCTCTCCAACATACATTAATTGCGACTAAACACGTGACAACAAGATTGAAGTAGGAAAACATCCGTATAATATTTTTGAAAAAGATTACACCATACTCCTTAAAATTTGCAAAATCTCACGTTGCTAAGACACAATTTTGCATGAACTGTTTGAAGTAACTCAATAAATGTTACTATCGAAGAACATGATATTTTCTGGATGCTTTCTCATCCGTAAGAATGTAACATGTCTTCATTTGGTGACTTTTAAGAGTGCTTTTGTATTAGTGGGTGGTGGGCCCACTTTTGGCTTCGTTGGTCACATACTCTTTCAAGTCTTGCCAACTTGCAATCTAAGCCAAATAGTCACTAAATAGATGATATGTTGTTGGCATGTTGGTGACCATTCAATCTTACCTTATTACACTAATTAATTAGTTAATCTCCTACTAAAATTATTAATTATCCAATGATTTAGATAATCAAGAATTATCTCAAATTACTTAAAATACTATTTACTTTTAACACATTTTACTATCATGGTCATGTGGTACCTTGTATGGTACTAGTCCATAAACACCGCGTATTATAGCTTAGACCATATTTTATCTCGAATTGTCAAACTTCGAAGAAACTCAATTTTTCAGATTTTCTTACCTTCTCACCTTCACGGATTTACTCATCACTTATTTGAAATAGCATAATGCTTATAATCTCAAAATAATCTCATTCCCGAACTTACGCCGATTAACTTACGACGAAACTTTAACATACAAAAATGTGGGATGTAACATCTCATTTTTGAGCTTCCACCAATTTATTTATGGCGTACTTTCATGTATGAAAAACATGGGGTGTATCAAGTTGCCACTAAGGATATTAATCTAGCAACGGCTTCATGCTTTATAGAATCATGGAATCACACTCGTAAGTTCCTCTTTTAACCTTTCTTTCATTAAAGATCATCTCATATCATTATTGACCCTTTTTCTTTTCCATATTTTGGCAACTAGTCGGGTACCAACTAGGGTTGACGGCTTGGACCATTGGGTCCAGAAAATCTTAGTTGTCACTACGCCCCAGACCCGTATGTGGAAAGAACTGGCCGTTAAATATGGGTGGAAGGCCAAAAATCATTGTAACTTGGACTCATCGTGTCTTTGTTTTTCGTGTAAGGAAGTGGATTAATCCTTTCTCTTTTTGCCAAATTTAAGTCTATCCTTAGGCTCGTTTATCATCCCCAAGGAGGATGTTTTGGCTAATCATGTTGATGCGGTGAGGATAGTTCAGAAGGTGTTTACTTGGACTTGTGTCTCCAAGCCTGCTTCGGGTGTAAGTGTTTCCTTTCGGAGTCCCCAACCGGAGAGCAAGCAAGCAAAAAAGAGACATTCCTCTATTGCCGGAAAAAAAGTAAGGAGTTTTGTGCCCGAATCATCTTCAGATGGTGTGGTGTCGAGCTATGCGCCCGAGCCGGCAATAGATACAACAGTTATTGATGATGATGGAGAAGCTATTGATAAGGGGGCTTCTCTACATGGAAGACGACGACCTTCATCAACTTAACAAAATGCTCAATTTGTTATGTTAGTTACACCGATCGAGGATGATTCCTCATAGCTCTAGGGAGTTTGAGATGGTAGAAAATACCAACTCCCATTTCTCTATCCCAATCGCAGCGTCTGGTACCGTGGGGCTAAGTACTAAGCCCCTACCCTCTTTGGTTGATGAGCAACCAACGACTAGCACTGCGTTGGTCGTGGTTGCTTTTCATCCTTCAACACCATCAACTTCAACTCATTCTTCACCAACTCTTCAACCAGTAACCACTACATCATCTCCACCGATCACATCTGTCCGAGAAGAGGATGTTCCCTCCCCAGTTCATGGGATTTGGGGAAAAATTATACCGTCCCCTCAAAAGATCCGCAAAAGAAGAAGAGCGTTACTCTCTCGGTTTCTACCAGATGCAATCTACAGTACCAACTGGTGGAGCCTTCTAACCATCTGAAGCCTTGGTCTTCGGGAAAATATACAAGCTCTCTCGGGAAAATGGTTGTTAAACAACTCTATGCACAATGCCATCGCTGTATATTTTTTATTTCCTTCGTTATTACTTCTATCTTTGATATTGTAATATTTTGAGCTTGTGTTTTTTATTCCACGTGCCAATTTTCTTGCTTCTGAGGGCCTCAAAAGGTGGATTCAAGATAAAGAGGAACTTATGTCTAAGAGGGATCAACTTTTGGCTGAGGGGGACCATACTGCTGCTCGCCTTTCAGAACTGAAAGACAAAGCTGCTGAGGTTGTTACATTGGAGGCTCGGTTGCAGGAAGGTGAGAAAAAAGTAGAGCCCTTAGCAAAGAGATCGCCCCGTTGAGGGTTCAATTTGAAGGAGGCTAGGGCTAAACGGGCTGAAGTCTATAATGTTGTTTTTGCTGCATTCGATCGTGAGGGTGCCTCTGCTAAAAGATTAAATAATTTAGAAGCAGCCTTGAACTCCAAAATCGAAGAGCTTGCTATTGTTGGGGTGAATTATGCCCATTTGGAGGAAAAGTATAAGAAGAACATTAAGCATAATAGACTTTTCAGCTTTATGGTACGTGATAATAGGCTAGATTCAATGAATTGGATGACCATTTATGCCCCAACTTGACTGTGCTTCACTGTTCTATGATAATTAAATGGCGATAAATTAGCTTTAATTGTGACTTTCATGTTTTGCAGGAGCGAAGTGCGCTTATGAGGACTTAGGATAGTGTTTGGAGCTAAATTAAAGCAAGGGAAGCCTCGGAGCTAAGTACGTGTGAAAGAAGAGAGAAAAAAAGAGTTAAAATACCTACCCAGCTTAGCGTGGCCTTAGCACAACCGCGCTAGTCCAGAACATTGAGGCAGAATACTATGCTATATGCATAACCATTAGCGCGGCTGCAATAGTCCAGTTCGGGGTACATAATTTCAGGGGTAAACTTGAAAGTTTGGGGGGTAATTCCACTTAACCTATAAGAGGTCCAGCTTGCCCAAAGGTACATTATCAAGGTTTTACAGCTTAGTTGAAGGCAAGGAGAAGCAATAGGCAAGGAGGATAATACAACACCGAGTTCTTCCTTTCTTCCTTTTGTATTTTACCATTTATGATGAATTTTATTGTTGTTAGTATGAACGATTATGGGTAGCTAATCATTTAGTCTAGGATTTTGATGGAACCTATTGAAGGATGAACTTTGTGTTATGTTAATATAGTTTGCCCGGTTTAATCTTTATTTGTTCAACTACGTTATTGTTGTAGTTAATTGATAGGATCCTCAATTAGTTGTGCCTATTTAGTATGTTTTATTCTAGAGAGAATGTATATTTAGGTAATTGTTGAATAAAACCACTCCCAAAGTATATGAGAGATTAGCAACCGAGGATTTAATGGTGGGATTAGGGATAACGAAACCTTGGGTGCAATCTAAAGTGAGTTGTAATAAAATTCAGTTAGCTTAACACGGAAAAGTGCGTCTAGTAAATTATCATAATTACTCGGGATAGATTTGCCGCAGTAAGAGTGCTCATGATTGATAGAGACGATTTGGCAATTCTATGGGAAACATAACAGGAAGGGATTCCATCAATAGGGGAAATCATAACCTTAGTTCATTCTCTTATTTGCTTACAACTCAATCATAGTTAGCTTACTTAAGATTATTGAGTTATAGTTAGTTAAAACATCACCAATGGTTATTCAAAATATATAGGAAGTTGATTAGGAAAAATTTAGTGTGTCTAACAAAAGTAATTGGTAGGTTAATTCCCTGAGGATACTACTCAGGGCTAAATACTTGGATTATATTTACAGCGATTGCTTTGTCCTTATTATAAGGCATAGTTGGGCGTGATCAAATTTTAGCGTTGTTGCCGGTGAATTAACGGTGCTATCAATTACCGTTGAAAGAAATACAAAACTTCTTAGTGTAGTTAGTTTTCTTTATTTTTAAAATCTATACATTGAAATTTTAACGTATGTTAACTTGGTTGTACAGGTGCATACCTAGAAACTCATCGAGAACTGGTGAAGTATTTGAAGCATTATCAGATCCTAATAAGGTTTTCAAGGCCTTGAATCGGGCCAACCGGAAAAAAACAACAATAATCAACTGAACAACTTGAACCAGACATGGGGGATAACGTGGTAGACCCAGCTACGCCAAGAGCGCCAGTAGAACCTCTTGTGCCAGAGGCTGCTCTATATGACTTGGCACAACCCACAACAGAGAATTGGGACACAACAATATTTTTCCCGTAGATATATACCGAATCCTTTCAAATCACAAACAATATGCTGCACTTGTTGCAAAATAAGGGACTATTTTTAGGGGTCATACACTGAAGATCCTCAGTAGCACTTGAAGAATTTCCTGTCAATCTGCAAAACTCAAAGGCATCCCAACATAACTCAGTAAGCAATAAAGCTGTTGTTGTTTCCATTCTCAGTGACAGGAGCTGCCTAGACTTGGCTAAACTCACTTCCCATTAACTCCATCACAACTTGGGAGGAGTTAGTCAAGCAATTTGTGAATACGTTTTATCCATCCAACAAGTCTGCTAAGCAAATTGATGAAATTTTGAGCTTCGAACATAAATCAATGGAGACACTACAAGAAACAGGGAACGATTCAAAGGGATGTTGTTTCGCACCACGGTATTCCAGATCAGATGTTGGGATATAAATTTTACATGGGTTTGATAGATAGCATGAAAGATAACGTTGATGCTTCAGCTAGTGGAGCCTTTTTTTAGCAAAACATGGAGATTAAGCTAGAGCGAGCTTGACAAAATTGCACAGAATTCAGGGTGGATAACCCGGAATGTATCTATCACTCTAGTAGTTCACTCAGTGCCCTTAGATACATCCAATATTCTTGTTGAAAATATGGAAACATTAATGACACAAATGAGTATACTCACAAAAAGGTGGAAGAGTTAGGGCAAAAGCAGCAAGTACACATTGTAGATACTACCAATGAGGGCTTATGCACATCTTGCATTAGTCAACCAAGTGGTAACCAATGGAATACAGAAAATGATCATCGTCATTACCCTAAGGACATGAATTATGTATCTAATTATTGGAGCCAGAGACAGGGTGGTCAGAATTGGGACCAACAAAATCAGCCATACAGGCCAGTCCAGCCACAACTTAACAATGGAAATATAGGAGGTATGCGACCTTACAATAATATGGCTCCTTACCAAAGGCCATAGTGATACAACAATCAAAATAAGCAGGAGGGTTATCATCCTCCTCAGTAGCAGCATGGTGGAAGATAAGAAGATGGGTTTGCTAGACTCGAGGCAATGATGCAGCAGGTTATTGGGTCAAATGCAAAAATGAATGAAATGGTAGATGCACATGAGTCAGTTATAAAGAATATTGAAGTGTAGATGGACCAGATTTTGATGTCTTTGAACAATCGTCCTCATGGGATATTGCATGCAGACATGCATGTAAATCCAAAAGATCAAGGTCTGAAGCAGCTGATGGTAGTGAGTCTATATAATGGCAGAGACTTAGACTTGGAGCAAGAGAGGGATCGAGAAAGTAGACAGGCGGAGACAGTTGTACCAGTGCCCATTGAGCTAGTTGATTCAATTAAACTGACAGAGGTGACTGTACAACCTGACTAGGAAGAAACCAACATACAGATTGAGGTTGAGAAAGAAGCTGAGACAGCCCATGAATCGGTAATTGAGGTGGTGCCTAACAAAGAGAAAACCCAAATCATTTGGAAAAAGAGACCTCCAGCACCATTCCCACATAGGCTGGCCAAATATCAGAAAGAGAAACAATACAAGAAATTTTTGGAGATGCTGAAACAAATCCAGGTAAATATCTCATTGATTGATGCTTTGAAGGAGATGTTGGGTTATGCAAAAATGATGAAGGACTTGACATCCCAAAAATTCAATTTCCAAAATTTGGCCACAATGACTCTGACTTAGAACCATAGTGTTGTAGTTACTAGACCAGTTACTGAGAAGTTTTCTGACCCGGGGAGTTTCACAAATTCCCTGCACCATTGGTAACTTTGCTTTTGCCAACGCACTTTGCAATTTTGGGGCTAGCATAAATCAAAGCCCCTGGTGATCTATACGAGGTTGGGGATTGAAATAACTAGACCCACATCTATGTTATTGTAGTTGGTTGATAGAACCGTGAAAAGACCCTCTGGTATATTGGACAACGTGTTGATTCATGTAGGGAAATTTGTGTTCCCTGCAGATTTTGTGATTCTGGATTGCAAGGTGGACGAAGAAATTTCCGTAATTTTGGGAAGGCCATTCTTGGCCTCAGGGAGAGATCTCGTTGATTGTGAAACTGGAGTTCTCAAGATGAGGATTAACAATGGGGAGATAACATTCAATGTGCAGAAATATATGAGGCGACCAAGTGAATTCGCCAATTGTTCTCTTATTGATGTCATTGATGTAATCGTGGAAGCAGATGATGAAACATTGACTATTGAGGATCCTCTTGTTACATGTGTTGTAAATTTAGATGAGGTGGACGGAGAAGAGTTAGCAGAATAGGTGCTGACTTTAGAGGGTAGTAGGTTTTAGGATAGAACACTTGAATTCGAGCCCCTACCAAGCCATCTATAGAAGAAACACCAAAGCTAGAGTTGAAGCCTCTGCCCGCCCATCACAAGTTTGAGTTCTAGGACCTAACTCCACATTACCTATTATTATCTCGTCTAGTTTATTAGATGTGCACGAATAAAAACTTTTGCAGGTACTCAAGGAGTGCAACTCTGACATTGGGTGGACCATGGCAAACATTAAGGGGATCAATATGGTATATTGTATGCATAACATTCTGCTAGAACAAGGGCACAAACCTTCCAGGGAGCACCAAAGAAGGTTGAACCCCAACATGAAGGAAGTGGTGAAGAAAGAGGTGATTAAGAGGTTGGATGCGGGAATCATTTTCCCTATCTTTGACAGCAATTGGGTTGGCCCAGTGCAATGTGTTCCTAAGAAGGGTGGTATGATGATGGTCAAAAATTATAATAACAAGCTGATCTCTACAAGAACCGTCACATGCTGGAGAATTTCTATCGACTACAAGAAATTAAATCTAGCCACCCGGAAAGACCACTTCCCACTTCCCTTTATTGATTAGATGCTTGAAAGATTGGCAAGGAAGTCCCACTTCTACTTTTTGGATGGATACTCAGGGTACAATCAAATCTCCAATGCACCATAGGACAAAGATAAGACCTACTTCATATGCCCATATAAAATTTATGCTTTTCGGAGGATGCCCTTTGGCCTATGCAATGCACCCGCCACATTACAAAGGTGCATGATGGCCATATTTACTAACATGGTCGAAGACATAATGGAGGTGTTCATGGATGATTTCTCAATAGTGGGAAACTCATTCGACGAGTGCCTTACAAATCTGACCCGAGTGTTGAAAAAATGTATTGAGACAAACCTGGTAGTTAATTGGGGAAAATGCCATTTCATGGTATAAAAGGGCATAGTCTTGGCACCGAGTATCAAGCAAGGGAATCAAGGTGGATCGAGGTAAAGTTGATATAATAGCAAAGCTGCCACCCCACCTCAGTCAAGGCAATTAGGAGCTTTCTCGGGCATGCTGGTTTCTACCGGAGATTCATAAAAGATTTCCCAAAAATTGCCAACCCTCTCTGTAAGTTGTTAGAAAAAGATCACCTTTCTTGTTTTCTGATTATTGCATGATAGCCTTCGAGGAGTTGAAAAGAGGCTAGTCAAAGCACCCATCATTGTTGCCCTCAATTGGGAGCAACCATTCGAACTCATGTGTGACGCCAGTGACTATGCAGTGAGGCAAGTGCTGGGATAGCGGAAAGACAAGCTAATGCACCCAATCAACCATGTTGGTAGAACATTGAATGGAGCCCGGTTGAACTACACTGTAACTGAAAAGGAGATATTGGTTGTGGTGTTTGCATTCGACAAGTTTAAATCATAACTGATTAGCTCTAAGGTAATTGTATGTACTGATCATGCAACTCTCAAGTACTTGATTGAGAAGAAGGAGTCCAAACTGTGCCTGATTCGTTGGGTGCTATTATTTCAAGAGTTCAACCTTGAGATTCGTGACCGTAAGGGCATAGAAACCAAGTCAATTATCATATATCACGAATTGAAGGATCTGAAAACCCAATTGAGGTTGATGATATTCTAGAAACTTTTCCAGTCGAGCATCTACTCACTACAAGCCTTGAGGAAGTGCCATTATATGCAGACTTTGCAAATTACCTAGCAAGCGGTATAGTTCCCTATGACCTTTCCTCTATGCAAAAGAAAAAGTTCTATAGTGATTGCTGCATGTATTACTAGGATAAACCTTATCTGTTTCGAATATGTGTCAACAACATGATCCGGAGGTGTTTCCCCGAGATAGAACAATCTTTTGTTTTGTAGGCATGTCACGCATCGGCATCTGGCAGGCATTTTGGAGAAGTCGTGATGACAGAGAAAGTGCTAGAACCCGAGTTTTACTGGCCAACAATGTTTAATGATGCAGATCAATGGGTGAAGGGTTGTAATGAATGTCAGCTAACCGAGAACATTTACCGTTGCCATGAAATGCCCAAGAACACAATTCAAGAGGTTAAAGTGTTCGATGTCTAGGGGATAGACTATATGGGCCCCTTCATCAGCTACTTTGGAAATATAGACGTGTCCAAATGGGTGGAAGCTGCAACACTTTCCACCAATGATGCAATAGTGGTGGTGGGGTTTTTGAAGAAGAATATATTCACCCATTTCGGGACCCCGAGAGCTATTATTAGTGACGGGGGAACTCACTTTTGCAATCGAGCCTTCGATAAGTTGCTAGCGAAGTACAATGTTTTCCACAAGGTGGCAACACCATATCATCCTCAGACAATGGATAGGTTGAAGTATCTAATAGAGAGGTAAAGAGTGTGGTGACCAAGACTGTGAATGCCATAAGAACTGATTTGGCGAAAAAGCTAGATGATGCACTCTAGGCCTGTAGAATTGCTTTCAAAACAGCAACTGGTATGTTACCATACAAGTTGGTGTTCGAGAAGACCTGCCACTTGCCAGTGGAACTAGAACAATGAACTTGGTAGGCAATGAAATAGCTGAATCTGGGCATTGAGGTTGTGGGAAGAAATAGAGTCACAGAATTGCATGAGCTAGACGAGTTCCAATTTCTTGCTTTCGAGAGCATGAGGTTGTACAATGAAAGAATGAAGCGGTTGCACGACAAGAACATTGTTGAGCAAAATTTCAATACTGGAGACATGGTGTTGCTTTATTACTTAAGATTAAGGCTATTTCTGGGTAAACTCAAATCGTAATGGTCTGGACCATTTTGAGTGATCAAAGGGTTCCCTTCAGGTGCTGTAGAGATTGCCTTAGAGAAAGATTTTCATATATTGAGAGTAAATGGGCAGAGATTGAAACCAAACGTAGGTATGGATGAATCAAAGGAAATGTCAGTTAACTGAAATTTAGAGGTTGTGCGAGCCTTAAATGCGCTTATCTATTCCGTGCCGCGACGTTAAATCAGGCGTTGCATGGGAAGCAACCCATTGGTTTGTTATAACTGTCGTACCGCGATGTTAAATCAGGAGCTGTATGGGAGGCAACCCATTGATAATTAGTAGTTGTTAATTTTGATTTTGGTAAGTACTAACAATTGAAGGTGAGTTTGGACAGGTGATAAGTCCATCGGATGCGGAAAGAACATGTGAAAAAATGGAAACTTTTTGTGCCTAGGAGTGCGTCCGCACTACAGGCCGCACATATGCACAAACATTCTGCCTCAGCATCTCAACCACTAGCATGCCTGCGCTATTAGTGCAACCGCGCTAGTGGCCAAGTACATTGTTTTGACTAGCGTGACCACGCTCGTACCGCGCTACGACCACGATAGTTCTGCCTGTTTAACTTAACATTCTGTTTTGTTTTTTTATTTTTATTTTGTATAATTGGGTTAACTGTTAATTACTCCCCTCCAATTATTCCCCGTTTTCTTCTTCATTCCCTTACACAAAACCCCTTAGGCCTAAGTCCCGTCCTCTTCAAAATCCTTTTTTCTCCACATTTCCTTCTCCTCCATTCCTTCTTCTCCATTTCCAAATTCCCCAAGGCTCAAGCCCAACCCTTTACTACTCTTCTTCACTTCTCCCCACATTCTCTCACTACCGGTATGGTTTCTTTTTGCCATTTTTTTGAACATATTTTTGTTTTATTTTTTAATTATGTAGTAGCTTTTTATTTTCTTTTCTTAGTAGAAATTTATAGTGTTTGTGGGTAGTGATGTTGGTGGAATTGTATCTTAATTTAGTAGGTGATTTGGGGAAATTGTGGTGGTATTGGATTACAACATGTTTGAATTGGGGTGTGGGTATATAATGCCTACAAGGTATTTGTTTAAATGACACAGTGAATGTAAATGAGTAATTGTGACCAATTGTGTGCGTGAAGTCTGAGTAACTACATTGAGTCACATTTTAATGGGTTGTGCTAATGCTATTCCTTTTCAAGGTACTATGGCTCCATCCAGGAAATGCCGCACTACAGGTGCTTCTTCCAGCGGTCAAGCTGGATCGTCCTGGGCGCGTGGGTCAGCTCATACTTATCCCTTTGATCATAGCAGGTTTGTATTTGCCAAGGCTTAGGACTGCTTTGCGGATAAGGCTCCTAAGAAATCGATACCACAAAAGGGCATAGATATAAAGTTGGTCCAATTGGGCTGCCCTAACTTGTATAATGGGCTGGTAAGGCAGGGGCTACAAATATTCCTTGAAGAGCCGGGCGAGGGGAATGTGATGGTTGTCCGTGAATTTTATGCCAATGTAAAAGGACATGTGAATGGCGTAGTAACAATGCGCAGAAAGGCAGGGGATGCCTATGTTCAGGCTATACAGAGGATATACCAGCTACCTGCTCCTGTGGATCCATATGAAGACTATTATGAAATGTGTGGCAGATCACACACGCAATGGGAGATTTTCTTTCCAAAAATTTGGGTATCGGGAAAGGAAATTGTCTGGATGAAGTATGGGCAGAAGTTTCTCTCTCCGACGCTGACCTCTAAAAGGAAGTGCTGGTTGTATGTTATCAACAACCGCCTGATCTGGTCTTCCAACACCACGAAGGTGAATGGTCCTCGAGCAGCACTGATTTGGTGCTTTATAATGGGTCACAACTTTGACGTGGCCAAGTTAATTCTTGAGGAGATGTTCACCCTTTGTCTAGTGAAAAGGTATGGGTTCTTCTTCCCTTCCTTAGTTACTCGACTTTGCTGGTGCAGCTCGGGTGCTAGAAAATCTGGTTGTGGATGGGATAGTGCCAAAAAGCTCCAAGTTCCAAGCATATAAGGTCACTACTGGGAAGGAGCTGGTGGCAGCGGGTGGTGATGATAATGGTAAATTTGATGACTCTAAGGAAGATGAGGCTGGGCAAGAGGATGTGAGGGTCGAGTCACCGGCCTATGAGCAAATTGCAGAGGTTGCAGCACCAATTAGGGCTGCTCGAGTTACTCGATTCACAGCGTCAGAGCGGGAGGTGGCCGAGTTGCGTACCTCGATAACTGAATTGGGTACACATATGACGTGGTAGCTTCCCAGCATGTGAAATCGGAAAAGAAAATATTGTGCTGGCTTAGAGCTTTGGATCGTGCTTGCAATTTGAACCCAAACACGGTCTCCGATCAAGAGTGATCATTTGGGGAAGTTCATTTACCTCACTGTTCTTTATTTTGTATACCATGAAGACATGTCTTCCTTTTAAGTGTGGGGTGGGGGATACTTCAATGTATGTATGTATATGTAACAACTTGATTGTTTGATGTTTTATTTGTTTTTCTTAATTATTTTTGTTGGTTTTGAGTAATAGTCAAATTAGTTAAGTTCAAATTAGGTGAGTTGACTTGTCCCGATGACAGATCTCTTTCGATGGGGTTTTTCAGGAACTAAGTCGTTGTGAAAATCTAAAAAAAAACAGAAATATGTTGGACTCTCATGATGACGGACCAAAGTTTTCTTGAAGGAAGTAAGTCTAAAGAAAATAGCAATTTTTTTTGTTTTAGGTAGTGTAGTAACTCCTCTTGGTTTTTCTCGGCCACACTTATTTTCCAAGGGTTTTGCGTCACTTTTTTGTTTCTTGTTTTTAGTTAGTATTGATGGGCTGAGTTAAAATAGAAAGAGAAACCCTTGGCGTTGATACACCTGAACACAGTAAACACTAGAGTGTAACGCTTAGTCTTAGTGGCTAATTCTTGCTAGTGCGCCTTAAATTGTATGTTTGTAACTGAATTGAGTACTCAAACGAGAGTGTCTTAGTAAGCTAATCTGAAGTGAGTCATGTGCCATGTGTGTGTGAGTTATGCTGTATTCTACGCTCTGCATCTGATGCCCAGAACTTGCCCGTGTTTTTGTAAAGCGAAATAGTAGCTTTATTCGGTCTTAGAAGTGACATATGCATTTCTTTGTTAAGACATATATATAAAGTAGACTCACCTAAATGCAATACATTGTATATTACCCCGTTAAGCCTATAACATGTTTCTTTGGCACCTCGCATTACAAACCTAACCAATTGTTTGAATGGACCATATGTTTGAACCCTTTGACCTCCCATGAGCACTTGAATGGCTATGAAATATGCAAAAGCTAAAGTGTAGGGTGGTGGTTTGGTTTTTGAGTGGAACCGATGAAATAGAAATGTACAATATTTTGAAAAAAGTAAAATAATAAGCACCACTTAAAAAGAAAAAAAAAGAATGAGTAAATATTGTATTTGATAATGGTCACTTGATAAAATTGCATCTAATGGGGTGGGATATTATAAATAGAAGTGTGGTGGAATGTCTGGTTTTGCATAAATATGGTTTTGAATGTTAATGTGATTGTATTAATAATGCTTAGGGAGGTGATCACACCCGGCTATGCCTTATAAAAAGGACTAAGCAGACATTGCAAATATAATCTGAGTATTTAGCCCAGAGTCGAACCCACAAGGAATTTAACATATCAATTACTCTCCTTAGACTTACGAAATTCTATGTCATCAACTTCCCAAATATTCTGAATAACAAGTGAGGATGTTTCTAGTAACTAAGACTGAATGTATATAATCAAATAAAGACTAACTATGATTAAGATGTAAACAGCTAAGAGAAGGATTGCCTAATCGTCTCTATCAATCATGATTTCCCATATTGATAGAATCCCTTCCAGTTATGTTTCACATAGAATTTCCTAATCGTCTCTATCAATCATGAGCACTCTTATTACCATAAATCTCTCCCGAGTAATCACAAAAATTTACTAGACGCACTCCCCTGAGTTATACTAGCTGTATTTGTTTATTACACCTCACTTTATATTGCACCCAAGGCTTTGTTATCCCTAATCCCGCCTTTAAACCCTCAGTTATTGATCCTTCGTATACTTTAGGAATGGTGTTGTTCAACAATTATCTAAAATATGCAATCTCCCGAGTTATGCTCAATAAATAGGCACATATAATTGAGGATCCTATCAATTGACTACAACAAGAACGTAGTTGAACAAATAGATATTAAACTGGCAAACTATATTAACATAACAAGAAGTTCATCCTTCAATAGGTTCCATCAAAAGGCTAGATTAAGGAATTAGCTACTCATAACAAAACAAGATAAAATTACTAAATTGTTCATAATGTGTAATTGCAACAATAAAGAGAAGATAGAAAAACTCTAATGTTTGGTTGCTCTTCTCACACTTGTTCTTGCCTCCAAAGTAGTCTAAAAACAATCTTGAAACTTTCTTTGGCGAGCTTCTTTAGTTATTAAGGTTTTGGAATAAGTTTTTCTCGATTTACACTTTGGTCCCAAAAGTTTTAGGCAACAACAAAGTTTATCGTGGCTGCGGCGCGACGGCACTGCGACCGCGGTGAGAGACAAACATTCTGCCTCGCGTTTTGGCCTACCGCAGTCCATCCACGATCTATAGAGGTCCAACCTCCATCCACCGCGGTCGCGGTGGATTCTAACCCAGTCCACTTTTTCGCTTCGTTCTTCTCGGGTGCTTCTTGATTGGATGTTTTCTTCACATTATTGACTCCAAAACACTCCATAGTTCTTTCTAACTTGGATTAGTCCCTGTGAAGCAAAAGAACACCAATTATAGCATTATGTTATCATTTCGCCTATAAACAACAATAAAGCATGGTATAATTAAGGTGTAAATAGTGTCTATGTAGCCTAATATCAAGAGGTTAGTCACGATATCCAAATATATCCTACCCGTCCCTTAGCCTACATCACAACCAAATGAAGTCCTAATTGATCTTAGACTGAATGTGCTCGATTAGTAGAGTAGTACACTACGGGCAAGCCTATGGTGCATCTATGTGGCATATGAATTTTCTTTTTGAGAGTAAGTGAATTTTGTCTATCTATGTTCCTAATTGTTCTTAATATTATTATTTGTGGAATTACTCTCTTGTGTGACGTGAGGGCATATGATCTACGAAGTAAAGGTAAGTCTTGACCTCCATATAGAGTAATCTGAGTAAGTACGAATATTGCACGACACGTGAGAGTCGACTTTTGAGGCAAAGATTGTACACTACTAGATGTAACTTTGATGATTTGTTCTTGGTGTGATACGCTACGGGAAAATCTTAGTGAAGGAACCTTTATAAAGTATGGTGGATTGTTCGAGGACTAGCAATGATTGAGGTGTGAGGTATTTATAATAGGCTAGATTCATGCAATTTGGTAGCTGTTTATTCCCTAACTTGATTGTGCTTGGTAACCAATGGAATGCAGAAGGTGATCATCATCACTACCATGAAGACATGAATTATGTATCTAATTATGGGGGCCAGAGACATGGTGGTCAGAATTGGGGCCAACAGCATCAACTATTCAGGCAAGTCCAACAACAACTCAATAATGGAAATATGGGAGGTATGTGACCGCACAATAATATGGTGCCTTACCAAAGGCCACATGGATATAACAATCAAAATCAACAACAGGGTTTTTATCTTTCTCAGCAGCAACATGGTAGGAGACAAGAAGATGAGTTTGCTAGACTCAAGACAATGATACAGCATGTTATTAAGTCAAATGTAAAAATGAGTGTAAGAGTAGATGCACATACGTCGACTATAAAGAATATTAAAGTGCATATGCTATATTGCGATATCTTTGAACAATCATCCCCATAGGACATTGCCTGCAGACACACAGATAAATCTAAAAGATCAAGGCCCGAAGCAGCTGGTGGCAGTGAGTCTATGTAATGACAGTGACTTAGACTTAGAGTAAGAGAGGGATCGAGAAAGCAGACATGCTGAAACACTTGTACCAGTGCCCATTGAGTTAGATGATGCAACGAAACTGACAGAGGTGACAGTACAGCCTACCCAGGAAGAACCCAACATACTGATTGAGGCTGAGAAATAAGCTAAGACAGCCCCAGAACTGATAGTTGAGGTGGTGTTTGACAAACAAAAAACCCAAATCATTAGGAAGAAGAGGCCTCCAGCACCATTCCCACAGAGGTTGGCCAAGTACCAGAAAGAGGAGCAATAAAATAAATTCTTGGAGATGCTGAAATAAATCTAGGTAAATATTCCATTAGTTGATGCTTTGAAGGAGATGCCTGGTTATGAAAAAATTATAAAGGACTTAATGTCCCTAAAATTCAATTTCCAAGACTTGGCCACAGTGACTCTAACTCAGACCTGTAGTGATGTGGTGACTAGACCAGTTTCTAAGAAGTTGTCTGACCCAGGGAGTTTCACAATTCCCTGCACCATTAGTAACTTTTTTTTTTGCCAAGGCACTTTGTGATATGGGGGCTAGCAAAAACTTATTCCCCTGACGATCTACAAGAGGTTAGGGATTGGAAGATCTAGACCTACTTCTATGTTATTGCAACAGGAGGACAGAATTGTGAAAAGACCCTTTGGTATCTTAAACGATATGTTGATTTAGGTAGGGAAATTTGTATTTCATGTAGATTTTGTGATTCTAGATGCAAGGTGGATGAAGAAATTCCCATAATTTTAGGAAGGCCATTTTTGGCCACGGGGAGAGCTCTCATGGATTGTGAAACTGAAGAGCTCAAGATGAGGTTGAACGATAAGAAGATAACATTCAATGTGCAAAAATCTATGAGGCGACCAAGTGAATTCGCCAATAGTCCTCTTATTGATGCTGTGGATGTAATCGTAGAAGCAGATGATGAGACTTTGACTATTGAGGACCCTCTTGCTGCATTTCTGGTAAATTTAGATAAGGTGAATGGGAAAGAATTGGCAAAATGGGCGATGGTTTTAGAGAGCAGAGGGTTTTGGGATAGAACTCTTGAATTCGAGCCGCTGCACTTAGAAAACAAAGAAACTCCTCTAGCCAATCCATCCATAGAAGAACCACTAAAGCTGGAATTGAAGCCACTGCCCGCCCATCTCAGGTATGAGTTCCTATGACCTAACTCCACATTACCTGTTATTATCTCATCTAGGTTGTTAGATATGCAGGCATAACAACTTTTGCAGGTACTCAAGGAGTACAAGACTACCGTTGGGTGGACCATGGTAGACATTAAGGGGATCAATTTAGCATCTTGTATGCATAAAATTCTGCTGGAATAGGGACACAAACATTTCAGGGAGCACCAAAGAAGGCTGAACCCCAACATGAAGGAAGTGGTGAAGAAAGATGTAATTAAGTGGTTGGACGTGGAAATCATTTTCCCTATCTTTGACAGCAACTGGGTTAGCTCGGTGCAATGTATTCCTAAGAATGGTGGCATGACGATGGTCAAAAATGATTACAATAAGTTGATCTCTACAAGAACCATCAGAGGCTGGAGAATTTGTATGGACTACAGGAAATTAAATCTAGCTACTCGGAAAGACCACTTCCCACTTCCCTTCATTGATCAGATGCTTGACAGATTGGCAGAGAGGTCCCACATTTATTTTCTAGATGGGTACTCAGGGTAGAATAAAATCTCCATTGCACTAGAGGACAAAGATAAGACCTCCTTCACATGTCCATATGGAATTTATGCTTTTCGGAGGATGCCTTTTGGCCTATGCAATGCACCCGCCGCAGTCCAAAGATGTATAATGGCCATATTCACTAACATGGTTGAAGACATAATGGAGGTGTTCATGTATGATTTCTCAGTGGTGGGAAACTCATTCGACGAGTGCCTTATAAATCTGACCCGAGTGTTGAAAAGGTGTATTGAGACTAACCTGGTACTTAAGTGGAAAAAATGTCATTTCATGGTATAAGAGGGCATAGTCTTGGAGCACCGAGTATCAAGCAAGGGAATCAAGGTGGATCATGCTAAAGTCGATATAATAGCAAAGCTGCCACTCCCATTTTAGTCAAGGCAATCAAGAGCTTCCTTGGGCATGCCGGTTTCTACCGAAGATTCATAAAAGACTTCCCAAAAATTACCAAACCTCTCTATAAGTTGTTAGAAAAAGACCACCTTTCTTATTTTCTGATGATTGCAGGGTAGCATTCAAGGAGTTGAAAAAGAGGCTACTCAAAGCACCCATCATTATTGCCCTCGATTGGGAGCAACCATTTGAACCTATGTATGACGCCAATGACTATGTAGTGGGGCAAGTGCTAGGATAGTGGAAAGACAAGCTAATGCACCCAATATACTATGCCGATAGAACGTTGAATGGACCCCAGCTTAACTACACTGTAACTGAAAAGGAGATATTAGTTGTGGTGTTTCTATTCAGCAGGTTCAGATCATACCTGATTGGATCTAAGGTAATTGTATATACTGATTGTGTAGCTCTCACGTACTTGATTAAGAAGAAGGAGTCCAAACTACGCTTAATTCGTTGGGTGCTATTACTACAAGAGCTCAACCATTAGATTCGTGACGTAAAGGCATAGAAAACCAAGTCGATGATCATCTATCACGACTTGAAGAAGCTGAAAACTCAATTGATGTTGAGGATATTCTAGAAACCTTTCTTGTCGAGCAACTACTCTCTACAAGCCTTGAGGAAGTGCTATGATATGCATACTTTGCAAATTACCTAGCAAGCAGTATAGTTCCCTATAACCATTCCTCCGTGCAAAATAAAATATTTTATAGTGACTGGCACATGTATTACTGGGATGAACCTTATCTGTTTTGAATATGTGTCGACTACATGATTCCTAGGTGTGTCCCTGAGATAGAACAATCTTCTATTTTGCAGGCATGTCACGCATTGGCATATGGCAGGCATTTTAGATGAGTCAGGACGACAGCGAAAGCGCTAGAAGTTGGGTTTTACTGGCAAACAATGTTTAATGATGCACATCAATGAGTGAAGGGCTGTAATGAATGTCAGCAAACCAAGAACATTTCCTGTCGGATGAGATGCCTATGAACCCAATTCTAGAGGTTAAAGTGTTCGATGTTTGGGGGATAGACTTCATGGGCCCCTTCATCAGCTACTTTGGCAATATGTACATACTTGTTACTGTAGATTACATGTCCAAATGGGTGGAAGCTGAAGCGCTTTCCACCAATGATGCAAGCGTGGTGGTAGGGTTTTTGAAGAATAATATATTCACCTGTTTCGGCACCTCAAGAGCAATTATCAGTGACGGGGCACTTACTTTTGCAATCGAGCCTTCGAGAAGTTGCTAGCAAACTACGATGTGTGCCACAAGGTGGAAACACCATATCATCCTCATCCCAGTGGACATGTCAAGTATCTAATAGAGAGATAAAGAGTGTGCTAACCAAGACTGTGAATGCCAAAAGAACTGATTGGGAAAAAAAGCTAGATGATGCACTCTGGGCCTATAGAACTGCTTTCAAAACAGTAATTGGTATGTCACCATACAAGTTGGTGTTCGGGAAGTCCTGTCACTTGCCAGTGGAACTAGAACATTGAGCTTGGTAGGCAATGAAATAGCTGAATCTAGACATTGAGGTTGCAGGAAGAAATAGAGTTACAGAATTGCATGAGCTAGACGAGTTCCAATTTCTTTCTTTCGAGAGCATGTGGTTGTACAAGGAGAGAATGAAGAGGTTGCGTGACAAGAACATTGTTGAGCAAAATTTCAAACCCGGAGAATGGTGTTGCTTTATAACTCAAGATTAAGGTTATTTCCGGGTTAACTCAGGTTACAATGGTTTGGACCATTTCGAGTGTTCGAAGTTCTCCCTTTAGGTGCCATAGAGATTATCTCAGAGAAAGACTCTCATACATTTAGAGTCAATGGGCAAAGATTGAAAATATATTTGGGAATGGATGAACCCAAGTAAGTGTCAGTGATCCATCAGACAGAACCTCAGAGGTCAAGCAAGCCTTAAATGCGCTCGTCTGAGTCGTGATGTGACGTTAAATTAGGCGTTGCATGGGAGGCAACCCATGATTTTTGTTGTTTTTCTTTTATTTTGTTTGAGTTGTACCATATGTATAGGAAACTAACTTCCTTTTAAAAAAATTATACAAAAATTTTCTCGTGACCGCGATCGCGGTATATGACAAGTAATCTGTCTTAGGAACGCTTGATATACCGCGATTGCGATGGGACTGTGGCAGGATCGCAGTGAAACAAGAACATTTTGTTTCGCCTATTTAACTCACTGCAACTGCGATGGGACCGCGATCGATCGTGGTGGTTCTTGAATTTGTTATCGCCTAGGTAAGTCATTTGTTTTAATTTATTTTGTTTTTTTTCTTTCCCTCTTCTCTTAAGCACCAAAATTCCTCACACCGCACCCTCACTTTCCCTATTATTCCCTCTCTCTAAAAACCTAACCCATTATCTCTCTCTCTCTCTCTCTCTCTATCTCTCTCACTTTCTTCTTCTTCCTCTATTCAAGACATAACCCCCTTCTTCACACACACCCCCTACAAAACTCCATATTCCATCAATCTCAATTCTACGGACCCAGGTATGCCATTCTTTTCCTCTTCCTTCTTGTGTTTCCTTATTTTGCAATTTTCGTGTTGGAAGTGTGTATTATGTATAATTAGATTTTGTTTTGGTTTTATTTTTTGCTTTTTAGTGGGTTATGTGAAAAATTTTGTAGATAAGAATGTGTTTCTGTTGTGTAAAGTTCATCATGGTGGGTGGAAATGTGAAGAGAGAATGGTTGATTGAGGGGAAGAATCTATGCTTCCATAGGGCTAGGTGTGTTAGATTAGAAACCATGCTCACAATATATTTGTGACATTGTCCCAATGGAGTTGTAATGGCTAATGTGACCATGGTTGTGGTGAAGTCTAAGAAACCACCCAGGGTTTACACAATTCAAACGCTCACTAATATGAACCTCTGTTTTTGGTAGGTACAATGCATCAATCCAAGAAGAGGCGTACCACAGGGTCCTCCACTAGTAGACCTAGCAGTTCTTCTAGAGCTCGGGGTCAAGCTAGTGCAATACAGTTTGACCACACTAGGTTTGTCTCCAAGGAATCTCAGGACATGTTTAATGCCAAGTCATCCAAAAAATTGTTACCTGAAGTTCAAATTGATCGGCAGGCCTTGCAAGCGGAATGCCTTAATATCTTGAATGAGTTGAAGAAGTGTTAGCTGGACATCTTTTCTGATGAACCGGAGGAGGTGAATATACTGATGGTAAGAGAGTTTTATGCCAACTGCCCGGAATATGTTAATAGGGTGGTCACAATAAGAAACACCCGGGGTGAATGCATCCCTTGAGGCCATCCATTGATTGTACCGAGTGCTAGTTTTCACTAGGGATACAGATCATTACCTTGCTTATCACCGCCCAACTATCTTGTGGGCACCGATTCTTAAAGCAATATGTGTGGCTGAAAGGGAGCCAATATTGATAAAGCACTGAATTACATTGAACCCCCACTCTCTCAATTGGGAAGTTAAGTGTTGTCTCATAATTATCAATAGCCGGTTGCTTCCCTCTAGCAACACTATCGATGTCAATGGGCCAAGAGCAGCAGATATCTACTGTTTTATGACTCACCATGATTTTGATGTCGCCAAGCTCATTTTTGATGAGATGTTTATTCGCTCCCTTGAGGTACTCAAAGGGTTTTACTTCCCCTCTCTGGTTACCAAGATATGCCGGGCTACACGAGTTCCTAAAAATCCTATAATAAATGGGAAGTTTCCATTAAAAGCCGCCTTCAGGGCTAGCAAAATCACAGTTAGGAGAGAGCTAGTAGTGATGGTTGGTAATGATGATAATGCTGATGAGGATGCCAAGGACGCTGCCGCCCCACCACAATTGAGTCCTGATGAGGCAGGCCCATCACAGGCCCACCGAAGTACCCGTATGACAGCCTTGGAGCAAGTAATGGCTAGCCTCCGCACTTCGGCCACTGACCTAGGAACCAGAGTTGACAATTTGACTACTCAACATGCCAAGTTAGAGAAAAATATCATGGGCTGTCTCCGGGCACTAGGACGAGCGTGTCGCCTCGATCCTAGCACCATATTTGATTAGTATTGAGCATCAGGGAAGTCCCCTTACCTTACTCTGCTTTATATTCGTTTACATGAGGACATGCCAAAGCTATAAATGTGGGGTGGGGGATGGCTGTTTTTGTAAAATTGTATAACTTTGTATGGTGTTGTTTTTGTTTGGTATTGGTGGTTTATGTTAGTTAACTTCGACTTGGCCTGAAGATGGACACCTATCGATGGTCTCTTGAGGGATATAAGTCGAACAAAAAGAAAAAAAAAGATTTTCATTTTATTAGGTAGTGTATCAACCTTCCCTTGGTTTTTCTTTAAACCATGGTTCTTTTCCAAGGGTTTCTATTTGAACAGGGTGTAGTTAGTTTTTCTTTGTAGTTTATAAAGTCTTGGGAGAGAAAAAAAATGGAAATAGGGACCCTTAACTCTATGGTACCTTGAATAAAGACTGATTTAGTGTGACACTTAGGCTCTTTAGTTGACTCAAAGAAGGCCTTAAATTGTGTTTTCCTAAATGGCTCAAGTACTTAGAACAGAGTGTCTGATGATCCTAACTGAATTGAGTCATGTGCCATCTGTAAGTGAGGCTTTCTCTATTCTGTGTTAACATTCAATGCCTGGAACTTTCCCTCTATGTGTGCAAAGCGAAATGGTAGCCTTGTTTGGTCTGGAAAGTTATATACGCATTTCTTTGCTTAAACCTTCTATGTATGCTTGTTCCCACCTAATTGTGTATACCCTAGTCAACCCCGTTGAGCCTGTAAGCCTGTTTTCCCTGGAAACCGCATTACAAGGCTAACCCGAGTTTAAATAGCCTATCTTCTTGAACCCTATCACCTTTTAGAAGCACTCAAAGTGTAATGGATATGTGAAAATATAAGTGTGGGGTGGTCGATAGGGCTGTTAAGTGGAATTAAGGGGATATGAAAATATAAAAAAAGATCATTGGTTGATAAAGAATATTAGAGGCCACCAGAAAAAAAAAGAAAAAAAAGAGAGAAGCTTCAAAGTGGTGGCAGCTATTAAAATAAAAAGTGTGCTTAAAGAAAAAAAGGGGTTAATACAATAATGTAATGGTGGAAGGAAGGTTTGACAAAGTTAAGAGCTTAAAAGTACACAATGTAGTAGAGTGCTTAGGGAGGTGTAGTCACTATACCCAGATGTATCCTACCTGTCCCGCAAATAACATTACAACCAAATAAAGTCCGATTTGATTCTAGATCGAATGCGCTCGATTAGTCGAGTATTACACTATAGGCAAACCTATGGTGTGTTTTTTGTGGCATAAGAATTTGTTATGATGGTGAGTGAAATGTTGTATTCGAATTCCTCAGTGTGTGGTTTGTAAACAATATAAGTCTCTTTTGTAGTGAGTAGGCATATGATTCATGAAGGGAAGGTAAGTGTGGACCCCTGATTGAGAGTAGGAGAGCTGTTTAGGGGTATTGCGTGTCTTGAAAGGAGTCCACTCTTAAGGAGAGGAGGTTGTGCTGAAGTAGTCTATCCATGTGAATTACTCTTGGTATAGGAGTAGAGAAGTGACCCAATGACGACTAGGCCTATAAAGTGAGGTTTGTTGCTAGAGGACTAGCAATGATTTAAGTGTGGGGTATTGATAGTAGGCTATATAAACACTATTTACACTCTAAATGTACCATACTTTATTGTATTGGTGTTCTTTTGCTTTGCAGGAACTAATCCAATTTAGGAAGAGATTATGTAGTATTTTGGAGTCAATAATATGGATATAAGGCCAATAAAAAAGAACCCAAACGAAAATAAGCAAGACACAGGCAAAGTAGGACTGGATAAGAGGCCACCGCGACCGCGGTTGCTGGAATGCGGTAGGCCAAACGAGTGAGGCAGAATAGTTGCATTTCATCGAGGTTGCGCCTCTGCCGCGGCTGTGGTCGACTGGGTAATCGCCCAAAGTTTTTAGGACTAAAGTGTAAATTAGAGGAAAATTATCCTAACCTTTTATAAACTCAACAAACTTTCCCAAGAAATAGCAAAGCCTTTTTTAGACGGAATTGGAGGCAAGAACAAGTGTGAGAAGAGCAATCAACCATTAGAGTTTTTCATCGCTTTGTTATCTTTATTTTCACATTATGAATACTTTTGTGATTTTATCTTGCTTTGCTATGAGTAACTAATTATTTAGTCTTGGGTTTGACGAAACTATTGAAAGATGAATTTCATGTTATGTTAATATAGTTTGCTCGGTTTAATCTTTATTTGTTCAACTATGTTCTTGTTATAGTTAATTGATTAGATGTGCCTATTTAGTATGTATTATCGGGGAGGGAGTGCATATTTAGGTAATTGTTGAATAACACCACTCCCAAAGTATATGAGGAATCAATAACCGAGGGATTAAAGGCAAGACTAGGGATAACAAAGCCTTGGGTGTGATCTAAAGCGAGCTGCAATAAAAGCCATCTAGCATAACTCGGGAGATGACATCTAGTAAATTATCGTAATTATTCGGGAGAGAGTTATGATAGTAGGACTGCTCATAATCTATAGAGATGATTATGCAATTCTTTATGAAACATAATGGAAGGGATTCCATTAATAGGGGAAATCATAACCTTAGATCCTTCTCTTAATTTTTTACAACTCAATCATAGTTAGTTGTTAGTTTACTTAATGTCATTCAGTTATAGTTAGTTAAAACATCATCAACTGTTATTTAAAATATTTTGGGAAGTTGATTACGTAGAATTTAGTGAGTCTAACAAGAGTAATTGATATGTTAATTCCCTGTAGATTTGATATTGGGCTAAATACTCAGATGATATTTGTAACGTCTGCTTGTCCTTTGTATAAGGCATAGTTGGGCGTGATCAAGAGAAAAGAAGAGTTAAAATACTAGCCTAGCTTAGCGTAGCCTTAGCACGCCCACTAGCATGACCGTGCTAGTCTAGAACCTTGAGGCAGAATACTATGCCATATGCGCAGCCATTAGCGCGGGCACGAGCGCGGCCGCGCTAGTCCAGTTCGAGGTACATGATTTTGGGGGTAAACTTGGAAGATTGGGGGTAATTCCACTTAACTTATAAAAGTTCCAGCTTGCCCAAAAGGACATTATCAAGATTTTTACAGCATAGTTGAAGGCAAGGAGAAGCCAGAGGCAAGGAGGATAATTCAACATCGAGTTCTTCCTTTCATTCTTTTGTATTTTACAATTTATGATGAATTTTGCTATTATTAGTATGAGTACGATCATGAGTAGCTAATCATTTAGTCTAGGATTTTGATGGAACCTATTGAAGAATGAACTTCGTATTACGTTAATATAGTTTGGCCGGTTTAATCTCTATTTGTTCAACTACGTTCTTATTGTAGTTAATGGATAGGATCCTAAATTAGCTGTGCCTATTTAGTATGTATTACTCGCGAGAGAGTGCATATTTAGGTAGTTGTTGTAAAACACCACTCCCAGAGTATATGAGGGATAAATAACCGAGGTTTAAAGGTGGGATTAGGGATAACGAAACCTTGGGTGCGATCTAAAGTGAGCCACAATAAAATTCAAGTAGCGTAACTCGAGAGAGTGCGTCTAGTAAATTGTCGTAATTACTCTAGAAAGATTTTCCGCAGTAAGAGTGCTTATGATTGATAGATACGATTCGGTAATTCTATGCAAAATATAACAGGAAGGGATTCCATCAATATGGGAAATCATAACCTTAGATCATTCTCTTATTTGCTTACAACTCAATCATAGTTAGTTGTTAGTTTACTTAACGTTATTCAATTATAGTTAGTTAACACATCACTAATTGTTATTCCAACAATCTGGAAAATTGATTACGAAGAATTTAGCGAGTCTAACAAAAGTAGTTGGAAGGTTAATTCCCTAGGGATTCGACTCTAGGCTAAATAATCGGATTATATTTACAGTGACCGCTTTGTCCTTTTTATAAGGCATAGTTGGGTGTGATCAGTCTGCGACCTTGATGTCAGCCTCCAACCGTTAGATTAACACGAGAAAATCTTTATGCCGAGGTGAACCAACTTAAAGAAGAACTTCAACGCTGAACGACTTCCCTCATTGTTGAGAAAACACATTCTATGTATAGAATGAGGAAAAAAAACTTGGAGGAGGCCAAACGTGTGTCTAAACTTTGACACCAAAATTGCTAAGGCCCTTGAGCTGGAGTTAGCTGCAAAAAGAGGTCTTCTAGTTCCACTTATGAGTTCTTGGGAACTAAATAAGAACTAGAAGGTGACGATTTTGAAGGCCAAAATGGCGAAGGCCAAGATATCGAACCAGCGGCGCATATATCTCTTTATCCTGGGGGAGCGGATACTTCTCTTCCTCCGGGTTTCGGAGATACAACAACTTAGCTTTTGATTTATTTTTTCCAACTTTTGTACTTGTACCATTTGGTACATTCGTTGTAAATAAAAACACTTTATGCTTAATCATTGCGTGAGTTTTCTTTTATGCGTGCTTTCATTTAAATTTTATGCAAGTTTAATCTTTGCGTCTTTTTTTTGTTTAAGTATTTGCACAAGTTTACTTCTTGCGTATTTTTTCATTTAAGTATTTGCACAAGTTTGTTGTTTGCGTCTTTTTGTGAAAGGCTTCGAGTGTATGTTGCGCTAAAAACATTTGGATTGGGGGCATAAGTTCTTCCGAAATCAACCCTTTAACACGAGGGTTTTCATAAAAGAGGACCCTCTTGTGTTTATGGTGCTCTTAAAGAGGACGTCTCTTGTTCATTATATCACTAGTATTTGAAGTACTTGTTTAACTTACAAATTCAATTCATCATTCAGACAAGAAATAAGATAGAAATAAAAGGACTTTACTATATTCCTTCCATTTTTAAAAGTACATAAGCATTCGTTGTGCTAAAAAGACATTGCCATTTGTTATGGCTAATTTGTACAACTTGTTTCTATGGGGATGGTTGCGCTGTCCATAATCCTGACAATAAAACTATATTTCCAGGTTTTATATTTCGGTCGAAGCGACAGTTGTTGTTGCCGTATCCTCATATCATCCACCCCGCAAGTGTTCGAATACGAAGAATGAATGTTCCAACACTAGAAGTTGTACACCTAAGAGGATTCCATTAATGAATTGCTAGATAATCTATAGTTTGGTAACAAACTTCACTTCCGCATAGGAATGTATGTTATCGAGCCAAAGATTATCTAATGATTCTTACTGGCTTGCACTTGTGAATGGTCGGATAATGTTTGTTTGATAGCAAACTTAAATTCCCAGTAGGAACTTTGCTACCAAGCAAAAGATTATCTAACTGTCCAAGTGGTTCTTCACTTGTATGCCTTATTATTA
This sequence comes from Nicotiana benthamiana, assembly GCA_034376525.1. Taxonomy (NCBI): domain Eukaryota; kingdom Viridiplantae; phylum Streptophyta; class Magnoliopsida; order Solanales; family Solanaceae; genus Nicotiana; species Nicotiana benthamiana. Next base: position 87,314,512 of record CM067331.1, on the reverse strand, counting down.
GAAGGTTTTATTGCTAATGTTGAAATTCTCTTTGTAGTATGCTTTCTGTTGCTGCCTATTTAAAAACCTTGCCAGAAAAACCCAATTGGGACAAAAATGAACGAAGGGAAAAATAGTGCAGCACATACTGTCAGTACAAGTGATGTTCATCAGTAATAATATCTCTCTAGATGTGCCACATTCAAATTGCTTGGAAAGTTTTCACCATCCTGATTCTCCATCTCATATGACCCTTTCTCGGCGATAGTTTACGGGCCTTCTCATGTTGAACCCAGCTTCCCTACATTGCGTTTCTAGGTGTTTTGAGTTACTTTCCTTAAAATCAAGTCTCCTACTTAGAAATAACGGAGGTTGTCTCTTCGATTATAATATCTTTCTATTCTTTGTTTTTGAGCTGTCATCCTTATATGTGTGAAGTCCTTGCGCTCACCGAGCAACTCCAAATTGACCAACATTGCTTCATTATTTGCTTCTTCATTTTCTTGGAAATATCTCAGGGTATGTTCCCCTACTTCCACCAAGTTTAGGGCCTCTACTCCGTGCACAAGGGAGAAAGATTCTATTATGTGCTTGATTTGGCTATTGTTCAGTGCGCCCATAGTACTCTAGGCAATTCCTTGAGCCATTTTTCTTTAGCTGCTTCCAATCTCTTTTTGAGATTTTGCATAATTATTTATTCATTGATTTTGCTTGACCATTTGTGCTCAGATGATAGGGCGAAGATGTGATCCTTTTGATCTTCCAATGTTCATGGAACTTTGTGACCTTTGCTCTTATAAGTTGTGGCATGTTGTCGAAGGATATCTCTTTTGGCATCCCAATCTGCAAATTATGCTTTCCCACAAGAAATCCACCCCTTCGTGCTCACCTGTCTTTTGATAAGGACATGCTTCAACCCACTTAGAAAAATAGTCAGTTAAAATCAAAAGAAATCTTACCTTACCAAGGGCTGGTGGCAATAGTCCGATGATATCCATTCCCTACTTCATGGACGACCATGGAGACAAAATTGAGTGCAATGGTTCTGATGGTTGATGTGCCAATGGTGCATAGCGCTGACACTTATCGTATTTTTGAAAAATATGTGGCATCATGTTCCATTCAGTGCCAATTGTAGCCTACCCTTATTAGTTTTTGGCACTAAGGAATTTGCGCCCAAATGATTTCCATAGATCCCTTTTTGGACTTCTCGCAGGACATATTTATCTTCGAAGGCTCCTAAGCGTCGGACGAGCGCGCCTTGGAAATATTTTCTGTATAATTGGCATTTGAAACTATATCGTGCTGCTTTAGTGTACAACAGCTGGGATGCTTTGGATATTTAGGCAACTTTCCATGCTCGAGGTAATCAATGATCTCATTCCTCCAGTCCCAGACCAAATTAGTCGCATTTACTTTGTAGTAGCTATTTGCGTCTAGAACCGAGCGCATAAACTGTACGACCGTACCGGAGTACGATCCCCTCATCTCTATTGACATGCTAAGGTTAGCTAATACGTCAGCTTCTGCATTTTCTTCCCTTGGAATATGTATGATTGACCACTCCCGGAACCAAGCGAGGAAAGGCTGAACCTTCACAACATATTGATGTATGTGTTCCTTTTTGGCTCTGAATATCATGTAGACCTGATTTATCACTAGTTGGGAGTCGCATTTGATTTTTGTGACCTTAGAATCTAGTCCTCGGGCCAATTTGAGCCCTACAATTGAAGCTTCATACACCGATTCATTGTTAGTTAGTAAAACCGTTCTTATGGCATGCCTTAAGGTGTCTCCCGAAGATGTATGTTGAGCCCAAATCCTTTAAGTTGGAGGCTCCGTCCATATATAGGGTCCAAACTTGGGATGCGGATTCTAACGACATCACTACTTCTTTAGTATCCAAAGGTCGCATCCCGAACTGCAATCGGCCACAAAGTCGGCCAAAACTTGTGACTTTATTGCAGTCCTAGGTTTATATTATATGTCAAATTCACTCATTTCGACGACCCATTTGACCAATCTACCCAAAAGTTTGGGTTTATGACGAATATTCTGTAGGGGGGAGGTAGTCACCATAGCTATAGGGTGGCACTGAAAATAAGGCCTTAGCTTCCGAGCGGCGACTACGAAGGCGAAGACTAACTTTTCCAAATGTGGGTAGCAAGTTTCATCTCCCCTTAAACTTTTACTAACTTAATAAATTAGATATTGCGTACATTCGTCCTTACGGACTAAAATATCGCTTATTTCTATCTCGAGACTGCTAGATAGATTAATTGCTTTTTTGCCTTCCTTCAACTTTGATAACAGTGGAGGACTTGACAAGTATCTTTTCAAATCCCTCAAAGCCTGTTGACATTCCAAGGTCCACTCGAAGTTCTTCTTCTTATTGAGAGACAAAAAGAAGTGGTGCATTTTTCTAAAGATCGAGAAATGAACCTGCTCAAAGCGGCCAATCTCCTTGTAAGCCTATGAACCTATTTTACGCTTGATAATTGATCCGAATGTTTTTCGATGGATTTGATTTTATCGGGGTTGACCTTACTCCCCCTTTGTGACACCAGAAATCCCAGGAACTTTCCATAGCTGACCCGGAAAGCACACTTCTCCAAGTTAAGCTTTATGTTATGCTTCCTTAGAATGTCAAAGGTCTCTTGTAGGTGTTTAAGATGATCATCTGAATTCAAAGACTTAACAAGAATATCGTCTATATAAACTTCCATGATTTTTCCTATATGTTTTTCAAACATCTTTTTTACGAACTGCTGATAAATGGCTCCGGCATTCTTTAACCCGAAGGGCATGACATTATAGCATTATGTGCCGAAGTTCACTGTGAATGAAGTTTTTTCCTAGTTCTCTGGGTGCATCTTAATTTGGCTGTACCCGAAGTAAGCATTGAGAAACAAATTAACTCATTCCTGGCCATTACATCAATCATTTGATCAATATTCGGCAGTGCGAGTCCTTTGGACATGCCTTATTCAAGTCCTTATGGTCTATGCACATGCAAAGTTTATTAGCTTTCTTCGGAATACTACTACGCTAGCTACCCATTACAGATACTTTACCTCTTAGATTGAACCGATATTAAGTAGGCAAGTTACCTCTGCTTTGACAAATTCATTTCTAGCCTCAGCAATAGGCTACTTTTTTTGTCTTACCAAAGGGATGCTAGGATCTAAGCTCAACTTGTATACGGCCAATTCTGAGGGGATACCTGTCATATCCACATGCAAACATGCAAAACAATCAACATTAAATTTAAGAAATCAATAAATTCATACTTTAGTTCTGGGTGCAGTCGTGCCCCTAAGTGGAATTTCCTTTCTTGGAACTTTTTGAATAATGCCACTTGCTCAAGTTTTTCCACGGTGGACTTTTTTGAGTCCATTTCTTCTAGTACCTAGAAATACCTTGGAACCTAATAAGATTTCGACACCTCTTCCCTCTGGTTGACTTTTCTTGACTTGGGAGCAGGAACTGGTTCTTGTAATTGATATGTCGCATGCTATTTCCCTTTGATATTAGAGGCCAAAATCTCATTCATCTCCCTTGTCGCCGGTTGGTCATCTCTTATTTGTTTAATTCCTTCGGGAATCGAGAATTTATGCAACTGGTGATATGTTGATAGGGCAATCTTCATCTCGTGCAACCATGGGCTTCATAGGATAATATTATAGCCCATCACCTAAAAAAGGGTTCATCACCCCTTCGACATTCACTGGCAGTAGCATTCGTTGGCAGTACGATCGCTAACTCGGGTTGTCACGTTTTCTAGGTTAAATCCGGTGAGGATTTTTGTGGCCAGAGTGATGTTTACGATGAGTTTGGCTTGCTCCAATACCCTCAATTGTATAATATTGGCCGAACTCCCTGGATCCAGAAGAACACGTTTGATTTTAATATCTAACACATTTAAAGAAATTGCTAATGTGTCATTGTGCAGTAGCAACAGTCCATCCGTGTCTTCCTTTGTGAAAGTCATTTTGTTTTCAGCTACTTCTTGGAGTCTCTTGTTGTGGGTTGCTGATACCTTTGTCTTTTTGCCGCAAAGAAGGTAACTTGTCAATCTCGTCCCCTCCCTGCCAAATCATGTTAATTGTCGGGCGCGAGGGATATTTTCCTGCTTTGGAAGGCTCTATATTGTCACGATTGCGACTGTAATTGTTTTATGCCCTGTCACCTAAGAATTCCCTAAGATAGACATCTTTCAGCAGTGTCACAAACTCTTTGCGCAGTTGTCGACAGTCCCCAGTTCGATGATCATTCGCATCGTAAATTAGGATCCCTCTGGCTAGGATTGAATCTCATCGACTTCGTGAACTGTGCTTATTTAATGTTCCTCGTAGCCAATATAACCTCTACTACACTGATGTAGAAGTTGTATTCTGAAAGTCTGGGTAGGAAGGATCTTGAGCATCTAACATTTCCTTGTCTTGTAATGACCGGTTACTCTGGCCGCGATAATTTCTTTTATCGAACATGTCTGCCGTCCGGGAGCCTCTGCTACATCCTTTTTCTCGTTCATATGGCAATAATCAACTCTTCGAAGACCGTCTATCTGTGTCGAAATCATCTTTTGATTTCTCTTTGTTCTTCTCTCGACCCTTAACCGATGCCGGGAAAGCGATCTGATCATCCTCGATCCTTATCTTTGACTTGTACTAGTTGTGAACGTCCACCTAAGTTTTCACTTGGAATTTATGCAAGATTTCATTCAACTTCTGGGAAGCATCGAAACTTCTTGGATTCAAACCCTTGCTGAATGCTTAAGCCGCCCATTCATCGAGAACGTCCATGAGAAACATCCTTTATTCTTGAACCGGATTACAAATTCCGGCAGCAACTCAGACTCTACTTGTAGAATGTTGAATAAATCAACTTTTTGGGCTTGCAACGTTTTGGCTCAAGCATGGGACTTAATGAAAGAATACGCAAGCATCTCGAATGAATCCATGGAAAGCTCAGGCAAAAGCGAATGCCACGTCAAGGTCCCCTTTGTGAGTGTCTCTCCGAATTTCTTCAGCAACACTGATTCAATCTCTTGGGGAGCTAAATCATTCCCCTTCACCGCCATTGTATAAGTGGTGATATGCTCCTGAGGATCTGAAGTCCCATCATATTTCATTACGTCTAGCATTTTAAATCGCTTCGGGATCAGTTCTGGTGCCATTTGGTTTGTACAACAACTGAGTGTACTTTGAGTCCGGCCTTTTCAGCACTAGTGGTATGCCCTGGATTTGCTATGTGCTGGCGTTCACTTCTCTCATAAACTGTAAGGGTTCATTTTTGAAGGGATCACTCTCGTTGTTATGACTAAAAATGTTTCCCTTGGCCCCATCGAATCCTAATTTGCCCTTGGGGGTGTTGTTGTCGATCCTTTGTGTTACTTGATTTGTGGAAACATCGAAAGGAACTAGACCTCGTCCATTCACATTATAAGAAGCACCCAATAACGCCTGTTTGAGTTCCATCATATCCTTATCCTCTCGTGTGATATGACCTAAGATTGCCTCATGTTTCTCATGCAACACCCTTATCGCTTCGACGACATATTCTTCTTTAACATTATCAGGTGTCACCTCTCGAACATGTAGCCGGTACCACCTGTCGTGGACCGGAGTGGCCTCGTTACTGCGGGTATCACTAAGCGAATCCTCGCGCCAAGGCCGATTTCCTTTAACCTCAAGGTTGTGTGTTGTTAGCACCATTATCTGCCATTTTCTATAATTTTTTGCTAAAAAGAAATAATCAAACACGTTAATAAAAGAGGCAAGGACCAACTTATCTACACAACTGTCCAAGCTCTCCGATATGCGCAAAACTGTTTACCCGTAAAACGGTACAAATAAATTTATACGTAGTTTGTAGATAGTGAATTAATTTGAAGAAAAACTCACTTTATACCCATTTATTCCAAAGTTTTTAACCTTAATTCCCAGGACCAAACTATTACTACTCCTACCCATTCGCCCCAAACTATTTACCCGTCTTTATTATGTTCCTTTTCTTCTTCCTCCTCATTTTACCTTCCTCCAATTTTTAATGTTCCAAACTATTTTTATTTTTGCTTCGACGATTACTCTTCTAGGTATATTGACGAAGTCTTAGGTACCAAGAAAAATAAGAACTCACAAGAAGAAAAAAAACTGAGCAAGAAACAATGATTTTTAGAAGCTTCAATAAAACTAATACTATTTTGCTAACCACTTTTAAGTCATTTTTCTTAATCTAATGCGGTGACGTTTTAAAACTTACACATTTCCTCATAGGAAGACCATATCAATTTTTAGAACTCCATATGAATGTGTTCAAAATGCCACATTTTATTTTTTATAGTGTTGTACTGTTAAAATTCGTTAGTTATTGTACTTTAATGTGTAGATTGTACCTTTGATGCTGGTTTTTGGGGATTTATTGTACAAAAATTTAAACCCACCATTGAAGGACTTTGAAGCTTGAAACTCATAACTGGTTTGTTTGAGTTTTAATTGCTTTGATCCGATCCTGTATGGGTTTGTTTGGAAAGTTGATTGGAGGCTATAGCTAAAGTTTTAGTCAATTTGGTGGAAATTTTGTAATAGATTTTAGAAATTTGGGTTGAAATATAGTTGAACCAGAGAAGAAGACGAATTTGTATTGTATACCCAAATAGTATACAAATATACTATTTTAGTAGACAATTCATTCCAACTATATATCCTATTAGTGTAGCTATATATTATATTGGTATCATATGCTAGTTGAATCATTTTTTGGTTGTTTTAGCTGCATTTAATTGGTACAATATTTAATTTTCTTTTAATAATAGTAATATAGTATAATATCTTGAAATACCTTATTATATTAATATGTGCTACACTATTTTTTTAAACTTTTCTCTTTATGCATGTGTGTTATGTAATAGTAGTGTAGTCATATATTTGTCGGGAATTAACTAGCAAAACTGTCTACCATGTTGGTATAGTTATATGCCATATTGGTATCATATGGTATTTTGAATATTGTTTTGGTTGTTTTAGCTGCATTTTAAGTGAATAAAATGAAATTATTTATATGAACATGAGTTGAAATGTTGGAATTTTTGTGTACTGATGGACATAGATTATGTGTATTATGTAATAATTTTTATAGTTATAGGCAATTGTTTGAACGATCCCATACAACTGTGTACCCTCTTAGTATACGAAATGAGCAAGTTGTTTTGCGAATATTTAGCTTGCAATACGTGCATGTAATTTTCTCATACTTTTATTGTGTCCTTTAATATTTTGGTCCAGTAGTATAGTCGAAGATAGTAGTAGCAATATTCTAGAGAAATCATATGCTCTATTGGTATACATATATACCATATTGATATCATATGGTACTAGAAGTCTTTTTTGCTACTTATACTTTTGTTGCAGTTTTTACTATTTTATTATGTTTTCTTGCTCTATAACACGTTGTATTACTATTAATGATAGAGTGTGTACTGATATTTATAGGGAAGGAGATCAAGGTTTGCATGACAATTACGTGTTGATTCTTAAAATCTGATTATGTAATTTATGGTGCTCAACAACAATCAATGTGATATTCAGTGAATTTAAAGGTGGCTAATGGGTCAACCGGTCCGGGCCGGGTCGGATTTTGTCCGACCCGTCTGGGTTCCGGTCCGGGCCGGGCCGGGTCGAATAGTACCGGGTTCTTAAGGGGCCGGGTTGGTTCGGGTTAAAATTGAACTATACGGGTTACAGGTTGAAAGGGGCCGTGCCGGGCCGGGTTTAGTATATTTCAACTTTTCTTAAATTAAGTATAACTATTAAGTTATAATTATGTTAATACTTTGTAATCATTGAATGAAATCACAAATACAAGTAAGATGGGAAAAATTTGCACTTATTGCAAGTGCTACTTTATTACTCAATTTCAAATTAATAAGTAGAAAATAAAATGTTTACATTTTTTCTAACAAGTAAACTAGTGAAGTAGTAATTTCAAATGTTTTGCATCGCCTTAGCAAGTTCATCATAATCAATATGAACTGATTGACCTTCTTCTGGGGAGTTAAATTCCGATGGGTTTCCATGGGTTAATATATCTCCAATTTCTTCATCTTCTGGGCAATCAACATCTTCCTTTCCTTGATTTCTTCGTTCCGATCTAATCCAATCTCTTAAACATACTAAAACTTCCAAAGCATTGCTTCCCAATGAGTGGCGGGTGTCTCCAAGTTGTTGTCTTGCTTGGCTAAATGCTCTCTCCGATGCAACGGTAGAAATTGGCACATTCAGCACGTCACGAGCCATAGCGAAAAGAACAGGAAATTGCTTTGCATTTTCATGCCACCATCCCAACGGTGAAAAGTCCTTTGTGCGAGGCTCATTTTTCTTCTGCAAGTAGAATTGAAGCTCATCAATATTCCTGCTACTGGTTTAAGTGTTAGAAAATGTAGAAAAAATATTAAAACTATCAAGGTCTTCATCATCCACATTAGAAGAACTGCTACATTCCATAGCGGGATTAACATTGTCAGAAGCACGAGCAGTATTATCACATTCATTTGCATAATAATTATATAGTTGTTGCAAATATTCATTTAGTTTGTTCATAGAATCATATAAGTTTGGGGTTTCAGATTCTCCAATCTCCATATAAGTATATAAAGCATTCATTAATTGGTGACAATCAGACATTTTAATAGAAGGATTTAAAACTGCACCAAGTAAGTAAACTGGAGGAATTGGAAAGAAATATTTTTTGAATTTCGCTTGCATACTTACAATAACATCCATATATTTTTCTTTGTTCTTAAATTCATATAGTAGCAAAGAAATTTCAGCTATATGTACTAAAGCCGAAGTAACAGTTGGGTAATATGCGCCAGAAAACACAACAGTAGCAGCATAAAATTTATGTAAAAATTTAACAACATCATTAATGACATCCCAAGTATCACTTGTTAACATACGCCTAGGATAAGTACAATGTGCATTTGCAACTTCAGTTATAGGAAATCTATATTTGTAGCAACATTTTAAAAATATATATGTATAATTCCATCTAGTAACAACTTCGTCTGGCATGAATCTAGGTGTAAGGTTATACTGCATACACTTTGTTTTAAATTCTTTTATTCTAGATTGTCTATTATTTTCCTGAATAACACCAACTGCTCTTCTAACATGAGTAATCTCAACAGAAAATAAATCAAGGCCACTTTTAACAATTAAATTATAAACATGACATGCACACCTAACATGAAAAATATCGTCAAGAGGTGGTTGCAAATGCAATTTTAAAATTTAAACTGCAACATTATTGTTTGAAGCATTATCAAAAGACATACACAAAACTTTTTGGTTTAGATTATAAAATTCAACAACATCAACAATTGTACTACTTATAAACGTAGCAGTATGACTCTGATCTTCATCATATTTAAAAGCGATAATACGTTTTTGCATACAAGTATTATCATCTATCCAATGGCATGTAATTGTCAAATAATCATTTCCATTAACAGCATGACCAATATCAGAAGTTAGACATACTCTAGAAGGAAGGTGACTAAACAAATAACGTATGTATGTTTGATATTGTCCATGAAGTCTAAAGATATCTGCTCTACAAGTACTTCTAGGGACACCTTTAAATAAAGGATTGTAAATCCTTTGAATATACGTAATAAGATACGATGAACAAGCAAAAGAAAAAGGTAAACAACCCAAAGTAATTATTTTTGCTAGTTCCTCCTGATCCCTCATTTTATTATATTTTAATAGACCTTCAGTAGTAGGGTTAATAGTTGTTTGACTTCCATCCCCATTAATTCCCCATTCTATAGGATGGATAGCCGACATATGTTTAGTAAGTGTCCCAGTCCCACCTAAATTACCTCCGGTCAAATGTTTAAAAGTTTCATTACAACGTTTGCACTTAACTCTATCAGTACCTTCTATTATTTCAAAAAATTTCCAAACCGGACTTCTTTTTTTACGAGTAGAAGTTGGAGCAACTGGTGGTCTTCTACCCCTTGTAGCACTAGCAACTCCAACTCCAATACTACCAACATTTCCACTACTAGGTATAGGTGGTATCTCATCTTCTATTCCAATTTCATTATCTTCTATTCCATAATCTTCTTGTAATTGTTCATAATCAATCTCTACATCTTGCAAATTAGGCGATGATTCAGAAACATGTGTTATTGGGTCATTACTATTACTACCAGAAGATACAAGACTACCTCTTTTTTTACTTCCACCCCTACCAGTAACTTTTCTACACGCTCTTTTAGCAGCATTAAACATATTGCAAAAATTAAAATATAATCAAATATGCAATTAAAATATTAAATAAGAGAAAGAGTTGGAGGGAGTGCACCGAATTTGACAATAAATTGAGCACTTGATTACGCAAATCCGGTGTTACCACGAACAAACTTCAAGCAAGTATTTCAATTTTGACTTCAAGCTTCAAATTCCGAATGACAAATTGCGATAAATTAAATTCGGGAAAAGAGTAACAAATAAAATATGTAATCTTGCAAATTGAAGGGAAGAGATAGATTGATAATTTGAGAATAGAGATTGAGATAAGATTTTTGAGTGAAGAAATGAAGAAGAGATGAGAGTATTTATAGATTTTAAGAAGGGTTAATATTGTAATTTAATAAATACAAAAAAAATGATAAATGGCCATTTTTGCAAGAAATCCGTTGGCCAACAGATCTGTAGCCGTTGCCAACGGAAATGTGGGCCTCATCAATTCAAATTTTTTTTTAAAAAAAAAAGTTGCCGTTGAACCGGGCCGGTCCAGTCCGGGCTGTACCGGTTCACGGTACTGTTCACCGTACCGGGCCGGTCCGGTCCGGTTCCGAATAAAAAAATTATTAACGGACCAACCTCCTACCCCCTTTGAACCCAGCCCAGCCCGGCCGGGTTGTACCAGTCCGGTCCCGGGACAATTGATATTATTTCAGTTTAATAATTGAATTTAAAAAATGAGAAAGAAAAAAAAACAAAAAGTATATTGCACTAGTCATATTAAAAAAAGCTGAACAAATATTTACTACATCAATTATTTTTTCTTTTTGTATAAAAAAAGAATAATAAAAAATAGTGAAAACAGTAAAGGAAATTGGATTATGAAGAGAAAATAAATATAAAAAAAGAAGTTAAATAAAATTAGAAAAGGAAAAGAGAAAAACATAAGAAGAAAACGAGAAAAAAGAAAAGGAGAAAATAAAAAAAGAAAGAAAAGAAGCATAAAAATAAAAAAAATCGAGAATAAAGAAAAAATTTCCCAAAAAAACTACCATGAATAGGAAATGTTATTAGTTTATATGTAAAAAAACAAATGGATAGGCTTCCGGGCACAATAACGATGATATTATAAAACAAGAAGGTAATATTATATTGAGCTTTGAATAAAGAATATCATATGTTTGTTAGAAAATTTATGAACTTTACAATGTAATAGAGCTTACCAATTTTATAGTTGCACCTAAGGAAGAAGGTCCTAGGATCAAGCTCTTCCTTAATATCAATTATGAGGGCCATTGAAGAATGTGTAGTGGCAGGCATCGAATGTTATATTCCTTGTAACTGGTATTTGCATCTATACTTATTTTTTGTGTCATGTTTTAACTTGTGCCTGCTTTGCAAAAAATTACAAGCGTATCCACTTTTTCGTATAACTTCAGCATACGAGACTAAAGTAGCAAAGGCATCATGCAAAACTTCAATATTCTAGTAGACAGGCTTGAAGTAGCAAATGTGCTAAACCAAGTGTGCTGAAGTATTTGTTTGTAATAACTGAACTTATGCATGGTAGCTGAAGTTTTGTTTGTAATATCGGGCTAGGGTAATTCAAATCAAACATGGCCCAAAACCTTTGATCAATTCAATTCTTTCTCTTTATTTTTAACTTTCTTTTATTTCCAAACTCTTTTTAGTTTCTTTTTTAAAAAAAATAAAATAAAACCCAAACTAATTCCTAAATCAAATTAATCCTACCACATTGAATTAATTACCTAATAATTATAACAATTAATTAAAAACAAATTAATGAATAACTACCAAAATTCAAAATTAAAATTAAAAGTGTGAAGATACGTTATTTTTTGTGATTTTCCTCTTTTTTAATAAATAACTAATTTTCTAATTAATCCTAAAATATATATTTACATCCTAAATGCAAATGCAACATTTTTTTTTTGCATTTTTTATTAATTAAACAAAATTAACATGCGAAGACAAATGCAAACAATTAATGAAATATACTACAAAATTGCAAATAATGGGAAAATTTATTTTTCTTGAATCTATGGGAGTAATTCATATAGAGCAAAAATCACGTGCTCACAAACAAAAGCTATGAGATCGCTAAAGACATAGAGTCGGGGGCCACTACGAACTTACATAAGATTTTAGCATACAATGGTCCCGAAAAACCACTTGATGATTATCGGTCAACTCAAGAGTCTCAAGGTCACGACTTCCATCATCCTAAACATAACAAATTGTTTATTACCATAAGATCAAAGGCAAATGTGCTTGGCCCAAGTGAAGCTTTGCTTGAGGCACCCTTAACTACTAACTACTAAAAATAAAAAGAAAAACGGACTCAAACCCTTAAGAAGGTTTTCACGCCATCCATCATTGGGAAGAGCCACATGGCTCACACAAACTCCACCTTTTAAAAGAACCGTGGCATTAAGAAAACCAATGGCTTATTGCAAACTTTCAAAACAAGAAGCTATGAATCAAAAATAAGAAGCTAAGAAAAAAAAATTCAGAATGTAAAATGAATATATATAGAAGAGGGTTTTAATATACAATAGATGGATGAATATGTACAATGTAGCATAACTTTATATATAGACCCAAATTAAAATAAAAGTGCGATAAATGTAACGAAATACTAAAATTGCATACAACCCAAAGGTGAAAAATAAAGAAAGCACAAAAAGTATAAAATATATACAATCATCCGAATGAATCCAAATGTAGGGCCTACCCCCTCAAATGAACGATGGAATTGTCCCCGATGCCAACTAAACAAATAAGCATAAAAAATATAATGAAGAAGGAAGGAGGGACTCCCTATGACCTATCTGTCTGCATAGGCTCCTGAGTGGTCCCTGGGTCCTCACTATGCTTGAGAACTTCAGACTGCTTCCCTGTGGCATACTGCTCTAGTGTTGGGACCTGGGCCTGGACAGGCTTCGGAGGTGCATCCTATGGCTGACTAGAGGAAGCCTCTGGTGGGTCGGCCAACTGGATGACTGCATCATCCGCTATACGAATCATCCTCTTCTTCTTGGGAGGCCTCTACGACTGCTCCGGCTGGGGATGAGATGTTGGTACTGGGTCCAGGAGTAGTAGATCTAGAGGCAGGTGATCTGCCTTTAGTTTGTCAACATCAACTCTCAACTTCTTTATGGATTCCTTGAAGGCCCGCTTTTTGTGCTCCTTAGTAAGCTCCTTGAGAGCCTTTCTATGTGAAGCAACTACATCAGTAAGAGCCATATGAGTGCCGAGGATTTTCTTCTGGTTCTCTAAAATCTCTTTGAGAGCATCCGGGGAACCTGTAGGCGTGGAGGTGCCGACTAAGCCTCTACCATGGTAGTGAGGGTGGATAACTTGGATGACGTAGTCTGTATCCAGTTGTTTATACTAAAAAGTGCCTAGATCATTCGGTGGGAAGTTATTGGATGTGCACAGGAAGATGGGATCTCGGGGGCAACTGAGGTAGAGGTAGGTTCAACAGGAGTCACTATCACAACTAACTCTTCAGATTGGCTAGTCGGAGCAGTAAATGTACTCTTGAAGGTCTGGCTCTTGGGGTTATCATCCCCTGCATGTTTTACCAAGAAAATGGGGTCTTTGCTTTGACCTTGATGTCGAATGGCCTCTTGTCCACTTTTAGATCCCGGAAGTACATAGTGAGAAAACTGGGGAACGGGTAGTTTCTGTCATACTCAGCACTCACAATTCAAATTATTCTCGACATCACATTCCCCACATTGATTGGGTACCCCGCCACGATCGAGGCCACCAAAACTGTCTGGTGAAGAGGTAGGGTGTTGTGATGAGTTGTGGGGTCCAACTTGCTACATACAAATGTCTCCCATCTCTTTGCCTCAAAATTCAAACTATGCCTCAAAATCTTGACGCCCGCAGTCAACCAATCCGGGGTGGTACCTGGGATTGACGAGTACTGTACCAATCATAGACGGACCTTCGCACCCAGTTCCATCCTCGCCATGTATAGGTTCTCATCCTCTTCATCAAAGCCAAGTTAATCGTTGATTGTCTTCCCACCAAACAACACCTTCAAGTTCCGCACCTTGGTCTCTTTAGTACCCTTTTTGATGTGGGTAACATTAGTGTGGAATTCCTTGACCAAGTGCTCATTGGTGTCCACACAATCCCCCCAAAAAATACTCCTATCCAACTCTCTCCCTAAACTGCCTCCTCACATTGGTGTTATGAGGTAGCAAGTCTCTATCTATAAAACTCCTCTCCGAGATCAACTTCCTTACTGGCCACCATTCCCGGAATTTGTGGTATGCTACTTCACTAACAAATCGGTCTTGCTACACCTCCGACTTCCTAGTTCTAGCAATACCCCCTCACTTGTGGTTTACCTCCTTCTCCTACTTCTTCGTCTCCCTCTACTTCCTTATCAGCACCTACTGCACCCTCTCTAGATAATGAAGCTGCGGGAGAGGTGGAGTATTCCCCACTACCTTTACCTGAGCCCTCAAACGACCCAGAAGAAATATTCACTGACGCTTGGGCAGTGGGGGATGCTGGCGGTGTGTCTCTTAGCATGTTCCTCTCGTCCAGTTAGGGATGAACTCTGGCATGGATTCTAAGGAGATATCCCGGGAGAGCTCGTACTCACTCCCCGACATGTCAAGGGCTTTATCAACTGCTTTTATTATCTTTCTTGTCTTTTTAATATTTTCCCAAACTTGGGGAGTGAGTTTTATCATATTTTATTTCCCTCCCCGGGAGGATACTGCCTGGTTGTTTGGATCCTTTACCTCCTCGTTGTTTTACCATTATCTACAAACACAATTCAATTGAACTTATTAGTATCAGTTGCAGCAGTTAAGAACAGAGTTGCAGAATCAGGAAAGCAAAATTGCAAAAATGTTGCAGAAGTAACACAATGCGGACCACACAAAATGGTATGCGGCCGCAATGGGATCACTGCGCACTGCATAAAATCAACCGCGGTCCGCACAGAGCTGGGTTCAGACTACCCACTCTTTGTATCTAGGCAGTCCAGATCGCACAAAATGTAGTGCAGCCACACTGAGGCCACCGCGTTCCGCATAAAATGTAGTGCTGCTACAGTCCCTAAGGTTTAGCATTCAGAATTTCATCAATGTGGTTCGCACAAAATTGTACTACAGATCGAGCAGGGGCACCGCAGGCCACACAGAAATGACCTCGGTCCACACTGAGTGCCTAGCTATGGCACTAAATTACGGTTCACGTATTTTTGATTTTAAGCCCTATTTTTCACCTAATTAGTGTCCCTACATGTTTCCCAGTGTATTTTAACTAAGTTAAACGATTGACGAACTCATTGGAAATTTGAAAACATACAAGAAGAAGAAGAAGAAGGATCATGAAAGAAGAGAACCCAAAAAGGAGAATAATATGGTTCTCAAGGCAGACAACAGTGACTTAAGTGGTGGTGTTGCTGATATAGTCTATCTAATATGAAGATTGCAGAAAAATGGTTCGTAGAAATAGATGTAATCGTATGAAAGGAGGCTCTAGCAAAAACACAATAGGCTATGATTTCTATCACAAATACGAGAAGGCAAGACATTTCATCAAATATTATCCTCTCCACAAGTAGAACCATTACAAGCACAACACCGACAAGAGAGATGAGAGGAACCCGTTCTCCAACAAGAATTCAAGACAAGAGATGTCGTTAATAATGTTGTGAAATAATCTCTTGTTACATGGGGAGATTACTCTAGTGAATCTGAGGGTGATGATGAATAAGGCAACACCTCCATGATGGTAATTGAAAGGGAAGCTGCAAAATTTGATTCCATATTTGCCCTAATGGAAAACTATGATGAGGATAATGATGATGATGATGATGAGGTTAACTTTCTAGACGTTCAAAGAAATTTGAAGTTTTACTCTCAAAAGAAGATGGTATATTTAGTTAATGTCTTAATGGTTGCTTACCACAATCTCATTAATGATAAAAATGACTTAACTGACATAATAGGAGAGATAAAGCATAAGAGATGTGATATACTAGTTGTGTTGTTGATGTGAAGGAAACAATAGAGAAGTTAAAAGAAAGAAAAAGATGGTTTAACTGAGAATATTTGTGAGATAGAACATGAGAGAGATGATTTGCTGGTAGTAGTTGTGGATCTGAGGGAGACAATATAGGAGTTAAAGAAAGATAATAATTCTTTAAAAACTTCAACGGAAAATCGCATGAACTCCTCAAAAGGAAAGGACGTGTCAAGTGAGGAACACCTTAAGCTTGAAAATGAACTCAAAAAGATAAAATTGAGTCTTTTTGCTAAACTTGGAAGAAGTAGACAACTTCAAAAAATTTTAAGATGGGTTAAAAATGACCTAGATAAATCTCTGAAATGGACCTGATCCTCTAATATAATCACTTTCATGTGTACAAGTAATAGGGGAACAGGTAAGGAATCAGGTTCCAAAAGGAAAAAGTCTCCCTAAAATCCACATAGCAAGTATGTTACTGTGACTGATAACATGCTTTGCACTCACTGTAGTAATACTGATCATTACAAAGATTCTTGTAAATGAAGGTTTAAGTTTCAACAAAAAAATTAAAGTTTTTGTTAAAAAAGTATCTACTGCCGAGGAACCTATTTCCCTTAAAAACAAAATATGTGATGTATGCTTGGACAAAAAGAAGTTTAATCCGTCCTTTTTCTCGTTATAAGGGACCAAACTTGTTTGGGTTCCTAAGTCTAATCTCTAGTTTTCTTGTGTAGGCAGCACTAAAAGGAAGCGGCCAAAGATGGTGCATGGATACTAGTTGTTCTAAACGCATGACTGGAAGTATGAATAAGTTCCTTTCACTCAAAGCCCTGCAAGATGGGAGTGTGCCCTTTGGAAATGGCAAAAAGGGATACATTCTAGGAGTTGGAAAGATAGGGAAGACGCTCACTCACTCAATTTAAAATGTGTACTAAATAAAGGGCTCGAAATACAACCTACTAAGTGTCTCTCAAATCTATGACAAAGAAAACAAAGTAGAGTTCGTATAAAAGTCTTGCACTATTACCAATCTTATGACTGGTGAAGTAGTTCTGGTGGAAAAAAGATTTAAAAACATCTATGCAGACTTTGAGTCTTCAAATAATGGTGATTGTAACGACCTGACTACTCGTTTTGAACTCTTGCACTTTGCTCGCCAGCTCTTGGGCATGACTTTTCTCGTGTAGTGTATTATGACTTATGTAAAGTGTTGGTTTTGATATTCAGGTTAATCAGAATGAATATGGAAAAACAGTTCTCGGTTTAAAGCTTAAAAATTTTAAAGGTTTGACCAAGATTTGACTTGTTTGTATATGATCTCAGATTGGAATTTTCATAATTTGGTTAGCTCCGTTAGGCGATTTATGACTTAAGAGCGTGATCGGGATGCATTTTGGAAGTCCGTGGAAGGTATAAGCTTGAATTGGGAAAATTGAGATTTCGACGTTTTCCGGTTGATAGGGAATATTTTGATATAGAGGTCAGAATGAAATTCTGAGAGTTGCAATATCTTTGTTGTGTCATTTGTGATGTGTGTGTAAAATTTTAGGTCATTCTGACGTTGTTTGGTTGGGGTTTTGATCAAAAACGTATTTCAGAAGATTTTGGAATTTTAGGCTTGAATCCGATGCAAATTTGATGTTTAATATTGTTTTGAGTGTCCGGAAGGTTGGAAAAAGTTTGCATGATGCTATGGGATATGTTGGCATGTTTGGTTGAGGTCTCGAGGGCCTCAGGTGAGTTTCGGGTGGTCAATCGGACCATTTCATGTTTTGAAAAGTTGCAGAAAAATTTTTGCTCTGTGTTTCAGGCTTTTGGCCTTCGCGTTCGCGAAGGGTTAGCTGGTATGGTTGAGATTTTAGCCTTCGCATTAGGGAGGGAGGCTCTGCGTTCACGAAGAGTTGATTGTTTAGGCATCACGTTCGCAGAGGCATTGCAGGTTTAAGAGGCTGAAGCATCGCGTTCGCGATGGTAGGGTCGCGTTCGCGATGGTAGGGTCGCGTTCGTGAAGGAGCGTTTTAACCAACAGAATTTTTGTGCTTGGTGAACGCGGTCAAAGAAGGAATTTATGCCTAGGGCAGAATGTTTAAAAGATGGGTTTCCCATTTTTGGTCTATTTTCTCCATTGTTGAGCAATATTTGGAGCCTTCGAGAAGGATTTGAAGAGGGAATCGAAGGGAAATACTTGAAGGTATTATTTTTTAACTCAATACTCGATTCTTGTGTAGATTCCACCTAATTAATCATGGAATTAAGCCTAAAAATTGAGGAATTAAGGCTTGAATTTGGAGAATGTAAATTTGAGATATGATAGGCCATTTGAAGTCCGATTTTTATGTTGTTGATATGCATGAACTCGTTGGGAGGTAAGGAATCTAATGAAGTGAAAATTTTTATGTTCCAAGAAGTGGGTCTGGGGCTCGAGTTTTGCTAATTTCGGGATTTTTGGTACTTTCTGATTGTTTTCGCTTAGGTTTTGTTCCCTTAGCATATTATGACGTATTCGTTCTGATTTTGGATAGATTCAATGCGTGT
Source organism: Nicotiana benthamiana (assembly GCA_034376525.1). NCBI lineage: Eukaryota > Viridiplantae > Streptophyta > Magnoliopsida > Solanales > Solanaceae > Nicotiana > Nicotiana benthamiana. The sequence goes on along the minus strand of CM067331.1, from coordinate 87,295,715 downwards.
GGAAATAGATTTAAGGGGCAACGGCGTCGTGGGTTAGAGATTTAGCCGATTCAAGGTAAGTAATGATTTTAAATAATATCCTTAGGGTTCGAAATCCCGGATTACACATCGTTGTGCTATGTTGAGGTGACTTACATTCTAGATACAAGCGTGGGGTAGAGCATCACTGGGTATTGTGACTTAGTCCATCCCGAATGATTATTTTAATGCGTACTGGATAGCTAATTGTTTGATAATATTATATTTTGAGTTGTCCGCCATGTTTGGGGCCTAGTGCCGACTTGTTGAGACCCTTAGGGGCATTTTTACTATTTTTCCTCACTCTAATCATCAGTCATGTTTTACCTACTATTGTTTATATCTAGCCTTATTACTATATTCTTAAAAATGTGAAAACTGCTTGGGCTGAGTTCCGTGGTTTACTGATGGTCCGAGTGATCGTGAGTTGATGACCGAAATAGACCGAGGGTCTGATTGTGAGGCTGATGACTGTGATAGATTGAGAGCCTGATGGTGAGGTTAATAATTGAAAGAGGCCGAAGGCCTAACTGTAAGGATTATATATATCTATTGATCGGGATGCACGCCGCAATGATACTTATATAGATCGAGCTGCACGCTACAACTATATGTTGGATCGGGCTGCATGCCGCAGCGATATATTGCTTGGGCTGTAGGATCCCCTCCAGAGTCTGCACACCCCCAGTAAGTGTAGTCGACTATATTTCTAGATCGGGCTGTACGCTGCAGCGTATATGGTACCTATTGAGTGTGAGTGCTGAGCGTCAGCACTGATTGATAGGAGTTGAGTCACAAGTGACTGAGGCTTGCCCGATGGGCGATAGATATATACATGCATATGGGTGATGCTTTGTCTAAGGGGCCTCTTTATGAATATTAATGATTTTTGCTCCTCTTTAAAGTGAGATTCTATTGAATATGTTGATTTAGTGACTGTTTTCACTCATCTTTATATTGAGCCTCTATCGAAAATGTTGAACAAATGTTTTTAAACCATTTTCATTTAAGATGGGGATCTATGAGATCAGTAATTTAATCACTGATTTGGCATTTGGTTATTTCCTCTAAGATTTCAAGTTATGGGGTTTTCGTGATTACTGTTTTGCCCGAGGGGCTGTTTATGAATTACGTTTTTGCTCGAGGGGCCGATTATGGTTTTCATGGACAAAAAATCCTTGTATGGTTCGAATCACACCCACTTCATAGCAAAGAAAGACAATGTGGGGTAGAGGAATTGGTCAACTTATCAGGCTCATGACCTGAAGATTGCAGGTTCGAATCGTATCCCCACCTAATCAGTGGAACATTGTTCACCGGATAGAAGGTCGGTCCCAACCCGTCTACAAAATGGGGCTAGTGAAAGTACAGGTAGGGATAGTTTTATTCTTGGAAAGCCCGTTCCGCGCTCTCTATCCCCTTTTTTGGGGGTCCCCATGAACCACTTTTTAGTATTCCCTAATGAAACTGCTGGAAGGTATCTTTAAAGGAATTTTATTTTTACCAAAAGCTGGATTTTTAAAGTGAGATGATTGACTCATATTCTAATTTGAAAGTCTGCTGTGCTTATCGAGTTAACATAAATGTGGATTCATTGTTTTCTACGGCTCAGTCTTTATTTACTTTTGTTACTTATTGGGTTGGAATACTCACATTACTCCCTGCACCTCATGTGCAGATTTTGTTATTTCGAAATCCGGTAACAGGTTTGGATGCTGAGACGCGGAGTTATTAGAGTTGTCAAGGTAGTTGCTCGACGTTCGCAACACTGCTTCGTTCCTCTTATTTTCATTTCTATACTTAGTATATTAACTGTTTTTGTTGTATTAGGACCTTGATAGATGCTCATGACTAGTGACACCCCATTATCGGGTTGTATTTATTTTCGCAGTGTTTATTTAAACTCATATTATGAAATTTCAACATAATTTGAAAAGGCATTAAACTGACTCATTTAAATAATTGAATTGAATTGGGAATAGTGTCGGATGGCCTCTTCTTCACGAGAGGCTCCATCACGATCGAGTCCGGTCTGGAGGCATGACAAGTTGGTATCAGAGCCTAGGTTACATAGGTTTCACGATTCATGAGCAGGTTTAGTAGAGTATCACGGATTGATACAGAGATGTCTGTATTTATCCTCGAGAGGCTGTAGAATCTTTAGGAAAACTTCACATTCTTGAATTCTTATCGTGCGTTCTTTGATTCAGCATGAGATATAACTCATAAAATTCCTTACACGCGTTTGCATGTGCGTATGAGCGCTCAGTATTAGATGTACTTTGATGGCTTGTGATCCCCTGATCGAGGGGCGAGATGTGATCTATATGAATTGATATTGGGCCAGTCTGGAGGACTTGAGGCCGATATTTTTCTATAGCTTGAGCACCGAGATGCTGATTTTGTGAGTACGTGTTTCTGAATTTATATGTTTGGTAATGTCCCTATTAGTGGAAGTGACGACTGGATGATTACGTGATGAGTATATTATGCCTGCGAGGTGTATTCATATGATTTAGAAGTGATGAGAAGGGTCTGCTAGAGGATAAGAGGACTATTAGGTACTTGATTTTTAGTTCGATTGAAGGTATAACTCTGAGTTAAGAGTGTGAAGAATATTTTCATGTCTCCTAGATTGGAGCAAAGTAAATTTCATATTGCGTTATGAGTTTAGACTCAGGAAGGTTAAGTGACTGCGTAATGTTTGTGATGGTGGAAAGTATACAGAAAATGTTAGTTGAAGGCAAAACAGATGACTTATATCCTGCGGAGTGTTTTGAAGTGGTGTGATCCTTATGTTGTCTATTAGAAGATCTCATTTACAAGTGGAATATAAGTGTTGAAAATTCGAATTTTAGGTAGCTTAAGAGAGTGGGCTTGACGGTTGCGAGGATGAATTTGAGATTTACAGAAGATTTGAAGTACCAGATTGTCCATGCTTCACGTGCTTATGAAGGATTGAGTTTAATCTTACCATGGTATTATGGCAACAATAGGGTATATGCGTTGTGAGTTATTGTGTGTGTTTTGGTCTATGGCTTCGAGCCAACTAGGGGAGTCTGCTATTGATTAGGCGATTGCACGATTATGTGCTAAGTTAGTTCCAGTTTGAGGCGTATTGGTGAATTAGTTATGGATTATGGAGATTGAGACCGAGGATGTCCTAAGTGAATCAGTTATGTCATGCTTCTTAGGTGTTAAAGAATCTCAAAATGTCGTGAGTTGTTGTGGTAAAAGATGTTTGGTCAGGAAGTTGCTTGTTTTTATTGGCATAACGTTGCATTCTGCAGTATCTGAAGTACTAATGGGGCACATGTTGTTTGGTTCTTTGATTGAGCTAATTGCGGGTTGAGTAAAGTGGATGACTTGGGAGAATGGTTCTAATGCGTCCAAGATTCTACATATATCAATTGGATATTTTAAAGTTGCATATACGGTTAGAAACTGAGCTTTCATTGGAAGATGTCAAGACTTATGGTGTTCTCAATAAATTGTGGGATTCTATGTATCAGTATCAAGAAGGTAAAGGTAACAAATTTAGATTCGTAGGAAGTCTCTTCAGAGTAAAGTATTTTGATCGTGGTGATCTTGAGAAAATTTGAGAAGGTATTCAACGACTTATGAGCCTAAGATAGGTATGGTAAGGATGTGATTAGTTCCTTGTATTTTTTCGAGGTAATGAGTTTCTACAGGTATTTTGCGGCAATGCTCTTGGATTTTAGTGGCCTGCGTAAGTTGATTGAGTTTGGTAGATTCAGTCCCGACGAACTTGTTTGTGCAAAGGGGAGTCGGAGAGTTCTTGTTGATTGTTACCGTTGCTAGAGATGTATATTTTCTGTTGGCGTGAGAATCATGGAATGTATAGTGATTTTCTTCCGGATTGGGCTCAATGGAAAGTTCGTGGTTGGTTGAGTACATACTGGCTTGTGGCTTGGTAGGGATATGAAGTTTTCACGTTGTCCTAGGATGGTAGGGTATATGCGATATATTGTGAAGGATTGAGATTGTGTGTGTAAGGTTAGAGTTCAGTTCTGGAAGGAAGGTCTCGAAACCCTTAGGCTGGGCAGTCTTAGATGATTAAGGAGATGGTATTTCTAATTGGAGGAAATTTGACGAGGGCAAATGTTTCAGAAGAGAGAAATATGATTAAATTGATGGTATTTCGATAATATTGCGGAACTTTCTACTAGATTGATTGCCGATATTCAAGTTTTCTTGGAGGCGCCGAAGGATTTTAGAGTATCACTCGTGGAATGATTGGATACTAGGGGTATGTTATATATGCGAGCGTCGGAATTGGGATCAGATATAGTAATTCGTGTGTTTTACGGACTTGGAAACTGGAAGTTCTCATATACAGGTTAGCCCGTGGCTGTGGGTGAAAAAATGTGTGTAAGTTAGTTAGAAGTTAGTATGTGCCATTGTGAACCTTCGACAGATTATTTATCTATTATGGGTAACGATAGTTGAGGTTTGGTCCATTAGTAGACCTATATGGATATGTTTCCGCTGCCATCGAGACAGTTTTGTTGACTTCGAGTGGTTGTTGGCAAGGATATGTTGATTCGGTTGTTATATCTATGAGTTATCCTTCTGTGCTGCGAGACGTTAGGATTTGTTGGTTATAGGCACAAGTGGTGCGGTTCTATTGGGGTTTCATAGTAGAATTCAAGTGGGAGGGGTGCTGGTTATTGCTCGATGAATGGTGTATTGGTTATGTCCTTTTGGGTAAGTGTAGTGTATGTAAATTGCTTCATGGTGATTATGGTGATTTCCTTGGTTTTAACATCATAGTGCACATGGTTGTCGATTTTGAGTTTAGTGACATGTTGTATTTGATGTGTTCTATTTCTATGATGGGAGACGGGTTCTCAGTTTTGTGTTGTGGTGGTACTTGTGAGCTTGTGGTACAACATTTTCATTTGAGCTATTTTCATGATTTGAGTAAGTTTGGATTGTGGCTTATTGGTGCACAGATTTCATAGGTCGTGGCTTTAGTCTGTATTAATGGGTCAATGTTACTAGAGTATGTGTTGGATTAGATAGGATCGTCGTGATCTCTAATAAATACAAGCGGATTTGATTTCAGCATGTTGGAAGGATAATATCGTGGTTCGACTCAAAAATTTGTTGTGGTAATTTCTAAAGGAGCAGTGGCTTAATGAATGGTTGATCTGGGAAATGGTTATGGCTTATTGCGTGTTTCATTATCATTGGCAGGATATGGAAGTGTTGGAAGGAGACTTTAGTTGATAAGATATTTTCTGTCAGTATTCGTTTGTTATGTGCAACTGCTGGGATTAGAAGTTATCGCTACGAGTGTTTGAGTTATGTGGTATCTCTTGTGATTGCAGCTCAGATAGCAGATATGGTTTGTTACAGCTTGTTTGGACTTATTCGTAGTATAAATGTGAGATTCTGATCGTATCAAGGATTTTTGAAGCAGAAATGTGGTTCTGTGGTTTGTAAACTAGGTCAGTTATATTATGTTATCGAACCTATGTGAGATAGTGATATAGGATCGCCCCCGGGTATATGCATGGTAAGGTTATTCAGCGATTGGTTGGATTTTGGAACAACTCTGGTCACGTTCGAGGACGAACGTGTTTTTAACTGGGGGAGGATGTAACGACCCGACGTGTCATTTTGAGCTCTTGCACTTTGCTCGCAAACTCTCGGGCATGACTTGCCTCGTGTGGTGTATTATGATTTATGTAAATCGTTGGTTTAAGTTTTCAGGTTGAGTTAATATGGAAGAACAGTTCTCAGTATAAAGCTTAAAATTTGAAAGATTTGACCAAGATTTGAATATAATATTATCTCGTATTGGAATTTTCAGGATTTGGCTAGCTCCGTTAGGCTTAGGAGCGTGATCGGGATGCATTTTGGAAGTCCGTGGAAGGTGTAGGCTTGAATTGGGGAAATTGAGATTTCGACGTTTTCTGGTTTATAGGGGATATTTTGATATAGAGGTCAGAATGAAATTTTGAGAGTTGTAGTGGCTTCATTGTGTTATTTGGGATGTGTATGTAAAATATTAGGTCATTCGAACGTGGTTAGGTTGGGTTTTTTTATCAAAAATGTATTTCGGAAGATTTGGGATTCTTAGGCTTGATTCCAATGCAAATTTGATGTTTTGATGTTGTTTTGAGTGTTCCAAAAGTTGAAACAAGTTTGAATGATGTTATGGGATATGTTGGCATGTTTTGTTGAGGTCCCGAGGGCCTCGGGTGAGTTTAGGGTGGTCAATCGGACCATTTCATGTTTTGGAAAGTTACAGAAAAATTTATGTTCTGTGTTGTAGGCTTTTGGCCTTCGCGTTGGCGAAGGGTTAGCTGGTATGGTTGAGATTTTAGTCTGCGTGAGGGAGGCTCTGCGTTCGAGAATGGCTGATTGTTTGGGCATCGCGTTCGAAGAGGCATTGTCGCGTTCATGTAGGTTTGAGAGGTTGAAACATCCGTTCGTGATTGTAGGGTCGCGTTCGCGCAGGACAGTTTTGGTCAGCGGGATTGTGTGCTTCGCGAACGTGAGGCTTTGACCACGTTTGCGAATAAGGAATTAATGCCAGGGACAGAATGTTTAAAAGATGGGTTTCGCGATTTTTTCTCCATTGTTGAGCTATTTTTTGAGCCTTTGGGAAGGATTTGAAGAGGGAATCTAAGGGAAACTCTTGGAGGTAAGATTATTGAGCTCAATACTCGATTCTTGTATGGTTCCACTTAATTAATCATAGAATTAAGCCTAAAAATTTAGGAATTAGGGACTGAATTGTAGAGTGTAAATTTGGGATTTGATTGGCCATTTGAAGTCCGATTTTTATGTTGGTTATGTGCATGAACTCGTGGAGAGGTGAGGAATTTAATGATATGAAAGTTTTTGAGTTTCGTGAAGTGCGCTCGGGGCTAGTGTTTTGCTAATTTCAGGATTTTTGGTACTTTCCGATTGTTTTCGCTTGGGTTTTGTTCCCTTAGTATATTGTGACATATTCATTCTAATTTTGGATAGATTCGACCTACGTGGAGGCCTATTTGAGGGGAAAAGGCACCGTGAGCTAAAGATTTAGCCGGTTCAAGGTAATTAATAATTGTAAATACTGTCTTGAGGGTTTGAAATCCCGGATTACACGTTGTTTTTGCTATGTTGAGGTGGCTTACATGCTAGATGACGAGCGTGGGGTAGAGCACCGCTAGGGATTGTGACTTAGTCCATCCCAAATGATAATTTTAATGTGTATTTGATAGATAGTTGTTGGATATTATTATATTTTTGACTATACGCCATGTTTGGGGCCTTATGCCGGCTCTTGAGACCCCTAGGTGCATTTTTACTATTTTTCCTCACTCTAATCGTTTGAAAGCATATCCTCAGTCATGTTTTACTTGTTATTGCTTAAATGTGGCCTTATCATTTTATTCCTAATAATGAGAAAACTATTTGGGCTGAGTTCCCTATTTTACTGATGGTCTGAGTGATCGTGTGTTGATGATCGAGATAGACTGAGGGTATGATTGTAAGGCTGATGACTGAGATAGACTGAGAGCCTGATGGTGAGGTTAATAGTTGAAAGAGGGCGAAGGTCTGACTGTGATAATTATATAATTATATATATATATATATATATATATATATATATAGGTATATATATCGGGTTGCACGCCACAACGATACTTATGTGGATCAGGCTGCACGTCGCAACGATATGTTAGATCGGGCTGCACGTCGCAGAGATATAGCGCTTGGGCTGTAGGAGCCCTCTAGAGTATGCACACCCCCAGTGAGAGCAGTCAACTATATTTGTGTATCGAGCTGCACGCCGCAGTGGTTACTATATGTTACCTATTAAGTGTGAGTGTTGATTGATAAGAGTTGAGTCACGAGTGACTAAGAGGCCTGTCCGAGGGGTGATAGATATAACATGCATATGGGTGATGCTTTGCATGAGGGACCTGTTTATGAACATTATTGACTTTTGCTCCTCTTTATAGTGAATTTCTATTGAATATGTTGATTTAATGACTGCTTTCACTCATCTTTATATTGAGCTTTAGTCGAAAATGTTGAACAAATGTTTTTAAACCATTTTCATTTAAGCTGGGGTTTATGAGATGATCAGTAATTTAATCTCTGATTTGGTATTTAGTTATTTCCTCTGAGATTTCACGTTATGGGATTTTCATGATTATTGTTTTGCTCGAGGGTCTATTTATGAACTACATTTTTGCCCGAGGGGTTGATTATGGTTTTCATCTCTTTATTTCTAAATGGTATTACCCCGTAATGAAATTGTTGGAAGGTATCTTTAAAGGAATTTTATTTTTACCAAAAGCTGGATTTTGAAAGTGAGATGATTGACTCGTATTCTAATTTGAAAGTCTGTTCTGCTTATTAAGTTAACATTAATGTGGATTCACTGTTTCCTACGACTTAGTCTTTATTTACTTTTATTACTTACTGGGTTGGAGTACTCATATTACTCCCTACACCTCATGTGCAGATTTAGGTATTTCGGAACTCAGTAACGGGTTTGGATGCTCAGACGCGGAGTCATTAGAGTTGGCAAGGTAGCTGCACGATGCTCGCAGTTGCTTCATTCCTCTCATTTGTATTTAGACCTTGATAGATGCTCATGACTAGTGACACCCCAATGTCGGGCTGTATTTTATGAAATATCTGAATAATTTGAAGGAATTAAACTGACTCATTAAAATGATTGGATTGAATTAGGAATAGTGTTGGCTGGTCTTGTCTTCACGAGAGGCTCCATCACGACCGGGTCTGATTTGGGGGCGTGACAGTGATCTTACTCGTTTGAGTATTATTGATGATAATGCTGAATTGTGGCACAAAAAATTGGGACATGCAAGCTTTACTATGTTGAACAAGCTAATCAAGAAGGACCTGGTTCATGGGTTACCGAAGTCAAAGTTCAAATATCACAAGGTGTGATGCATGTGTGAAAGGGAAGCAAGTCAGGTCCTCATTCAAGCGAAAGAAGGAAGTGAGAACATGCATACCACTAGGTCTTCTCCATATGGACATGTGTGGGCCTATGTGGATGCCTAATAGAGGAGGAAAGAGGTAAATCTTCCTTATTGTTGATGACTATTCCAGATTTACATGGACCTTGTTTCTCAGAACCAAGGATGAGACCTTTCTAGTCTTTGTTGCCCTTGTGAAGCAGACTCAAGTGAAGATGAGCCATAAGTTATGAATATAAAACCTTATCATGGTACCGAGTTTGACAATGTAAAATTTGATGAATTCTGTGCTGAAAATGGTATAAGTCATAATTTTTCAGCTCCCAGAACACCCTAATAAAATGGTGTTATGGAGAGGAAAAATAAGATTCTTGAAGATATGGTAAGGACAATACTAATTGAAAGTGGTGTACCAAAGAGCTTTTATGCTGAAACAGTGAGCATTGCTTGTTATCTAATAAACATGTGCATGATTAGGTCCCCCCTCAACAAGACCTCGTATGAATTACTAAATGAGCGAAAACCAAAACTGGCATACCTGAGAGCATTTGGATGTAAATATTTTGTTCTCAATAATGGTATGGAAGCAGATGGGAAAATTTGATGCTAAAAGTGTTGAAGGAATTTTTCTTGGCTATTCTTCACAAAGTAAAACATACAACGTCTGCAGTAAAACGAATTACACAGAGGAAAGCGTACATGTAATCTTTTATGAATCACACCACTCAAGTGGGAAGGATTCATATGATAAGAATGATCAAGATGGAGATTATTCAAAATTCCATCGAGAGGTCGTTGATATGGCAAACGGGAAGGCATATATGATGATTCAAGTCAAGGGGTATGGTGAAGAAGATACAGTAGAACCTCTAGCTGATTCGAGGAGCCCTGTCCCTCCATCATAACAACTGAAGCTGAAAATAGAGTTGTTGATGTTGTACTAGGTGCCCCTGATGCAGAGCGGAGAAGTGGTACTGTCACGACCCGAATTTTCCACCCTCGGGGCCGTGATGGCGCCTACTCGTAGAAACTAGGCAACCCACGAAATCATAAACTCCTAACTTTTTATTTTAAATCCTTTTATGAATCATAACAACAAGAGTTAAATAGTTCAATAACAACGGGATGTGGAATTAATGTAGAAGACTTAAATCAAATAAGCTAAGCAATACTGTGGAAATCAACATATGCCTCTACCAAGAGCTGGTGTCACAACATCCACGGACTATTAAGAGTACTAAATGCAACCGTTTGAAAGAAAAAAACACTATTTGTCTCGAATACATGAGATAACAGAATAAGATATAAGATAGAGGAGACGCCGGGCCCGCGGACACTTGGAAGGCTACCTCAGAGTCTCGGTAGGCTAGCTCCTAAACTAATGTTGCTACCCAAACGCTACTCCAGTATGTGCACATAAGTGTAGAGTGTAGCATCAACACAACCAACCCTATGCGATGGTAAGCGTCTGGTCTAACCCCAACGAGGTAGTGACAAGGCCAGAACCAGAATCTAGATAAACCTATGCAGTTTCATAGATATATATATATATATATATATATATATATATATATATATATATATATATATATATATATATATATATATATATATATATATATATATATATATATATATATGGCGGAAAAGTAAACAAGTAATAAGCAATTAAATCTAGGGAAGGGAAACATGCTTCGTGGGTGGCAGATAAAATAGAATATCAAAGAATAATAAGGAAATTGTAGTTTAACTTCTAACACGAAAAAGAGAAATAAATGCAACTTTCACTTTCAATTTCATCTTGTTGCAGGCGTGCAACCCGATCCCATTTCTCTTGTCTCGTGGTTGGCGTACCACCCGCTCCCATTTCATCATATCTTGTGGTTGGCGTACCACTCGCACCCATTTTATTAAATCTCGTGGTAGGCGTACCACCCGCTCCCATTTCATCATATCTCGTGGTAGGCATACCACCCGCTTCTATTCCATCATATCTCGTGGTAGGTGTACCACCCCGCTCCAATTTCATCATATCTTGTGGTAGGCTTACCACCCGCTCCTATTTCATCATATCTCGTGGTAAGCATACCACCCGCTCCCATTTTATTATATCTTGTGGTAGTCATACCACCTGATCCCATTTTATGTCCATACATAATCACAAGAAATTCCGGCAAGGGAACAAAATAGTATAATAACTTCCTGGAAAGGGAACAACAATATCGAAACAATCATCCCGGCAAGGGAGAATCAGCTATAACCAACCTTAACTTAGCTTTTCCATAGCTCAATAAATGAAAATACTCAATTATAAATAGGATCTACGAGGATAAACAAATCTTTGCTCGATATGGTAGATCATTAGTTAAGGCATCCGAAATGTCATTTAAGAACACAATAACTTTCACTTTAAGACTCATGGTCATGCTTGACACCAACGTATAGATACTCATCACCATGCTTATGCGCCGTACTCAACAAGGAGCAAGTAGAAAATATGAATCAACTCCTAATCCCTCAAGTTAAGGTTAGACTGAATACTTACCTCAAACTTCACGGCCTCAATCCTCAAATACTGCTTTTATCTCGAATTTGGCTCCATATCGATTGAAGCTATACATAAATGACTTCATAATATCAATAAATTCTAAACAATGAAAATCCGATGCGCAATTATAGCTTTCCAATCATTCTTCCCAAAATCCCAAAAATCGACTCCGGGACCGCTTGGTCAAGACACTAGGTTTGGACCAAAATCAAATCACCCATTCATCCACGAGCCCAAATATATAGTTATTTTCAAAATTCGACCCCAAAGCAAGGTCTAATCACAATTAATTAAAAAGCCCTAACTCTACCAAAATCCCTAAATTTCTACCTTATCCACATGATTTATACCTAGAAATGTAGTGGGTGTTAATGGAAATTGAAGAAAACGAGTCTAAGATTACATACCTATGAGTTTGTGGTGAAATCCTCTTTCAAAAATCGCCAAATTTGGAGTTAAGATGAAGAAGTTATGAAAATTTGAACAATTCCCATTTTTGTTACTGTTTTAAGTGTTGTGCGACGGTGTTCATCGCGTTCGTGAGAGCACTGTCGCAATCGTGAAGGCCGCCAGTAAATGGACTTATGGGATCGCGAGTCTTCCCACGCGTTCGTAAAGGTTTGATCCCCCTGTTCTCATTCGCGAACAAACCTACGCGTTCGTGAACAAGCCTACGTGTTCACGTAGAAGAACTACCAAAATCCTAGCCCACCTCCATTTAACTATATGCGTTCGCGTCACACAGATCGCGTTCACGATGAGAAATCCCCCAGTGCTCCGTATTCGCGACCGTGACTTCACGTTTGTGAAGAACAATTTCCACCCCTGTCCCCATTTACCCTACGCGATCTCGAGAGTTACTACGCGATCACGATGGACAGCAGGTCTGTGCACTAACAACAGAACTTCTGTAACTTTTCACAAGTCTAAACCTTCTCGAATCACATTTGAAACACACCCGAGCCGTTGGGGCTCCTAACCAAACATATGTACTAACTCATCAACATCGTGGGAACTTATCCGTGCGATCAAATAGTCAAAATAACCTCCAAACAATGAATCAAACCTCAAAATCAAGAGTTTCTCTCAACATCAAGTTTCAAATTTTTGGAATTCAAGTCCGAATCACATCAAATGACGTCCGATTTTAACCAAATTTTATAGAAAGTACTTAAACCATATATAAGACCTATACTGGGCACCAGAACCAAAATACGTGCCCGATACGATCGCTTTCCAATCAGATTTCCTTTCAATTTTCCTTAAACATTTTCAAAAAATAATTTTATAGAAAAATTTATTTCTTGGGCTTGGGACCTTGGAATTTGATTCCAGGCATACGCCCAAGTCCCATATTTTCTTATGGATCCTTCGGGACCGTCGAATCACGGTTCTAGGTCCGTTTACTGGAAATATTGACCAAAGTCAAATTTATTTATTTTAACATCAAAACTTAAAATTTTTCACAAAATTTCATATTTAAAATATCCGATTACGCGCTCGGACTGCGCACACAAATCGAGGTGGCTTTAAATGAGGTTTTCAAGGCCTAGAAAGCACTGAATTTGATTAAAAAAATAGGCGATGACCCTTTGGGTTGTCACATCCTCCACCTCTAAAACCACCATTCGTCCTCGAACGTATAGAAGAAGGAAGTACCCGAGTCGGGGAAAAGATGAGGGTAACGGCTCCGCATATCAGACTCGAACTCCCAGGTCGATGCCTCAGGAGGCTGACCTTTCCACTGAACACAAACAGAAGGGAAACTCTTAGATCTCAACTGACGAACCTGTTGGTTTAGAAGAGCTACCGATTCTTCCTCATAAGACAAGTCCTTATCCAATTGGACAATGCTGAAATCTAACACGTGGGATGGATAGCCGTGATATTTATGGAGCATTGATACATGAATCACTGGATGCACGATTGATAAGCTCGGCGGCAATGCAAGTCTATAAGCTACCTCGCCCACTCGATCAAGAATCTAAATGGACTAATGAACCTACGGCTAAGCTTGCCTTTCTTTCCAAATCTCATCATGCTCTTCATAGGCAACACTCGGAGCAATACCCGTTCACCAACCATAAAAGCCATATCTCAAACCTTGCGGTCTGCACAACTCATTTTCCTGGACTGAGCTGTACGAAGCCTATCCTGAATGATCCTGACCTTGTCCAAGGCCTCCTGAACCAGATCCGTACCCAACAACAGAACCTCTCCTGGCTCAAACCATCCAACCACAGATCGACACCGCCTACCATATAAAGCCTCATAAGGAGCTATTTGGATGCTCGACTGGTAGCTATTGTTGTAGGCAAACTCTGCCAAAGGAAAAAATTGATCCCACGAACCTCCAAAGTCAATGACACAAGCTCGGAGCATATCCTCCAATTTGAATAGTCCGCTCGGACTGACCGTCCGTCTGGGGATGAAATATCGTGCTCAACTCAACCCGTGTGCCCAACTCTTACTGAACTACTCTCCAGAAGTGCGAGGTAAACTGTGTACCCTAGTTAGAAATGATAGAAATGGGCACACCATAAAGGCGAAGAATTTCCCGAATATAGATCTCAGCTAACCTCTCGAAGGAATAAGAGACTGCCACAGGAATGAAATGGACTGACTTGGTTCCTATCAACAATGACTCAAACTGCATTGAACTTCCTCCGAGACTGCGGGAGTTCAACAACGTCCATAGTGATCCGCTCCTACTTCCATTAGGGAAGCTCAATCCCATGAAACAGTACACCAGGCCTCTGATGCTCATACTTAATCTGCTGACAACTCAAATACCGAGCCACATATGCAACGATATCCTTCTTCATTCTACGCCAACAATAATGCTGCCAGAAATCCTGATACATCTTCACGGCGCCCGGATAAATAGAGTACCGGGAGCTGTAGGACTCCTCTAAAATCAACTGTCGAAGCCCATCCACATTAGACACACAAACTCGCCCCTGCAATCTCAAAACTCCATCATCATCTAAGGTAACCTGCTTGACACCTCCACGCTGCACCGTGTCTCTAAGGACACACAAATAGGGGATAATCAAACTTCCGATCACGGATACGCTCCCATAATGAAGAACGAGCGAGCATACAAGCTAATACTCGACTAGGCTCAGAAATATCAAACCTCACAAATCGATTGACCAAAGCCTGAACATCCAAAGCAAGCAGCCTCTCACCAACTGAAATATAAGCAAGACTCCCATACTGGCTGACCTTCTACTCAAAGCATTGGCCACCACATTGGCCTTCCGCGAGTGATATAAGATAGTGATGTCATAATTCATTCTCTCAAAGGCATTGAAGAAAAAAATAGCAACATAACAAAGGACCAGATTCCAACATTTAATACATTGTGTGTCCTAAGTATTGTTGTGTCTTTGTTTATGTTATTCACTTGTAACTCTTACTCAACTTACTTAGAAGAATCTCGTAGGACACTTTTTAAACCATAAACTTTGTGTTTGTGTTGACTAGAGTTAGTCAAGTGATTAGCTTTGTGATAAATTTATTACAAAGAGGCTTGCAATATAGTTATTGTTAGTAGGTGATGGATTAAGAGTTTAATTCCTAGGATACAATAAATTTGTAATCTAAAGTTGCTCAGTTAGTGAAGTTAAAATCCTACTAGTATAGGTCGTAGTTTTTAATCCCGTGAGCTGGAAAATTTTTTACGTAAATATTATTGTGTTATTTACTTACTAATGTGTATTCTGTGAGAATTGATAAAGAACTAAGTTCTCTATAAAATTTGATGGACTCTTACTTTACATCAGATCCAATAATCAAATAAGAAACAGTCATAGAGGGTGTTTGGTTAAGCTTATAAGCTGGTCAAACTAGTTTATACGCAATTTTCGACTTATCTACGCATTTAGCAAAGTTCAAAATGCTTATTAGTCAAAAATAAGCCAAAAGCCATAAGTGGTCACCCTCAGCTTATGAATTTTTAGCTTCTAAACACTTTAAGTTTGACCAAGATTTTTACTGTTTTATCCTTAAAATTTTCCTTTTTAGAACAAAACTCCTACATTGATACTCACTCCCTCAAGTATTCAACCTAAATCCCCCCCCCCCCCCCCCCACACCTCTTCAAGTCTGCAATTCTCATTGACTATTTACAACAAGCAAATTCTCTATTCTTTTGCATACTTATATCTATGTGATTGTATATTAATCTTTGAACTGTATGTAATAAATGAGGACATATCAAAATTTTGGTATATTGCTTTCTATGTGTTGTGGTCATGAAGACAACATTTGTTTCTCGTCAAATAATTTGTCCTATTTAGGTTTATTTTTTACTGAGAAACTTTTATTAATTTATTAATTATTATAACTTAGATTATATGCTTATCATAAATAAATTATATTATCATAAAAATTATCTTATCTAAGAACAATTATATTTAAAATAAAATGACAAATAGAATATTTGTATTTGAATCAATCTGGAATCTAAAATTCTGAAGAAATTATACCCATATAAGTGTAAACAGCTCTAAGGTTATTTAATTTATTTTAACGGAAAATGAGTTTATCAACATTTTTTTATCAAATACTGCAGTAACTTATTATCAATTTCAGCATTTATAATTTCAACACTTAAAATACTTTTAAGCACCTAATATTTATCTGCTAATCCAAACAGGCTAATAGTCGTTATATCCATTGCTTTTTTAAAGAATTATTCTCAAACGCCCATATCCAAAGGACCACATACTCTAGCCCCACTTTCTTAACTTGATCTTCTGCCATCTGAAGAAAAAAACCTTGATCTTTTCTAAGCAACCTTGGAACAAGGAAACAGTTACCAAGTATTGCACGAGCCAATAAATTAATGGCAAATTAGTATTTGACATTACCGTTACCAATTAAATACTGCTCAATTGACTGCAAATAAGAAAAAAGAGAGTGCAATAAGCAATTTTGAGTATTGGATTTGAATAAAAAACTTGGAGGGATAAGACAAATGAGAGAGTATCATGTGTTATAGCATACACTCTTAAAATTTGACATTAAAAAGTAAATGATAAAAATGGTCTAATGCTGAATGTTCATACAAAAAATCAAAGCCAGCTGTAAAAATGTTTCTAATGCTAAATGTTATATAAACGATCAAAGCGAGCTCTAATTACCCGTAGATTACCACTCCCTTCTTGATAACTGATTACGTAGTTTTTGGCTTCTGTACTAATTCAAGAAATATCTCCTGTAAGACGCTTACAAAATTCCAACGAGCTAGGAAAATGGCATTAAAAATGACAAGATTCTCATTTTCTCAACAATCTAGTATAGAAGATAAGAGTTGATTTGCCGTATGATAGCCGATGTGCTACCAGCTCCTTGTCTGATGAAAGCCTTACACCTTGGTCCGACTGAATCACGATAGCGTTAGATGATCCCAATACCGCAGGTCTCGTGTCCATGTTGGGATTAGTTACTAGATACAAATTTATATTTTTTTGGGAATTGGTTGGGTTGTGTTCCTATGTATTAATAGGATTTTGATTTACAGACCTGTTGCGGCAAATGCTTGTCAAAAAGCGTTTGTAACTAATCGTGTAGGGAATTTTGGTTTATTATTAGGAATTTTAGGTTTTTATTGGATAACAGGGAGTTTCGAATTTAGGAATTTATTCGAAATATTCAATAACTTAATTTATAATAATGAAGTCGATTTTTTATCCTGAGCAATTGCAAATAATTGGGTTCATTGATATTCCTGGTATAGCAGATGCTATCACACATATAATCATACTCAATTCGATGGAATTGTTTGATCTTAAAGGGGATCTTCTATAATTTCGCACGTGAGGGGTTATTTCTTGGTTTCATCCAGTCATTAATAACTTTATTATTTTTAGATAATAGTAGATAGAAACAACGGTAACCATGTATGTAGGGGGATAGGGCGATTTGACAACAAAAGCAATAAAAAAATCCAATATAGAATATTATTTCTATTGGGATCTATCATGTAGAGATACTCAAATTGGGTCAGTGGTCGATTTCTAGGTTTCGTCGTAACCCTAATTAGTTATTTCCAATTACGTAAATCAATAGTTCAAACCGCACTCAGAGGTAGGGCATTTCCCATTTTTATAGGAACTTTTGTACCAGAAAGGAAGTAAATTCAACTAATATCTTTATCCCATCAACTAAGACTATTGTATAACAAACATATTTGTAAGCACAACTACTCGCCCAACTTTGGTCTTTGTTGTTCTTTTCTACATGGTATAAAGTGACAGGAATTATGATACAACGCCTCAAGAGGGAAAAAAGGAAAGGGTAGAAGGGAGAGAAATAGATTACTAAAATCAAGAACGAAGTTTGTGAATAAGTGATTGTCTGATAATGAGCAAGGAATATCCGTCTTTTTGCAAAACAAGATGGATTGAACTCATAATTCATTAGATGCTTTTTATGAATGTCAACTAAGTATCGTATGCAAACTACAAACCTTAAAACACAAAATGGAATGGTCTGAGGATCTTTTGGTGATGTCCCATTACTTTCAAAATGAGGCATGTATGAAGATCAGAATACTGTCATGTAAACTAGATCTAGAGCTCTTCTTATGCTGAATCTGAAGTCTCAAACTAGCTCGACCAAGCAAATTGAATGATTTTCACACGTGTCTCGACCATCAAAGCTCTTACAGCTCAACAGATAACCTGAAACAAAAAGGTTCACTTAGCAGTTAGCAGGCGGAGCCCGCACTATATGTGCAGCAACCATCAAGTTCTGAGAATGCAATAGTTTTGCTTTCTGCTCTTAGCTTAGGATCAAGATATAGTAATCAATTTGTTCGTAAGAATGTGAAAAATTAATTTATTTTATAATTGTAATGTTCGGGCCAGCCCGCGTGCACCTCGACTAATTCTGGGGTACCTCCTACCTCCCACCAGTGCAGGTACTAGGTAATACTATCCACCAAGGCTTGGACAAATGGGATCCAAACTCTCAAGTACTTCAAAAATGTATGCTGGTCAACTATGGATTTCAAGCATAGCAAAAGCAAGTGAGCAGGTAACCACTATGGCCCGGAAATCCAGTTTCTCCCATTCTTCAAGGGTTATGTACTACTAGAGAGTAATAAATCAATGCCAGAGAAGATCGACCAATCAGCCTTGGCATCGGATAGTAAAGGTCCAATTAAATTACTTTAGAATCTTTAAGTATTTTTCATTCGCTACCAGAAGCAAAGTCTTTTTATTATACATCCATCTACATACATACATGAGAATTCTTTTTAGCAACATGATGGTTGACTTAGTGATAAATTGCTCCATATTTACAGTGAAGTTGGTCCCTGTCACACCACTACCAGGTTATGCTCTTATTTGGACTGCCCACATATTCAAATTTACCTGGTAACTTACAGCTCATACAGCCAGCCTACTTTCGCAAAACGAAGAAGTGCTTAAGTTTGTTCTCCTAATCTAACATCTTTCGGTGTAGCTTTAACAATTTTAATTGTTCCTGTAGGGGGATGAATGAAGAAATTTGTAGGATTCACCTCTCGAACCGTTCTGACTCCAGAGGATAACACTTGTGCAACCCTCCTTTTGGATGGATAAGAGTTGTTTGCTTGGTAGGCAAGCAACTATGTCCTTCTTCATCGATGGAGGTCTGAAGGCCACTGTCATTGCAGAAAGATTCTAACTCCCATTCCTAAATAACCATGCATTAGAGCAGCCAAATTCAGAATTTGGAGAGCTGAACCTTTTTTTTTCTAATCAAAACCCTTAATACGAGATAGGATTTTACCTTCATCATTAGGAATTTGGAAAGAGCTGCCAGGGGAAAAGGCTGAAGCTTGTATCCTCCGAAATTCACACAGGAAATAGCTAGTGCTCGAACCTTAATAACAAGCAAATTAAGGGGAATCGAACTTATCCATAAAATAAAACATAAACAAAATAGAGGGGGAAAGTTAAGAAGGAAATTCTATTTACGAAGTAGAGAAAATTTGTGAAAGCACTAAAAATGGAGCATTTTGCTTCTCAATGCCAGCATTAGTCAGGATGCTTTAAACTAGAAGTTAAAGGCTGCCATTTCAGACAGGCCTCAGTTTCCTGTTTTCTTCTCAGTAAGAAGCAGACTTATATGGTGGGAGAAGGATCAAACCCCAATTTTCTTCCAACAGTAACAAGAAGCGGGGGAGGAGTGAAAACAATATTTATCAGACAAATGAGAGAGAGCATATACCACAGAAATA
The DNA here is from genome assembly GCA_034376525.1 of Nicotiana benthamiana. Taxonomy (NCBI): domain Eukaryota; kingdom Viridiplantae; phylum Streptophyta; class Magnoliopsida; order Solanales; family Solanaceae; genus Nicotiana; species Nicotiana benthamiana. The sequence goes on along the minus strand of CM067331.1, from coordinate 87,275,932 downwards.
AAATTTGCTGATATATAAGAACTCACCTCACTGATAGAAGGTTCAATAATGCAATACTGCAGGTATGATGCTTCGGACCCTGTTATATGGATAAATTTCTTGTAGAAACCCAATTTAAAGTATCTGTCACATAATATTTTCCAGATAAGAATAAAAGGTGGAACTTCCCATGAACAAAAATAAAAGTATTCTACTAGCAATTGCAATTGATACTAAATGCCTTTGATTTACCTCAAGATCTTCCGAGTAAAATTCATTTCTGTTGACTTCATAATGTGAGATGGAACACGGCGGAACCATAAAGATAGTGTTTCTCCCTGCAAACGAAGAAGAACAATGTTTAGTGAAATTGAACAAAGAAAATGGTGACAGTTAACTGCAATTCACAACCTTTGATAAATTCAGAAAGAGGAAGGAAGAAAATGAAAACTTAACTGTTCCTTGGGTTTTAGAATCAAGGTGGAGAAGTACATAAAAGGAAAAATATTCAGCTTCATTTTCAAAGATGGACTCTGAAGTTCGATTTGCTTCATAAAGATTAAATAAAGTCACCAATGCTTTTGTAAGTTGCTCCATGTTGAGGTATGACAGTGAAGAAATATTTGAACCGCCCCATCTTCTAAGCTTATGCTGGGATATTATATGAAATTTAACCTGTGGAGAAAACAATATTAGAACTACACATTTCTAAACATTCTGCATTAATATTAAAAGGAATAATTGAACATTTTAAGCTTAGAATCTTTACAAGAAAATAATTTGCTTGGTTTCCTAAATAAGATGTTTCCTTGTCATTACAACCAGCCAAACCAAAGATTACCAAAGAAGGGGGTTATACAGAATGAGGAGGATATTCTCTACATAGAAAAATAAATACTTAGTCTATAAGAAGAGAAAAAATACTTATTTGTCGTATTAGATTAAGATTCCAATATAAGGAGGCGCGTACTGTGTAACTTCAGCAATCAAGTCACAAACTATGTTTTGTTGGGCCTTTAGAAGACGGAAGAAAGATGCTGGCATGGGATGTCGCTTCTCTAGCACTTATGTGGACCTTGTGGTGGGAGAGAAATATGAGACCTCTTGGGGGAGTAGAGAAAGGCTTTATAGAATTAAAGAATAGCTTTTTTCCCCTCATTTCCTTTTCGTGCACCCATGAGGTTCCTATTTGTGTAAATAATTGGGTGTTTTTCGTAGAAAACCATTTCTTTTTGTAAGTTTTTCTATTTTTTGGTATACTTGTATACAAGCACATTCTTTGCCCTTTTTCACGAAACTATTACCTTATAAAAATATGTTCCTCTCTCTTCTATTCCTTTACATAAAAAAGTTCCTTTTTTATGTGAAAGAGGTAACGAAAATTATTACCAAAAAGCACTCTGGGTGTGCATAATTACAAGAGCTATTTACATCAAAATTCAGTTGTTCCCTTAAACAGACAGGGAACAGATGAAATCAACATGCAAGAAACTAGGGGAGTGATTAGGAGAACATGGCCAAGAGATTAAGGTGGCCCAATGGCTAAATTTGTATCAATAAATTGGTTAAAATTGTATCTAGTAGAGGATACAACATCCACATCTAACAACATATTCACTTCTTATTATCAAATGAATTCATCTTTTGAATTCAATCTACAAGCTTCTCAAGTTCCTTTATTGATCTTTTTCTGCTTTCTGCAGGGTTAAAAAATTTGCACGCAGTGGATCTAAGACTTGAGGAAACAAGATTGAGATGCAGGAACCGTAGGATGTTCAGATGCAACCATATCATGATTCATGCATCTAGATACACATATACCATTCAGATCTAATTCAAGTTCTTATGGATAAGATAACCTGATTAAATGAGCATACCATTCTCTCATACATAGAGACCACTCGACTGCAAGCGATATTTTGCATGCTTAGATCTTGTCTAATGGATCTCATCCTATCAAAGATGAAGTCATGAACCACCTCAAAGGGATGCTCTGTAGAGTCCATCAAGCTACTCAGATAATTTAACGTGCCCTCCAACACTGAGAGAGGCCTCACATCAGAATCTTGCACGGTCTTTCCAGATATAGTCCTGCAGAACTAACAAGAGAAAAATTCAATAAACCATTATTGTGACAAAGACTGAAGAGTGAATTAAATTTTACTAAAGTATCAGAAGTAGATAAGAAAGACTCTGAAATCACTTCAGCCACAACTAATACTTGGTTTATAAAGTATTACAACAAAGAAAATGAAGTTGGAAAGGAGTACAAATTTTTAAAGGAGATGAAAGACTGATTAAAATCTATATTGTTTATCCATGCTGTAAATAAGAGAAGTACTCCTTTTGTTTCAATTTAGATGACACACTTTCCTTATTAGTCCGTTCCAAACAGAATGACTCATTTCTAAAATTGGAAATAATTCAACCTTAAACTATTCAATTTAACCCATTTTACTCTTAATGAGAAACTTTTATAACCACACAAATGTCATGACTCCACAAAGCTTTTACCCCTTAATCTTTTAAGACTACGAATTTCAAAAGTTTTCTTTTTCTTTTTCTTAAACTCTATGCCGAGTCAAAGTACCACATCTAAATTGAAACGGAGGGAGTAATAATTATGTATCAAGTCAATTTTGAACCTTAGCCACGCCCACACGGGGATAAATTGTTTTTGATAACTGTAGTGTTCGGGCTAGCTTGCGCGCACCGCAATTAATTTCAACCGATACCTGCTACTTCCCACCAACACGGGTATTTGGTAACTCTCAAGGGCAGATGCACGCTTCTAGAAGCGGTGACACGCGACACCGCTTCGTGGGAAAATTTTAATAAGTATATGTGTTAATACTGTACGGAAACGGATAAGTAGGAAAAAATGACACCACTTAACATAAATTGTATCTTGGTGTGTTGGTTATGTGCTTGATTTTGCTCTAAGAGGTCAAAGGTTCAAACTTCAACTAGCACAATTTTCTTTTGCAAATATTTGAGAGAGTTTGTGGTTAAAAATTGTGATGATGAAGAAGAATTGAAACCAAGACCTTTTCTAACTTAAGATTCAACAAAGCCAATAGATTAAGGTTATTTCTTGTCTACAATAACAATGACGACCCAGTATAGTCCCACAAGTAGGGTCCGGGGATGATAGTGTGTACGCAGACCTTACCTCTACCCCGATGGGTAGAGATACTGTTTCCAATAGATCCTCGGCTGAAAAGACGAAAAGACAAAAAGAGAAAATATATCGGTACCATCATGAAAACAATAACACAACATAAAAACCAGTGAATTGAAAAATTGCAGAAATAATGACCAGTAAATAATGCCCGGCACTATGCAAATGGAAGAGCAGTGTAAACACAGCGCTGACCACTAGCAGTCTAAGACTAAATCCTATCAGCCTAGCCTCACACTGGAAGACTAAAGATGCTCAACTACCTCCTAACCCACAACCTTAACGACCTCCACAACTTCCTACCGAGTGCCATATCCTCGAAGATCTGAAGTCTCGCCATATCCCGCTTGATTACCTCTCCCCAATACTTTTTAGGCCGCCCCCTACCTCTCGTCGTACCCACCAACGCCAACCGCTCACACTTCCTTACCGGGGCATCCAAGCTCCTACTCTGAACATACTCGAACCATCTAAGTCTCGCTTCCCGCATCTTGTCATCAATAGGAGCCATGCCCATCTTCTCCCGAATATCGTCATTCCTAATCTTATCTATCCTAGTGTGCCCACACATCCAATTCTTTTATAAATTTCGACACATCTTATAAAAATTCCTGCATACGTCCCTAGTAACTCTGTCCACCAAAGTAAAGACGGATAGGAAGAAATCACCTTGTATTTTTGCCTCCACTGGGATTTAAACCTGAAATCTCATGATTCTTAATTCACTTCCTTGACCACTAGGCCATACCCTTGGATACACCACAGGGACAAATCAGCCAGGATAAAAGTCACTTTTATATGTACTTCATATGTTCAGAACTCCAGCAACTTTTGGCTGGGATTGGATTGCATTACATTTTTGTTTAAATAATATAATTATTACCTACTAACTGCTACATGAAAAAGATATGCTATAATGGAAATACAGACCTTTTTTAAGACATGAATGTATTGTTCCTTTTGACCATTGAAATAAAATTCCGTTGTACTCAAACAGAGCAGAAGAAACAGCTGTTGGAATCTGAAATATACTGCTTTGGGGTATACTTTGACACGATAAAAATGAGAATTTGCAGCGATCTATCTTTGTTATCCCTTCAGAGCTCTGCATTTTATTGCAATTCAGTTCCTTTTGAAACTTTCTGCACAAATTTCTTTTGTCCTAAGCAATTTTGTTGATCTTTTTTCCTCTCCAACATTATGAAGTAGCGTTTCAATTTGATGCTTTTAGCTATGGACTACAACGTCAATAACTCTTGCTAATGGGAGTTGGAGCAGGTGGTCTGCTACCTTCAAATTCACAGAAAAAAAATTAGGCCCTCTAACTTCTAGGGAACAAGCATGTACTATTATCCTTGATGAAATGTGCTTGACTTTTTTTGGCATTAATCATTGTGTACAAAATACATTTATCTACAAATTTGGCAGTAATTAGTCTACACATGGTAGGGAAATTGTTTGATTTTGTACAAGCCACCAACTTTGTTTGACTTCCTTATATTGAGTAGCTTTATGTTTGTTGTATTCACCAGCTCACCATCTCTCGTACAAAACCTCAAAACTGAATAGACACTTAGCATTACCTAAAAACATTTGGGGGGGGGGGGGGGGGAGGGGGGGGCAGGATTGTAGTGTCGTAAACTGTTATACGGCAGTCCACGCTAACTATTACCTGGCCCAAAAGGCAGCAAAAATACGGCCTATCACCTGTATTATCAATGAACATCAAAACATTTACTTTCTAATCCATTATTTTATATTGATGCTCACAAAAGGACCATTAGATGCTTGATGAGCTATTACATTTTAAACTGTTTTCGCAATTTTTGACAAGCTGGTTACAATCTAGAAATGTTTTGTCGAGTGAAACACAGAGCTAGTTAAGATCAGTCAATCAAACAAATTAATTCCAACTATCAACTAAACCTCAATACCAATACAGTGTTGGCTATACGAATCTGTGTATCCATTTGGCTATTTTAGTATTCAGAAGATTCATCATAGATAAATTCTTTAATACTGGTCATCAACCTACCAACCTTCCTCTTCTAGACCAGCTATGCTTGGAGTCCGGTTGATCAAACAAAAAGGGTAAAGAAATTACACCTACTCGCTAGAATACCCAAAATCTTACTACCTTTTTAACAGCAAGGCTTGGTGATGATTTAGCAGGATTTCCATATAGCCTCTCGAACACAGCTAAGTCTCTCAGCCGCTCTCGCTTTTCCCTCTCCTCAACTGCAATTTATTTTTTCAAGAAAAAGACAACTTATTTCAAGTTGCAGGTGCACGTGGACTGATGAGCAGGATTTAAATGTAGCAAGTGCACCTGTTTATACAGAGTACTGACACAAACGCAGATAGAGAAATATAACACACATACTTTATAGAAATTTGTACTTCAAATTTTCTATATTATCCAGTTAGAATAACAATGGTTACAGGAAGCAGAAAACATTCCTGTTTACAACGAGCCAGTTAATTTACCCTGGTTAAGTGATAATTAAATCATGTTAAAAGTTTTATGTATTTATTGATTTGATACCAACATAGTGTAAGAAAGGTTTTCTTCTTTTTGTGTGTGTACCAGGTTATATGTTAGATTCCATCTTTCCGCACACCAAAAAGCATAATATGTCAACCCAGAAAGGGGAAAAGTGGGGAAATAGGTGGTACCAGGACACATGAAAGGGCAGGTTCCAACTAAGGAAGGTAAATTCTGAATATCATCAATATCTCCATTAATGGCGGCTTTGTTGTCCCAATTGCTAGAGCTAGTCTTCTTCCGTTCTTCTGAATTGATATTTTTGGTTGAGTTGCGGGAAGGACGGAAGGATCTGGAAGAAGAAGTGGAAAAGTTGACTCCTCCTCTTGGCCTGTACGGCGGTTGATTCCTCCCCGCCATGGATCTGCCGTCTGCCTAATCAACTACCACTTGATCGGAAACAGAAAAACGAGTTTAAGCGACGTATTAACACGCAGGCCTGAAGGGTGGACAACATAACATAAACGGGGGCAGGCTCTGTATGTTAAAGAGTTACCTTCCGCCTAAGTCAATCCAAAAAAAATCCCAAATTCCTCCGAACAGGACAAACTCAACAATTATAAATACTGATAATACAACTAAAAATATAAGAATCAATAAATATCCAAGAATCTATTTTGTTTTAGGAAATTTGCATATTAATACTTTTCTTTTTAAACATACAAATAAATGTTTATTGACTCCATAAAGTACAAATGTAAGATATATGGACTTATATCTACATATATATGAACAATATATGGATAAATTATATGTTATGTGCTATCTTTTGGTTTGGCCTAATTTTGTGGTCTTATGGACATTATGTTAAGGGGGCCAATGTGTTGTCATATAAAGTATAGGACTAATGTGTAGATACCCAAAAGGGTAACCTTAGTTAATGATGGGCTAACTAAGGTTACATATATGTAACCACGGTTATAAGCTTGTGACTCTTGAGTTATGTAACTCTTGTGACTCTTGGGTTATGTAACTCTTTTGTTATAAAGTGGGGGTTATGGTTCCCACATTATTGCAAGACAAGACTCTTCTTCCTCCCATTGAATCAAGAGCAAAAACACCATTGTTGTCTTGCAAATAATTGTGGAAAACCATATACCATTTTGATCATTGTCATATTATTATTGTTGTGGGTCAATTCACATATTATTTAAGCCTTGTGAAGTATTCTTGTGGTGTCATATATCTTCAAGACATTCTTGAAGGAAGGATCAAAGGAGCAATCTTCATAAGGACTAAAGGACAATCATCAAAGGAGGTTCAACAAATTCCACACATGGATTCAGGTTAGCTTCCGCTCATGTAGTTTAATTCCGAATTGTTCAATACGAAGGTTATTGTCTTTAGTAGGAATCATAATCCTAACAATTTGTATCAGAGCCACCTTCATTTTTGGATAATTTGGATGTTCATAAGATTCATGTTATGTTAGGATTCATGTTCAAGTTTTGTTAGAATTTTATTTATGAAATTCAAGTACCATGAAATAGCATGTTTCTTATGAATGTTGTGTTTTGATGAAATTTGATGTTTTAATATCATGTTAATCTTTACTTGAATTAAAACATTGTATTATGCATGATTTTAGTTGGTAGACAACATGTTTTCTTGTTTAAGATTCTTGTTGAAAATCATGTTAAAACAGTAAGGTTCACTGCTCCAAGATAATCGATTATTTTGGACAGATAATCGATTATCTTAGTCCAGTGAGTTTGAAACGTTTTTATAAATACCAGAATAATCGATTATCTGGTTTAGATAATCGATTATTCTGGTCCAGTAACATAAAAAAAAAAATTCGTATACCAGATAATCGATTATCTATTTCAGATAATCGATTATCCTGGTCCAGTAACTCAGAAAATTTTTCTTAATACCAGAATAATCGATTATCTGGTTTAGATAATCGATTATTCTGGTCCAGTAACTTATGAAATTTTTTTTATGCCAGAATAATCGATTATCTGTTTTAGATAATCGATTATCCTGAACCAGTAAGGTTAAAAACGTTTCAAATCTTTTAAGTTTCAGATTTTAATTGACATATTATTATTCAATTGAAATATTTAAGTTTTATTATTAATGTATTATACATTAATATTTAAGTTTTGAATACTAATTGTTTTAAAGTCCATCAATTTTCATATTTTTGGAATTGTCCTCTCAAGTATAATAACAATTAATATTCAGTTGTTGCATGTCAAAACATGTAACATATTAAGTTAAGATTCATAATATGGCTTAAGGAACTAAAGTTCTTTTAGCATCTAATATTTTAAATTAGTCAATTGAAGCATTATGTTGCCAAAGTAACCTCTATTGTGTAGATTGATTAATCTTGAAATATAAGATGACTGTGGATGTTAGTCTTCCATGCGTTTAACACCGGCCCAAAGGAAGGTTGTTATTTGGCAGGAATTCAAACATGCTTGTGGTGATAAATATGAGACAATTATTTGGTTTTCCATGTGAATATTAAATCGGCCCAAAGGAAGGTTTGATATTTGACAGGAGTTTATTGTCTATGTTTGATCACTACACCAAGAGTACCACTTACAAGTTATATTTTTGTCCAAAAACTAAAATCAATGTTGTGCTAGGTATCTTGTAATGGGAAATGCCTATTTTTTGAATCTATAAATATAAAGTTAAAGTTCAAGTAATTGTAAGCATGTATTAAGTAATCCTTTTGTTCTATTTCAGTTAATTCTTCTGCTTCTACGATATCTGCCAACATCAATAGCATCTCTGTGCTTAACGACACAAACTTTAAGGAATGGAAAGAGAACGTCATGATCGTTCTCGGTTGCATAGATCTTGACCTTGCTCTTCGGACCGAGCAACCTACTCCTCTTGAGGATACATCCTCTCCTGATGAAAGGAGGGTGATGGAGAAGTGGGAACGCTCGAATCGCATGAGTCTAATGATAATGAAACGTGCAATTCCAGAATCATTCAGGGGCACTATGAATGATGAACCTAATGCCAAAGTTTTCCTTGGAAACCTTGAACAGCGTTTTATGCAAAATGAAAAGGCGGAAACAAGTACACTATTGAGTAAACTTGTTTCCATGAGGTAAAAGGGCAAGGGAAACATTAGGGAGTACATTATGGAAATGTCTCATCTTGCTTCGAAACTAAAGTCACTCAAGCTGGATTTACCTAAGGAACTGCTTGTGTACTTTGTTTTGATATCTCTTCTTGCACACTTTAATCAGTTTAAGGTCAGTTACAACTGCCTGAAGGAGAAATGGACTCTTAATGAGCTCATTTCACATTGTGTGCAAGAAGAGGAAAGGATAAAGCTAGATAAGACAGAAAATGCTCATTTGGCATCCTCTTCTAAGGAAACTAAGAAGAGGAAAGGTAAGGAAGTTGCGGTTGCAAAGCCCAAGATTAAGCAACATAAGGAACCTAAGGTTGAAATTACTGAATTAGGTTGCTTCTTCTGTAAGGGGACTAATCATGTGAAGAAAGATTGTACCAAGTACCATGCCTGGCGTGCGAAAAAAGGTACATTTCTTTCTCTTGTTTGTTCTGAAGTTAATTTAATTTCGGTACCTAAGGATACTTGGTCGGTAGATTCTGCTGCTACTACTCACATAAGTATATCAATGCAGGGTTGCCTGAACTGCCGAAAACCAAATGATGGTGAAAGATACATCTATGTGGGTGACGGCAAGAAGGTGCCAGTTGAAGCTATTGGCAAATTTAGGCTGTTGTTTAAGACCGGTTTTCATTTAGATTTGGATGAGACTTTTATTGTACCGTCTTTTAGACGGAATTTAATTTCTGTTCCCCAATTGGACATATCCGGTTATACATGTTCTTTTGGTGACAATAAAGTTAGTCTATTTCAGAATTCAAATCATATTGGTACTGGTGTTTTATCAACATTTGATAGCTTATATTTGGTTGATACTATAACTTCAAACAAAGAAACTTTGCATACAAGTTTAAGTGGTACTAAAAGAAAATTAACTAATGAGAATTCTATATCACTCTGGCATAAACGTTTGGGTCACATATCCATTCAAAGAATTCAGAAACTCGTGTCAGATGGAATTCTTGATTCTCTTGATACCTCAAATTCGGAAATTTGTATTGAGTGTATCAAGGGAAAACAAACAAACAAGACTAGATTAGGTGCTAAGAGAGCTTCGGACGTCTTAGAATTGATACATACGGATATTTGTGGGACATTTCCTACTCCTTGTCGGAATGGTCAACAATACTTTATCACATTCATAGACGATTACTCTCGTTATGGGTACCTATATCTTATTCATGAAAAGTCCCAATCCATAGACGTGTTCAAATCATTTAAGGCTGAAGTTGAAAATCAACTACGCAAAAGAATTAAATCCGTTAGATCTGACCGTGGTGGTGAATACTATGGTCGATATGATGGTTCCGGTGAACAACGTCCAGGGCCTTTTGCTAAATTCCTAGATGAGTATGGGATCGTCCCTCAGTATACTATGCCAGGCAGTCCTACGATGAATGGTGTAGCTGAGAGACGAAATCGGACCCTTAAGGATATGGTAAGAAGTATGATTTCTCGTACAACTTTGCCAGACTCACTCTGGGTGAAGCATTAAAAACCGCAGCTTATATTCTTGATAGAGTTCCAACTAAAGCTACAATCAAAACCCCATATGAACTTTGGACTGGGCATAAACCCAGTATTCGGCATTTACATATTTGGGGTTGTCCAGCTGAGGCAAGGCCTTATAGGCCGAATGAAAAGAAACTGGATGCTAAGACGGTTAGTAGCTATTTTGTTGGATACTCTGAAAAATCCAGGGGTTTTAAGTTTTATGATCCCACTTCTAGAACTATTTTTGAGACGAGTAATGCTAGGTTCTTTGAGGATATTGAGTTTGGGGGGTGGGGAGATAAAGTTGTTAGAGATTTTGTCTTTGAGGAAGAACATGTGTCTTTCCCTCAAGTTGTTGATCTTGGTCTTCATGACACGGATCACACAACTCCGGTTCAAGACAATCTCGAAAATCTCCCCCATCAGGACCCTGATATAACTAATGAAAATCAAACTCAACAACCTCAAGAAACTGAAATGCCATTAAGGAGATCCACTAGACAAACGAGAAATGCAATTTCGGATGATTATGTAGTATTTCTCCAAGAACAAGAAAGTGATATTGGACTTGAGGAAGATGATCCAATCAACTTCCATCAAGTCATTAAGTGTTCTAACTCTCAAAAGTGGATTGATGCCATGAATGATGAGATGAAGTCTATGAGCGATAATGACGTTTGGGAGCTTGTTACATTGCCCGAAGGTATTAAACCTATTGGTTGTAAATGGATTTTTAAAACCAAAAGAGATTCAGGGGGCAATTTTATTAAGTATAAAGCTCGTCTTGTCCCAAAAGGCTACACTCAGAAGGAAGGCATTGATTATAAAGAGACTTTCTCTCCAGTTTCATCGAAAGACTCTTTCAGGACTATAATGGCATTAGTAGCACATTTTGATCTTGAGCTTCATCAAATGGATGTTAAGACAGCATTTCTCAATGGTGACATTGAGGAAACAATTTATATGGTGCAACCTGAAAACTTTGTTTCGGATGAATCAGAAAAGAAGGTTTGCAAATTAAAGAAATCCATCTATGGGCTCAAGCAAGCTTCTCGTCAATGGTATTATAAGTTTCATGCAGTCATTACATCTTTTGGTTTTGAACCGAATATTGCTGATGACTGTATATACCATAAGTTCAGTGGGAGTAAGTATATTTTTCTGGTTTTATATGTCGATGACATACTGCTTGCCTGTAACGATATAGCATTATTACTTGAAACTAAGAAATTTCTTTCAAAGAAATTTGAAATGAAAGATCTTGGTGAAGCTTCTTTTGTATTAGGAATTCAGATACAACGAGATCACTCTAAAGGTGTTCTCGGTCTGTCACAAAAGGGCTATATCGATAAGGTTCTGAAAAGATTTGGCATGCAGGATTGTAAACCAGGCAACACCCCTGTTGCTAAGGGAGACAAATTTAGTCTCAAACAGTGCCCAAATAATAATTATGAGATTTCGGAAATGCAGAAGACGCCTTATGCTTCGGCGATAGGTAGTCTGATGTATGCTCAGGTATGTACACGACCTGATATAGCATACATAGTTGGGATGTTAGGCAGATATCTAAGCAATTCGGGAATGAACCATTGGAAGGCAGCCAAACGGGTCATGAGGTACTTACAGAGAACAAAGGATTACATGCTTACATACCGGAAATCGGACCAGCTTGAGATCATTGGGTATACCGATTCCGATTTTGCTGGATGCAGGATAGTTTGAAGTCCACTTCAGGCTATATTTACATGCTTGCGGGCGGTTGGAGAAGTATCAAGCAAACTCTTACAGGCACTTCCACCATGGAAGCGGAGTTTATGGCATGTTATGAAGCATCTAATGAGGCATTATGGCTGCGGAATTTTATTGGTGGACTGCGAATTATTGATAGCATCAAAAAGCCGCTTAGGCTATTTTGCGATAACAGATCGGCAGTCCTTTATGCTAATAACAACAGTAGTTTGACGAAAGCAAAACATATGGACGTCAAATTTCGGGTTGTTAAAGAAAGAGTACAAAATGGGCAATTGTGCATTGAGTACATTAGTACAAACTCCATGCTTGCGGATCCGCTCACTAAGGGATTGACACCAAAAGTATTTCATGAGCTTATTGCTTGTATGGGTGTCAAATCAGATAAGGATTATGTATTTTAGTGGGAGTTTTGTAATGTACATTTATGTATTGTTCATTATATTCAGAAATTCAGTAATTCAGTTATATCTGCAGATATTCAGTTTTAAAGTTTTTGTACTCTTACAATTTATGATTGATCTCAATAAAGAGAACCAGTTGGAAATAGACATTCTATTGACCACACTTTATGTTATTTCCATGCTACACACCTACACTTGATCCATGTCGTTGGTTATATTGATGTACGTGATCTATGCCGGTTCTAGTTACAAATGAGTAACAAAGAGCACTTAGTTCCTATGTTGGTATGATTGATGGACCGGATTGTTCATGACAATTTTATTGTGATAGCAATTTTGCGCACCTAAGGTTATTTTGTAACATATAATGCTAAGGTTTGTACATATGTTTGTGTATCTCGTCCAAGTGGGAGATTGTAAGATATATGGACTTATATCTACATACATATGAACAATATATGGAAAAGTTATATGTTATGTACTATCTTTTGGTTTGGCCTAATTTTGTGGTCTTATGGACATTATGTTAAGGGGGCCAATGTGTTGTCATATAAAGTGTATGACTAATGTGTAGATACCCAAAAGGGTAACCTTAGTTAATGATGGGCTAACTAAGGTTACATATATGTAACCATGGTTACAAGCTTGTGACTCTTGAGTTATGTAACTCTTGTGACTCTTGGGTTATGTAACTCTTTTGTTATAAAGTGGGGGTTATGGTTCCCACATTATTGCAAGACAAGACTCTTCTTCCTCCCATTGAATCAAGAGCAAAAACACCATTGTTGTCTTGCAAATAATTGTGGAAAACCATACACCATTTTGATCATTGTCATATTATTATTGTTGTGGGTCAATTCACATATTGTTTAAGCCTTGTGAAGTATTCTTGTGGTGTCATACATCTTCAAGACATTCTTGAAGGAAGGATCAAAGGAGCAATCTTCATAAGGACTAAAGGACAATCATCAAAGGAGGTTTAACAAATTCCACACATGGATTCAGGTTAGCTTCCGCTCATGTAGTTTAATTCCGAATTGTTTAATATGAAGGTTATTGTCTTTAGTAGGAATCATAATCTTAACAACAAATTCATAAACTTTATAGTATAAAAAACTCTTTGAAATAATAGTTATCAAATGAAAAATAGTTTGACTTCCAAAATACAGTTGAAAGTAATAAGTATAAGATTAAGTGAAAAAAATTAATTTTTAAAAATTACATAATTATAGGTCCTACAGTCTCATAAGAACTAATTATAAAGACCACACTAGATTTCGTTCCTCAACGCTTATTTCTTTTGTACATCAACAGTTACAGAACCTTATTTTAAAGGTTAATTAAATTTTTTTTTCACCCTCTTAATGTTATTTAAAATAAATATTTTTAGCAAATTAAATATGCCAAAAAACTTAGGAATTGTAAGTATTCCTAATTTGTTTGATTATTTTAACTTGATCTAAATTAATCTATATGGTGGGTAAATTTGTACCATGTTTATTTATACAAAGGATTACCTTATTTATAGTATCCAAATATCATCATATTTTATGTATTGCATATTAGATTTGGGTCGCGGGTCGCCAATATGGACGGACCCGACTTGTTTTTAAAGAAAATATGATTAAGGGAAGTTATATATGAAAGGTTTAACTCCTAAAATAAACTACCACACGTTGAGAAGTAAAGAGGAGTTGGGGATCAACATGGGTCAGTTTCACGATAGTTTTTTTCTTTTTCTGACAACTTCCCTTCTCTATATAATCAACGCTCCCCTTCTTCAGAAGCAGATACTTTGAGAAATCCTCCCCACAAAGATAGAAACACACAAAAGCCAGAAGAACATATTTAGTTCGTGAGCAAGAATTTTATTTTCAAGAGAGACAAAATTAAATTCGGGAAAATTGATGGAACAAATTCTGCGAAATCTTTCGTTGTTGTTAATAGGTACACAAATTCTATGTCTCTGTTACTCGATTTTAACTTTCATTGGTATCGGAAGCCGTAATTGTGTTCATTTGATTAGAACATACATCTTGATTTTTCTGGTTTTGCGTGGATGCTCTTTACTGTAAGAGCAATGGTGCATAGGCGGATTTACTAATTAAACGTGCAGTATATACAAGTAAAACAAAAGTTCAGTTTAATTATGATTTTGGGTTTTCTACTAAATCATGGTTGTTTATATTTCAAGATATCTGCTTCATCCCTCTAGTTGTTGAAAGTTTCATGTTTCTTCCCTTAGTATAGAATGAAGATAATGTTGGGAATAAAAATCCCCTACCAAAATAATATTCACGGTAATAAAAGCGGAATAATAATGTAGCACCGAGATACGGTAATTAACAAGAATAAAAAGAGTAATAATGACACCAAGATTTTTACGTGAAAAACTCTTCTGAATAAGGGAAAAAAAACCACGGCCCTGAGAGGAGCAACTGATATCACTATAGTAAGGAATTTTACACTTAGTAGGTCCGAGTAAAATACTCCAAAGACCACTACAACACTCAAAAGAAAATAACCCTCTTTTGATATTTCCACCTCACTACAATATCTCTCACTCTCTATTTTCCTCACAGACTATTTTCTTATACCCTGTCTGTGAAACCTTACTCTTTTTTCTCTCTTTCTGTTGGTGCAAAAAAAAGAGAGCCGAGGCTCTCATTTTATAGGCAAAATGTTGCCAACTTATCTTGACTTTACGTTTCCTGCAGCACACAACTTTTGGCAAAGAAAGAAAAAAAACATGGGCTGCTTAGCGATTGTTGACAAATCAGAAGGAAGAAATTTTTTCTTCCTTAATCAATGGGATGGACCCCATTAATCTCCCCCTCCAGTCCCATTTATCTAGAGGGAATAACACCGCCTTCTAGTTTGAATGCATGCCGACAAGTTCTTTGCATGGATCGAACTTATCCCTTGGTACCACCTTGGTCAGCATATCCGCAGGATTTTCGCTTGTGTGAATCTTTTTGACCTGTAAAGATTCGTCCGTCACTTTCTCACGGATCCAGTGATATCTCATATCTATGTGTTTGGTCCTTGCATGGTACATGGAGTTCCTGCTAAGGTCTATTGCACTTTGGCTGTCACAATAGACGACATACTCCTTCTGATGTAATCCAAGCTCTTGAAGGAACCGTTTGAGCCATATCATCTCCTTGCCAGTTTCTGTAGCGGCAATGTATTCTGCTTCAGTTGTAGAGAGTGCGACACACTTCTGCAACCTTGACTGCCATGATATAGCTCCCCCTGAAAATGTAAACAAAAATCCAGTAGTGGATTTTCTGTTGTCAATGTCACCTACCATATCAGCATTCGTATAGCCCTTCAAGATTGGATACGATACTCCAAAGCATAAGCAATCTCCTGTGGTACCTCTTAGGTATCTGAGTATCCACTTGACTGCTTCTCAATGTTCCTTTCCAGGATTTCAATAAACCTGCTGACAACACCAACTGCGTGAGCAATATCAGGTCTAGTACATACCATTGCATACATCAAGCTTCCAACTGCTGAAGAATAAGGAACTCTGGCCATGTTCCCTTTCTCCTCCTCTGTTGTAGGACACATCTTTTTTGTTCAATTTTAGATGACTAGCAAGAGATGTGCTGACTGGCTTAGCATTCTTCATGTTGAAGCGCTCTAGTACACGTTCAATGTACTTCTCCTGAGATAGCCACAACTTTCTACTTGTTCTCTCTCGAACTATCCTCATCCCTAGAATTTGTTGTGCTGGGCCCAAGTCCTTCATATCAAATGACTTGGACAGATCTCCCTTCAACTTTGCTATCAACCCCTTGTCTTTTCCTACAATTAACATGTCATCCACATACAACAACAATATAATAAAATTATTTTCAGAAAATCTTTTGAAGTATACACATGGATCAGAATAGATCTTTATATATATTTGACTTTTCATGAATGAGTCAAACTTCATGTACCACTGCCTTGGTGCCTGCTTTAATCCATAAAGATTCTTATTCAATTTGCAAACAATGTGTTTCTTTCCAGCTACTTCAAATCCTTCTGGCTGTTCCATATAAATCTCTTCTTTCAAATCTCCATGAAGAAATGCAGTTTTCACATCCAACTGCTCCACTTCAAGATCTAGGCTAGCTGCTAAGCTCAAAATTGTTCGAATATAAGTCATTTTTATAACAGGTGAGAAAATTTCGTCAAAATCAATACGTTTCTTCTGTTCGAAGCCTTTAACCACCAATCGAGCTTTGTATCTAACCAGCTTGCCATTTCCATCTTTCTTGAGTTTAAAGACCCATTTGCATTTGAGTGGTCTTTTACCCTTTGGAAGTTGAACCAGCTTGTACGTCCCATTTTTCTGTAGAGATTCCATCTCTTCTTGCATGGCTTTCATCCACTGGTTCTTTTCTGGATGGGACAGCACCTCCTTAAGACTTTCTGGCTCCCCCTCATCACTGATGAGGACATACTCTGTGGAAGGGTACCTGCATGACTCTACCCTTGGCCTCTCTGATCTCCTCAGAGGTTGAGGTTGTTCTTCTTCCTGAGTGGGGTGCTCCACTTCCTCGACACCTTCATCAAGTTGCTCTCCCTGCTCAATAACCTCACCAGGTTGCTCCCCCTGCTCGGCAACCTCGTCGGTCGTACTTTCTGCACTTGTGGGATTGTTAGAAATAGAAGGAATAGTAACAAGGTTAGGAATTATACCATTCTTCGCCTTTTCTAACATATCAGCAGCAGTTCCAACTTCATTTTCTCGGAAGACTACATCTCTGCTTCTGATGACCTTCTTCTTTACAGGATCCCACAATCTGTACCCGAACTCTTCATCTCCGTATCCAATAAATATGCAGGGAACAGATTTATCATCCAGCTTTGTTCTCTGCTCTTTCGGTACATGTGCAAAGGCTCTGCAACCGAACACTTTTAGATGCGAGTAGGACACCTCCTTATTGGTCCAAACTCTTTCTGGGATGTCAAACGCCAATGGAACTGATGGACTCCTATTGATAAGGTAACAGGTTGTTTGAACTACTTCACCCCAGAATGACTTAGGTAGTTTAGCCATTCTGAGCATGCTTCTCACCTTCTCCACAATAGTGCGGTTCATCCTCTCTGCTACACCATTGTGCTGTGGGGTTTCAGGAACTGTCTTTTCATGTCTGATCCCATGACTTGAACAGTACTCTTCAAATTCCCTTGAAGTGTACTCACCTCCATTGTCACTTCGGAGACGCTTTAGCTTTTGACCTGTCTCCCTTTCTACTAGAGCATGAAACTTCTGGAAAACTTGAAACACCTGATCTTTGGTTTTCAAAATATAAACCCACAATTTTCGTGAAGCATCATCAATAAAAGTAACAAAATATTTGTTACCGCCTATTGATTCAATTTCCATTGGCCACAAACATCAGAATATACTAAATCAAGTATATTCAACTTTCTTTCAGACGATGTCTGAAATGACACTCTATGTTGTTTACCAAATAAACAATAGTTACAAGGTTTTATCGTTGTACCTTTGGTATAAGAAATGAGTGATTTCTTGGCAAGAATCTGCAATCCCTTCTCGCTCATATGACCCATTCTTTTATGCCACAAATCTGCAGAAATCTCATCTTGTGCTGCATTCAATTCACCTTGGCATATTTCTGCATTTGTCCTGTACAACGTGCCACGAGCAACTCCCTTTGCAATCACCAATGATCCCTTGGTGAGTCTCCACTTTTGATTTGCAAAATAGTTCTCGTATCCATCTCGGTCCAAAGCAATTCCCGAGATCAAGTTCATCCACAAATCAGGTACATGCCGCACATCCTTTAGAACCAATGTGCATCCGACATTTGTCTTGATACAAATGTCACCAATCCCCGCAATCTTTGAGTAATTTGTTTTACCCATTCTCACGGTGCCGAAATCACCTGCTACATATCTACAAAAAAGATCTCTTACCGGTGTGACATGGTAAGATGCCGCTGTATCAACCACCCATTCCGACTCTGGACCTGATAGGTGCATGCATTCCTCTTCATCATTTATAAAGAGGACAACATTGTCATTGTTTTGCACCATGGCAGCTGTGCTGTCGTCATTCTTCTGGCCACTAGTTTCACCTTTGTCCTTCCTTGGATTTGGGCAATCTCTTTTGAAGTGACCTGGTTGATCACAGTGTTAGCAATTTCTGGCTTTTGATTTGGATCGAATCTTTGACTTTCCACGAGCTCCGGATCTACCATAGTTGCTCGAACTCCTTTGATAACTCCTGCCTCTGCCTTCTGCGATAAGAGCATGTCCTTGATTTTCAGGCTTCTTTCTCATCTTCTCATTGAGTAAAAGAGCCGATGTGACATCTTTCAACTCAATAGTAGTCTTACCGTGCAGGATGATTGTTGCCAAATTATCGTACGAAGATGGCAACGAGTTCAATAGCAAAATGGCTTTATCTTCCTCCTCGATTTTTACTCCGAGGTTGGCAAGCTGTGTGATTAGTCCGTTAAACACATTAAATGCGACAAAAAATTCATACCTTCACCCATGTGTAGGGCATATAACTGCTTCTTCAGGTATAATTTATTTGTCAGCGTTTTGGATATGTATAGGCTTTCCAACCTTGTCCAAATTCCATGTGCAGTGTCTTCATCAATGATGTTATTTACCACATCATCAGATAAGTGCAACCTGATTGCACTAGCAGCTCTTTCATCCAAGTCAGCCAAATCCTCAGCTTTCATGGTATCAGGCTTTTTGGCATCAGCAACTAGTACCTTGTGTAATCCTTGTTGGATGAGCAGATCCCTCATCCTTCTTTGCCATGTTGAAAAACCTTATCTCCGTTGAATTTAGCTACCTCGTACTTTACTCCTGACATTTTTATTTTTCACCGAGTATAGTACTATCGACAGTGAATAGTATTTTAGTGAACGAGCAGAACCTGTGCTCTGATACCAGTTGTTGGGAATAAAAATCCCAACCAAAATAATATTCACGGTAATAAAAGCGGAATAATAATGTAGCACCGAGATACGGTAATTAACAAGAATAAAAAGAGTAATAATGACACCAAGATTTTTACGTGGAAAACCCTTTTGAAATAAGGGAAAAAAAAACTACGGCCTTGAGAGGAGCAACTGATATCACTATAGTAAGGAATTTTACACTTAGTAGGTCCGAGTAAAATACTTCAAAGACCACTACAGCACTCAAAAGAAAATAACCCTTCTTTTGATATTTCCACCTCACTACAATATCTCTTACTCTCTATTTTTCTCACAGACTATTTTCTTATACCCTGTCTGTAAAACCTTACTCTTTTTTTTCTCTTTCTGTTAGTGTAAAAAATGAGAGCCGAGGCTCTCGTTACCAACTTATCTTGACTTTACGTTTCCTGCAGCACACAACTTTTGACAAAGAAAGAAAAAACACATGGGCTGCTTTAGCAATTGTTGACAAATTAGAAGAAAGAAATTTTGTCTTCCTTAATCAATGGGATGGACCCCATTAGATAAGAGCATAAGAAACTGATGGACAAGGAACATGAAATCATCTAATTGCATTAAATATTGCCTAAACTTAAACGTCAGTAAAATAAAATGCAATAAAATGGGAGTGATTGCTTGGAAGGTCTATCCGTAGTTTTACTATAATTGTTGACTTTTCTATTATGGATTTATAAAAATATGAATGGGTTCCATAAATGTTGCCGTGATTTTACATATGAATGTGATTATTGTTTCTTGAGATGTCAGCCCAAGTATGTCAATGCAAAAAACAAAACTTTGATGAAAAGAATATTTCTTAAACTTAGAAGATCCTAATAATTTTACTGCCTTCTTAGTATAAAAATAAAAATAAAATATTTTTAATCTTAATCCCTCAATTGGTATTCGTTTAACAAGTAATTGTGATATATATTGTCACATTAAATGGTTGTAATTATTTTATTATTTTTTTGGTCTTATTTCAGATATGGCAGAATAGGGACAAGTTTGAATTACTCCAAATGAGAGTTCTCGAAATTAAGGATGAAAATAACGTCGAAGAATACGCCGTCGCAAAACTTATTTCCGTAATGATTCAGACAAACCATCAAGAATATCCCAATCTTGATACATGATTGGTATAGTCAAGAAAATATGACGAAAGAATCAGAATGTTTCTAGCAATGTATAATATCATCTACAATCTAATAGTATAATATACAATAATATGATATTAGGATAGTACTGCAACGAGGACAATCCTTTGTATAAATAAATATGATACGGTTTATCTGTTGTATCTATTGCTTTAGATCAAGTCAAAAACAGCAAGAAAATTAGGAGTATTTATAATAACTTGATATTTGGTATACTTAAAATATATAATAAAGAACTATACTTTACTTCATCTGTTCCCGTTTACTTGTCTATCGACTTTATATATATTTTTTAAAAATAATGAATAAAGTATATACTTCACCATTTATAAGAATAGATTTCATAGATGTTCACCCATTTGATGAAATCATCTTATCAAAGTTAATTTTATTTTCTAGGGACAACAAAATTACTCAACTATTATTTATTTAAAAAATTAATACCTGTTACAAAACTTAGCTCAAAGTAATAAACAAAAAGATAGACAACAAAGTAGAGAGAAATAGAGAAGAGAATATATTTCTTCTATGTATCCAAGTGTATTACAAAATGATTTCTCATCCTCTATTTATAGTACTACATAGAGGTATACTAAAAGAATTCCATAAATATGTCATTAAGCTTTTGAGATCATGGAGGAAGATCACGGGGAAGATCATGCAGGTGTGGGAGTTACAACCATAAGTATTGGAGTAGTGGGAGTTATGGAGATAATGGATAAAAGTAGTGGGTGTTATAGGAGTTATGGACATCCACCATAATCTAATATTTCATAACACTCCCCCTTGGATGTCCAAAGATAATGTGCCTCGTTAAAACCTTAACTAAAATAAAACCCAATGGGAAAAAAAAATTCTAGAAAAGGAAAAAGAGTACACATATCTAACAAAATGCATTTTTGTTGCCTCGTTAAAAATCTTGCAAGGAAAACCCAGTGGGACAAAATCTTGTAAGGGAAAAAGAGTGCAACGCGCATTAACTCCCCCTGAAAAGAGCATCAATTCACATCCTTGAGCCTTCGCATTCCAATCTTGTGTACCAGCTTCTTGAAGGTTGACGTTGGAAGAGATTTTGTGAACAAATCAGCCATATTATCACTTGAACGAATCTGTTGCACATTGATATCACCATTCTTTTGAAGATCATGTGTGAAAAATAACTTTGGTGAAATATGCTTTGTTCTATCTCCTTTTATGAATCCTCCCTTCAATTGGGCTATGCATGCTGCATTGTCTTCATACAAAATCGTGGGTAGTTTGTCACATTTCAAACCACATTTGTCTCGAATATGATGTATTATAGACCTCAACCACACACACTCTCGACTTGCTTCATGAATAGCGATTATCTCAGCATGATTAGATGAAGTAGCCACAATTGATTGCTTAGTCGATCGCCAAGATATGGTAGTGCCTCCACAGATAAACACATAACCTGTTTGAGATCGAGCCTTGTGTGGGTCAGATAAATATCCAGCATCAGCATAACCAACAAGATCAGGACTGCAATTATTGCTATAAAATAAGCCCATATCGGTAGTCCTTTTAGATACCGCAATATATGTTTGATTCCATTCAATGTCTCCTTGTGGGAGCAGAGCTATATCTTGCTAAGACATTAACTGAAAAAGTTATGTCAGGCCTTGTAGTATTTGCAAGATACATTAGTGCGCCAATTGCACTAAGATATGGTACTTCAGGACCAAGTAGCTCTTCAGTCTTTTCTTGCGGTCGGAATGGATCCTTATTCACATCAAGTGATCGAACAACCATCGGAGTACTTAAAGGATATGCTCCATCCATGTAAAACCGTTTCAATACCTTTCCTATATAGGCAGATTGATGAACAAAAATTCCGTTTGCCAAATATTCAATTTGCAAACCAAGACATAATTTTGTCTTTCCGAGATCTTTCATCTCGAATTCCTTCTTTAAATAATCAATTGCCTTTTGGAGTTCTATGGGAGTTCCAATAAGGTTTATGTCATCGACATATACGGCAAGTACAAAATATTCCGATGTTTTTTTCTTTATAAAAACACATGGGCAAATGGCATCATTTATATAGCCTTCCTTTAATAAATACTCACTAAGACGATTATACCACATTCGTCCTGATTGCTTTAGACCATACAAAGATCTTTGCAATTTGATTGAAAATATTTCCCGGGACTTTGAATTATGAGTGTTTGGCATTTTGAATCAATCAGGAATTTTCATGTATATCTCATTATCAAGTGAGCCATAAAGATAGGCAGTAACCACATCCATTAAATGCATGTCAAGCTTTTCAAGGACATCAAAACTAATGAGATAACGGAAAGTTATAGAATCCATTACGGGTGAATATGTCTCTTCATAATCGACACCAGGCCTTTGAGAAAATCCTTGTGCAACAAGGCGTGCTTTATATCTTTGTACCTTGTTTTTCTCATTTCTCTTGCGTACAAAGACCCATCTTTAGCCAACAGGCTTAACACCATTAGGTGTTTCAACTATAGGCCCAAAAACTTCACGTTTTGCAAGTGAATTCAATTCTGATTGGATTGCTTCTTGTCATTTTGGCCAATCAAGTCTTTGTCGACATTCTCCAACAGATTGAGGTTCAAGATCCTCACTTTCTTGCATAATTCTAGATGCAACATTATATGCAAAGACATAATCCACCACTATATCCACTCGATTAAAATTTGTCTCAATATCGATTGGATTTATTGATAGTTCCTTATTTTCCTGAGTCTCGGGCTCAATGGATTCTTCATGAATCTCAGAATTTATTAAATCGTGAATTTCCTCATGAGATTCTTTCGTAGCGTCATTTTGATCATTTGCTTTCCTTTTTCTAGGATTTCGATCTTTGGAACCTAATGGCCTGCCACGTTTTAGGCGTGCTTTCGACTCATTAGATATGACACTAGAAGATTGTCCAATAGGGACATCAATACGGATTGGAACATTCTCTGCGGGGATGTGAGATTTGTTATCCTTTTCAAGTCCGTGAATGCGTCAGGCATTTGATTTGCTATTCTTTGCAAATGGATAATATTTTGCACCTCTTTTTCACAAATAAAGGTATGTGGATCAAGATGAGATAATGATGGATTTTTCCACAAAATTTTACGTTTGGTTTCACCAACTTCTCCTCCTAATTTTGGGAAAAGTGTCTCATCGAATGGACAGTCTGCAAATCGTGCAGTGAACAAATCCCCTGTCAATGTTTCGAGGTAGCGAATAATGGAGGGCGATTCAAACCCAACATATATTCCTAACCTTCTTTGCGGACCCATTTTGGTGAGGTATGGCGGTGCTACAGGCACATATACTGCGCATTCAAAAATTCTTAAATGGGATATATTAGGTTCATGACCCAAAACTAATTGCAACTGGGAATATTTGTGATAATTCGTCGGTCTGAGACGAACTAGCATTGCTGCACGCAAAATGGCGTGACCCCAAACCGAAGTGGGCAGCCTTGTTTTCATGAGTAATGGTCTTGCAATCAACTGCAGACGTTTAATTAAAGATTCTGCAAGACCATTTTGAGTGTGAACATGAGCTACAGGATGTTCCACTTTTATCCCAATTGATAAGCAATCATCATTAAATGCTTGGGATGAAAACTCAGCAGCATTATCTAGTCTAATAGACTTAATTGGATTATCAGGAAATTGTGCTCATAATTGAATTATTTGTGCCATTAATTTTGCAAACGCAAGGTTGCGTGATGACAATAGGCACACATGAGACCATCTAGAGGATGCGTCTATTAAGACCATAAAATATCTAAAGGACCCACTAGGTGGGTGAATAAGTCCACAAATATCCCCTTGTATACGTTCCAAAAATGTAGGTGACTCAGTTCCAACCTTTGCTGGTGATGGTCTAATAATTAACTTGCCTTGACAACAAGAAGTGCAAGAAAATTCATTATTTAAAAGAATCTTTAAATTCTTTAATAGATGCCCATATGAGTTTTCTATAATTCGTCTCATCATAATTGATCCAGGATGTCTCAATCGATCATGCCAAAGTACAAAAGTATTGGAATCAGTAACCTTTTGGTTTACTGTGGAATGTGCCTCAATTGCACTAATTTTTGTCCAATACAGGCCACAAGATAAAGATGAGAACTTCTCAATAACCCTCTTTTGGCCAAAGACATTCTTTGTAATGATGAGGCATTCAAGATTATTCTCATCTATTGTCTCAATATGATATCCATTTTGACGGATATCTTTAAAACTCAACAAGTTCCTCTTGGACTTGGAAGAGAACATTGCATTCTCTATGATAAATATTGTTCCTTTAGGCAGAGTTATAGTTGCTCTTCCGGAGCCTTCAATCAATTTACTACTACCAGAAATTATAGTAACATCTGCCTTACACATACTTAAATGAAAGAAATATTTCTTCTCTTTGAATATCATATGTGTGGTACATGAATCAATTAAACAAATATTTTTACAATTGGACGTTGATCCAAGTTTGCTTTGTGAGATATCCATATTTGCTTCCCATGGTTTGACATACAAAAGAAATATACGAAAAATATTAGTATTATTATTATATTTTTTTATATAGATATGAGAATAAATAAATTTAAGTCTATGATTCAACATAATAGTTTCAGTGCGGTCATTATGAAAAAAAATATCTTTCATCATAGTTATTCTCCTTTTAATATTCTTGTATCCGTTGCTTAATAATTAAACAATATTTTCAAAATCTGCTGAGGTTAGTCGATTAACTAAATCGGATAGTCGACTAACATTCCTTGCGGAAAAGGTCCAGTTTAATAGAATATATTGGTTAATCGATTATCTGTTATGTTAATCAATTAACTTACTGAAAAATCATTACAAATAAAGCATAAGATGAATGTGTAATCTAAAGTTATATATTTTAGCACATTAACACCGAGCAGATTAGAAAGGATTACAAAAAAATGAAACTGATCATTCATATATATATATATATATATATATATATATATATATATATATATATATATATATATATATATATATATATATATTTTATTTCAAGCATAAACTTAGCTTTACTAGCTTAAAGCAGAAAATATAAAATTTGAACCATATCACAATAATAGATAAATGATGTACACTATGATAATTGTTTATTCATTAACTACTACGAATAAGTAAAAACAAAAATATCAAACTGCTCAATCTTCTTTAACTATGGATCCATCACCGATCAAATGATCTATTTTCCCCTCAGGGTGCTCAAAGAAGTCTGCCACATCCAAATGGGTGATGTCAAAATTATTGTCAGAGACAAAATTGGTTTCAGGGCCTTTACTCTTTAGAGATGCTTGATAAAGCTCAACCAAATGTCTTGGTACACGACAAATTTTTGCCCAGTGCCCTTTTCCACCGCAACGATAACATATAGTTTCTGAACTATTTGCTTTTGGATTCTCATAATTCCATTTCCGCTTTTGGTGGTTATATCTCTTTGGGGGGTGACTAACACCAGGAAAATTTCTTCCTTGTCCACGTCCACGGCCATGACCCCGACCACGACCACGACCATGACTAAAGCCATAGCCTTTTCCACGCTTAGCATAATGGGAATACACCTTATCTACTTCAGGCAATGGTGTAGACCCAGTGGGTTGATTTTCGTGATTATTCATGAGCAGGTCATTGTTTCGCTCAGCCACAAGGAGAAGAGAAATCAGCTCAGAGTACTTTTTGAAACCTTTCTCTCTGTACTGTTGTTGCAGAACCATATTGGAGGCATGAAATGTTGTAAACGTTTTTTCAAGCATATCATAATCAGTTATAGTATCTCCACAGAGTTTCAATTTGGAAGTAATTCTAAACATTACAGAATTATATTCAGAAACAGACTTAAAGTCTTGGAGCCTCAGATGAGTCCAATCATATCGTGCTTGTGGCAGAGTGACCAACTTTAAGTTGTCATATCTCTCCTTTAAGCCATTCCACAAGATAAGTGGATCTTTGACTGTGAGATATTCAATTTTCAAACCTTCATCAAGGTGATGGCGCAAGAAAATCAAGGCCTTAGCACAGTCTTGGGTGGATGCATTATTTCTATCTTTAATGGCGTCTCCAAGACCCATTGCATCCAAATGGATTTCAGCATCCAACACCCATGTCATGTAGTTCTTGCCCGAAATTTCAAGGGCAACAAACTTTCTTTTCATAATGTCAAACATAATTAAAACAAAATTAGGAGGAGAAAAAATACCTTAATTTTCTCAAAGAGATTCTTGAGATAGTAGAGCTTCGTGCTGATAACGTGTTACAAAACTTAGCTCAAAGTAATAAACAAAAAGATAGACAACAAAGTAGAGAGAAATAGAGAAGAGAATATATTTCTTCTATGTATCCAAGTGTATTACAAAATAATTTCTCATCCTCTATTTATAGTACTACATAGAGGTATACTAAAGGAATTCCATACATATGTCATTAAGCTTTTGAGATCATGGAGGAAGATCATGGGGGAGATCATGGAGGTGTGGGAGTTACAACCATACGTATTGGAGTAGTGGGAGTTATGGAGATAATGGATAAAAGTAGTGGGTGTTATAGGAGTTATGGACATCCACCATAATCTAATATTTCATAACAATACCGCACATTTAATATATCATAGTGTCATATTTTAAAACTTCATTTTTTAATAATAAAACTCATTAATCCATGAACCTTATGCCCATAACCTCCCAACAAGAAAAAAAGATCTACTTTAAAAGCTTTCCTCGATGCAATAGTATTCTTTGGTAGAGAATATAGTTGCAAAGATCTCTTTATAGACAACAAAGAAACTATCATATGCTGGTCGAGTAAAACTTGTTCAAACTATTTTGTTTGCAATTCAATCTTGCTAGTCACAGTTGTTCAATTTGCCCACAAAAGTATTGAAAATGATTGAGTCTTACTGCAGGAGCTACAATTGGTCTGGAGTAAATGTGATCACAAAAAGGCTTTGGTGGTATGAGATAGAATGTGCACACCTAAATCAAGTGGGGGCCTAATCTTGATTAATTTGCAGCTGCGGAACAAGGCAACACTAGCAAAATTTTGCTGGGATATAGCACATAAACAGGATCGACTATGGATCAAATGGATTCACGCTTCCTATATCAAGGACAAATAACTTAAAAAGATGGCAATCCCTCAAGAAACAAGCTAGATGGTTAGATAGATTCTAAGTTCTAGAACAACACTTCAGCATGTGTAGCATAAGCAAGATCTTAAGAAGAGTATGACAGCCAATTTTACCTCCAGATACTAGGAGATAGATCAAGAGTTGCTTGGAACTGTTTGATGTTCCAAAAAAATGCTAGACCAAAGGCTATATTTACTATGTGGATGGAATTGCATAGGAGATTACTCACAACATATAGGCTGGTACAATGGGATGTAAGTGCGAATTCAAAGTGCTCTTTATGTCAAAACTATGATGAGACCAGGTAATATTTGTTTGTGAACTATTGCTTTACAAAAGAAGTGTGACAGAAAATCCTTTATTGGATGCAGAGACAAGATGTGATAAAAGACAACTAGGATCAACATATGCAGTGGGTGATACAATAGGCTAAAGGCAGGACTCATAGAGCTCAACTCTACAGGATGGTTTATGCTGAGATAAGTCATGTCATTTTGGATCGAAAAGAACCTGAGGTTTTTTTAAAAGAGAAGTACATGAGTTGACAGTATTGCGCGAGAAGTAGCCTACATTTGTAAAGTGAGAGCCACCACTGGATTAGTAGTTTGGTGCAACATTTCATGTTCTCATAGAACTAGTTATGTAGGTTTTGGATTTTATAAGCGATAGAATATATGAGTCCACCAAACTATACAGAGACTAGGTCCTCTATGAGTTTCTATCGATAATGATAATGTAATAGTAAGCAATAGAACAAGGAATTTTTACATGGAAAAATTCCTGCTCAAGGGGAGACAAAAATCACAACCTATACTGGTAGGATTTTGACTTTACTATGAGCAACTTTTTTATTACAACCTATGCAATCTAAGAATTAAACTCTTAATCTCTCACTAACTTGTAATACACATATTACAAGCCACTTTGTAATACACCTATCATAAAGACTTCAACTCATGACTAACTCTAGTCACGACACAGACACTAAAAGTTTATGGTTTACAAGGGTTTCCTAAGTAAAGCTTCTAGATAAGCAAAGCAGGAATTACAATGAAAAATAATTACAAAGTTACAACTCAACTAAAGACATACAAGATACTTGTTGTATGAATGTGTCCGTAGTAGAATTATTCTTTGTTCTTGATTCACTTGAGAATTGAATACTTGACATCTGAACGGTTAGTGTGCTTGAATGAATTATTATCAAGTGTTCAAATTATATTTTTTTTGTAATGCTCTTTGTTAATACAACTTAGATGACATCACTTGAATGATGTAATCACTTGGTTGGTCAAAGGGGGTGACTGCAGTACTGTGCAGCACTGTTTGTGTGTACAGTGCAGGCAGTCACTTTCCAGCTGTGGATAGATGACTTCGTACTGTTGTTAGGAAAACACAAGGGGATCATGTCCTTGTGTTGATTATTTATCTTCTAAAGTCATAGCAAGTCACATTAGCTGGTGTTCGTTCATTTGGGTTGTGTACCAAGTGTGTTAGGTTTCTTATTTGGTTCTTTGATAGTAAGTTTGATAGCTCATCAAAACATAAAGCTAAGGTATTGTAAACCCATCAATTTCCTCCTTTTTGTGATGAAAAGCTTAGAAATTGATGACATATATTTAGAGCAAAAAAAACCAAATGAAGTAATCGGAACTCCACAAGTTCCCTCTGACTTTATGCTTCCCTCTTAATCAGATCCCTATTTCAATTATACTTTCCCCTTTTGGTATCATTAAAAAAGTACACAAGCAATAGATTAGCATAAAGAAGTCTATCCTAGGTAAATCATGCCGTATATATGCACACAACATGATAGAAAAGAGAAACATAAGCATTAAAAAGCAAAAGAGGATAGTTTTTATGAAACATAAGCCTTTGCCATTACAACAAAGGAAAAAATTTGGAATGTTATCATCAGGAGCAACACAAGGAAATTCTATCCACACCACAAAAGAAAAACAAAAAGAACTGCCATACTCATAAAAAACAAAAGAGATTATCCAAAAAGTGGTCAATGAAAGGTTAGCCTAGGGGAAACTAAAAGGAGAGGGCTTAGAAGTTGCAGCAAAAGTTTGAGAATGAGATCAATTCGGGCATTGGCCGATATTTGCTCTGCAAGCAGTTTCTCCTTCTGGTTCTCCACTTGTTTCTTGAGATCACCTTTTTCATTGGTCAGACGAGCAATCTCCTCATTTAACCCTGGTGTCCCTTGGGCTTGTTGACTCTCCAGAATGGCATTCCTTGCCTTAAACTTCCTAATCTCCTCAGTAGCACTACTCTGGGCATTGATGAGCTAAGAGATTGTTGAAGTGCTTCCTACCCCTCCACCTTTTTCAACACATTCACATTCTTCCAAAGTAGTTTGAGAGAAGGTCTGCTTCTTGGTCCCTATCTTGGGTTGTCCCAAAGGCATATTGAAGAACTTGAAAACATGTGTGAGAAGACATCCATAAGGAAGACTATCGTTTTCATCTTTGAACTTTGCCATATTTTGCATGTGCCCAATCATGATGGCTGGCAAGTTTACAGCGTGGAACCCATCCAGTGCTTCCATCAAATACATATCAGACTTGGAAGTGATGGACCTTCTTCCAGCACGGGGTAGAAAAACCTTGTTTACCAACTCAAATAATAGCAGTTAAACAGGAAGTAGAGGTTTCTTATGTACCTGTTCCCCCTCCATGGACTGCACCTTCCTTCACAATAGCATTCCTAAAATTTGACCCATACACATTCTTGACAGAGGGCATACCATCAATAGGGACCTTAAGTATGTCCTCAATCAGAGCAACATCCAACAAAATGTCGACTCTATTAACCAGAGCACAGATATGATAAGTTTCAACAGGAAAAAGGTCCGCATAGAAACTTGGACCTCATCCTCATAGACATTGGGCACATCTACCTTGAACAGATGTCCCCACTGTTGAAACTAAACCATGTCTATTTTTTCCTAATACCGGCTATTTTAGAGATCTTTGGGTCAAAATTACGACCCCACAGAACCTTTTGATACCTCAATCGTTCTATAGCAGACATTCTTTCACGTTCCACTCTCTTTGCATAATCGGGTTCCCTCACACTTTCTACCTTTCTTTTCCTAGACTTTACAATCGATTTATCCTTTCCACTTGACTTCACTAAGACATCCTTATCAGACAATGACTGTTCATCCACTACTTGTTTCATTTTGTCACCACTTTTTACTGACGTTGAAGTTGGCGTAGAAACACCTTCATTTGAAGCAAATCACTTCTTTTTCAGAGACCTTTTAACTAAGGAACTTGGTTCCTCTGCTGCTTTCTCTTCCACTTCCACCACAGGAATGTTCTTGTCACATACAACCTCTCTATTTCTTTACAAACCTATTCTTTTTAAATCTTGCTACTCCATTTACTCTTCTGCAAAGCAGACTCAAAAGCCTCCTTTTCCTGCAACCTAGTGGTAGGTCGCTTAAGAGAGGGCTCGGGAGTGACTACAAGCCTCATTTTGGCAAAGTGTGTTTCTCCCTAACACACGCGCAAGTATATATTATCGACAAGTAAAATAGGATTATAAGTCCAGATATCTTACCCACAGGAACTTGTGATTAACTATAACTAAACTAAGCCAAACAATTAATCTATTCAAGTGATTCCTAAAGTATGAATATTTAACTAAAATTAATCTAGAGTAACAACTTAATAGATTAAAGAAAACAAGTTGGCGAATTGTAGAGACAATTCAATATGAGTGAATATTCTAGAGCTATGGGTTAGCTAATAATCCCGTTGAGTTTTCTACCTAATTGTCTAATTAATTTATTTAGTTTATTGATTGACGAGGTTAATATTTCTCGTAGCCTTCTCCCGAAGTACAAATTATCTATCTAAGCTAACCTAATGCCTATATTCCTATGGAATTAGAATTAACAAAAACGCATTTATAATTTCTGTATAATAACCAAGCATGGCGATTAGATATATTCCTATCCTAATCGCAAACCCCCTCCCCCCTAGAGTTAGGATCTTTCTCTACTCAATCTTATATGCAATCTAGAATTCCCTCTCCTGAGTTCAATCTTATATTCATAGATAGTATTCAATTGGTGATCAAAAAATCAAATAATTAAGCGCAAGATTGGATAAATAAACTAATATGATAAATAATAATAACAATTCAAGCTTTAAACTACAACGTTCATGTAGCACCCAAAACTCTATAATTAATAAACTATGAAATTAAAGAAAGAAAATAGAAGGAAAACTAGTTAGAAGCCTCCTCGAAGCATTATATGTGTTCCTCCACGTGAAACTCCCTTCAAAGTATGTTAGATCTCTTCCAAAATAGGTTTAGAATTCCTTTTATACGAGTTGGAGAGGTCTGGGACCAAAATAACCTTGTCCCAAACAAAGAAGGAAAAATTCCACAACACAGCGTCCAGGGCAGCGCCTAGCACCGGCCCTAGCGCTGAAAGTAGTAGCTAATTACAATTTTACGTTCACTTCTTTGTTTGCTTTGAATTGAATTTCCTTATTACTTTGTCTTCCAATTGGGGGACAAGTACCAAAGGGTGTCCCCCCTTTGTTCCCCTCCTTTTATATTAATTTTTTCTTATTTTTTTCTTTTGCGTTTTATTCAATTTTTCTCCAAATCTCTTGATCTTCACACTGCTTTATCTTACACAGTTAAAATATAATATTAAACACAAAAGAATATAATTAATACTCAAATGATGATTAAACGTACTAGAACATGAGGCAACAATGGATAAATATATGCATTTTTTTGTCGAACATCAACATCCCACACTTAGAATCTTGCTCGTCTACGAGTAAGCATTAAAACCATTCTCAATAAATCAAGCCTAAAAGCACCACCATTTCAGTAGATACTAATAATTAGGCCATATAGCAACTCAAACATCATATATACACTTCCTCATCATCGTGAAAGATATACAAGTCATAGACAAATAACAAACTTCTAACCTCCTAACCTCATAAAGGGACTCTAACAAACCAAATTTAAGCTCGACTCATCTACTTTGTCAAATAAAGTTAAAAATGTCGCCTATATATCATGAAACGAGTTCTCTCACAAGAATGAATAGTCCATGCACTCAAATCAAAGAATGGTTATAATTTAACGACTTTGCATAAAAAACAACTCTTGCACTCATAAAAAATTCACATGTATGCACAAAGAATCATAGGCTTGCCCATTATGTATATCTCTACTAATTAAGTATGCTCAAAATAGAATCAAATAGGACTTTAACGGGTTGTAATGTTGGCAAAGAAACGGGTAGGACAATTATATAATAGTGACTTACACTTCCCTAAGCATTTTGCACTTTTAGACTCCATTACCCATTATTTCATCTCTTAATATTATTTTTCAGCCCTCTCTTTGTCTATTGTTTCACAAGTATTTCCCTTATATCAAAAATATTTTTTCACGAAACTTTTTTTTTCATATCACATTTTTTTCAAGAGAGTTTTTCCCTCACTTTTCAGCTATTGTTGGTTACCATTTATCATTTAATCATCCCTTTCTTCAAATTTATCCATTAATATTACAGTCTAATCAACAATGCTCAAGAAGGTAGGATGCAAAAATTAGGGATTCAAACAAAAGGATCAAGGCAAAAATACGGCGTCCAAACAAAGGCTACATGCTCAAAGAGCTAACTAGTGGTACAATATCTGAAAAGGCTAATAGTCACAAGGCATATCAATGAAAGCCTATTATCATCTTCTAAATAGAGCAACACTTTTATTTCACTTCAGTAACATGCAGGGCAAGTTCTTGACTAAGATGCAAAACATAGAATATGTGTAAGAAATCCTCGATCCACATGGCACAAGTATCAATCAAGATGGATCAATTCAACTCTGAGATAGACATGATCATAGTGAACAATAAAATAAGAATAAGGACAGAGTCACAACCTTGAACTTAGGTGTCAGAAAGTCTTCTATTTTATTCATTACTCAAAAATTCAGAGGAAAGTACGACTCGAGCTTAGACCTAAATATGCTAGTATCAAACAAGTCACAAAATTTTTTCTCCTCCCTCTTTTTCTACTCCTAAAAATAAATAATCTAATCGTGAAAAAAATTTACTTGGTTCAAGTAACATCCCTTGGAAAAGAGCCAATGCACAAAGAAAAACCAAGACGGATTATTATCTAACTAAAACTAACTGAAACAAAAAAAATTAATTTTTTATGGGACCTTAATCCTTTAAGAAATCTGTCCATAAAATCCATTATCAGGAAAAGTCCAAATTTTCTGATTTTTTTCTTTATTTTTTTTTCTTTTATTTTTTAACACAAGTAACTACACTAAGAAAAAAGTACTACAACAAATCTAGGATAGCATAGAAAATCACCTAGACAATCTTCTCACCCCACACTTAAAATTGTGCAATATTCTCAATGCACACTGAAAATAACAAGAGGATAAAAGAAACTCCCTAGTAGGCCAAAGGCCGAAGAATAGCAGCTCACGTGATACTCAGGCTTCTCCCTGGTATGATCCCTTGTGCGGGTAGCTCACACTTAGTTTCAACAAACTGCTCGCTTTTCCACATGCCTATTGGCTTTGACTTCAAGCTCCTACTCCTACAAAACACAAAACTAATACTACAAAAAGAAAATAACACAATAAAAAAATAAACAAAAGTAAAAAAATGAAAATCAAATTGGGTTGTCTTCCAAAAATCGCTTGATTTAACGTCACGGCACGACGCCATCACTTTCACTGTTTTTTCTTCTACTTTGAAGATATGAATTTTTCTCCCAATTTTGCATCAACTTTTGTATCACGTTCTTGGGGCAGTGGTGTAAAAATAAAAAAACTAAATTGTTGATATCTAATTATTCCCTATGTATTTTTTACATATAAAGTACTTTCAAAACATCATGTATATGCATATATAAGTATGTCCCAATATTTTATTATTTTTTCTTAATTTTTAAAAGATTTTTTATAATTTATTGTCCTATTTTATTAAAAAAGCCAATAATTATTCCCAAAATTATCATTTTGGTAATTCATTTATTGGTTTTTATAACTACACTAAAATATAACTGACATAATTTTTGTATATTTTAATAAGTTTATTTAGTATTTTAAAGCTAAAGTGCATATAACTGCAATATTAGTCTCTTTTAAGATCTAATTATGTTTATATTTATAAAATTTACTCCAGTATTTTTAATTTGATAATTATAAATTATTAATTATTTTAGCACCTTTAATTTATTTCTAAAAATTATTTTACTATTTTTAAAAAATTAAATAGAAAAAATGGCTATTTAAATGCTAACCCAGTTTATATCAATTTTAGCCTTATTTGAACCCCCAATTTGAACCCAATTTTTAAATTCAAATAACCCTGACCCAAACCCTATTCAAACCGACCCAGACCCATTTCCCACCCACCCTCTCTAATCTCAACGTTGATCTCCCAGATCTACGGTCCCTATTTCCCTTATCATTTTTAGACCCCGAACTACCCCAAAACCCTAATCATTTTCCATCTATCAGTCGCCCTTGAATACTCTTTCTCCCAATTCTCTCTCAAGTTCTTCGGAACCCTAGCCCCCTTCTACATTTTCTCACCGTACTTTCACGGGAATCCATGGCTTTACAGGCCATAGATGGTCTATACTCACCCCTCTCAACCATTAGACCTTGGGTGTTCAAGATTTTGAAGTTTGACTTTAATGGTTCTCTTTCAGATCTTCTCAGATCTTTAGTTCCATGGCTTCTCCGGCCATGCTCCGGCATATTCAAGCACGAGAAGCCTGATTCCTGACCTCTTCGACCCAGGATCTGACTTTTTCAAGCCTTTCTCATTTTTAGAGTTTCTTCGAAAACCTAAGCTACTCGAGGTTCTTTCTCAATTTTTTTCTTAGATATGTGATGTATTTGTCATCTACTGGACATTCAAAGTATTTTACCCAAATTTTCCTTTTCAAAATCACTTGTCGTCGATTTAGGGTTTCTGAAAGGTTGTTCAAAAACATCTTTTCTGATTCTTTTTCTTCTTCTTCTTTTCTTCATGTGTGTTTGTCTATATCATGCTCATGTGTTTCCCTTTTACTACGCGTATGTGGTTCTTCTGCTTTTCATTTTCTACTATTCATGATACTCCTGTTGATTTGTGTTCTACTGTGCCTCTAAGACTAGATTTGTATGTTAATCTTTAATCTTTACTATGTTTTCCTACATGCTCTTCACTATACTTTTCAGTATTTTTCTACTATATGTGTTTTCTGTTGAGTTCTTTGATTTTGTTTGCTCTACTGGAGTCTGTTCGTGTTCTAGCTGAATGTGTGTCATCCACTGTTTCTTAAAAGTCCTGTTCTGAACTCGCTTAAGTTTCAAACTTTTCTTAAACATATACTTTTATGCTCTTAGATTGACTTTTCTTTTACCCTGTCGCTTCAAACCTGCTCGTATGTATGTTGGTTTCCCATGAGTCTCTAAAAGAAACCTTTTAGCCTATTATTTGTATTCTCATCTCTGCTTCAGATTCAAGTTGAAACCCTAGGATTCTGGGTTTTCTTTGGCAACTTTACTTTCGTGTCCGAGTTAGGGTTCCACTTTGGGACCCTGGACTCTAAGACTCACTATGAGTCTACCAACTGAACTTGTATCCCTTGCTTATGATTCTGAACCTTTCAATGTTAGACTCTTTTCTAAGTAATATGACAACTCCTTTTGTTTGATTTTTCTGCTTTATATATGAGAAATTCTTCTTTTAAAAGGGGTTTTGTCAACTACTAATTAATTCTAAATTCCTTTAATAAAGTTTAATTGATTGCTACTGATTTCTTTTAAATTAAACCTTCTTTACCTTTTCCTGACTTGGTTCATTCCACTAAAAGCCTGTAAAATTTGATTTTACTAGTTGTTTGATTGATTCCCTTTCCTTATTTTTTCACAAACCAAGTACTACTGGACTTTTGCCCTAAATAACTTCTATGTATTTACCCTTTATTGTACTGCTTGAGAAAATATTCTGATTAACCCTTTCCTTCATTGTCTTTACCCGTTTGAAATCGGAGTCCCTTAACTAAAGGGAGATTGATTTCAATATTATTTCCTTACCTGTTCTTACTTGCTTGCTGCACTATTAAAGGGGCACGACCCTTCTATACTTTGACACACATCGATTATTGAACACTTCAATTTCAATATTCTCACACTCTCAATTACAATACTCTTTCAATACTCTACTAACTTCTGAGATCTTTTGTACCGTTTGCTTGCAATTTGGCTTACAATACTTCTGCTTTCACTTATTGGTTTCTCTGAAACTGGTATGTCTCAATTTTGATTTCACCTTCTTCCCTATGTGGTTACTTTACAGTTACTATACTCTTGTCTCTTTTGTTGTTCATGTTCTGTAATGAATATGCTACTTTCTCTTTGCATCTGCTGTTTGTTGTGAATTTACCATACCCTCACTCCCTTCTATGTGTGTGAGTTAAGGCTCATGGCCTGATAGTATCCAAATTACTACCCAGGTCTGAACCTGATCCTCAATAGATCCTAACTCATAAGATTTAGTTAACATGCTGGTTAGGGGTGTGCCAGCACTCTTAATTGCTGGCATGATCACCATCGTGCCATAAATTTCCCTACCCCTATATACACTTACACTTGCTCTTAGACTCTCAGTCCTGCCCCCTCCTATGAGCCTTGCCTTAGGACCTTGAGTTCCCCCTGAACTTGGACATTCGAGGGTTGGCCCTTCCACACTACACTATAATCTAATTTTTCAATGTCTTTGGGGTGTAAGCACTACCTGGAGTCCAATTGAGGCTCTTGGGAACTTTTACACATCCCAAATAAGAGAAAGGCTTTGAAAATCTGATCCTGGAAGTTGGTTTATCTCATATTGTTAGACCTTGAATCTGAATTAGGCTCCTTGGTTGTAGTTTAATTTCTGATGTAATTTTACTTTTCTTGTTTCATTTGGGTTGTAATAATTTGTATTAACTTATGGGGTATATTATGAAAATGGGAGGGTCAGTCATGTTATGCATGTGGGTAGACATCATGCTTTAGGTATTTATTTCTGCAATCACAGCCTGTTTTCCACTTCTACATCTGCATATAGAAATCCTGCCTATAAGATTATGCATTTGCATATAGAGATCTTGCCTATAAGTTGTTTCATTACTGCATATAGAAATCCTGCCTATAAGTTTATGCATCTGCATATAGAAATCCTGCCTATAAGTTGTTTCATTATTGCATTAAAAAATCATGCCTATAAGTTATGCATTTCATTAAGAATTATATCTATAAGTTTCTGCGTTTATATATTAGAAACCATGTCTATAAGTTTCTGCACTTCTGAATATGGAAATCATGATTATAGGCTTCCGCACTTCTGTATATACATACGTCATTAGCAAACAGTCTATAGGTTAAATTAATAATAAGTTGCATCCTAGAAAACATGCCTATAGGATTCCTGCATCCTGATAATCGCTTTAAAACCAACAACGCTTAGAAATCATGCCTATAGGATTAACCAATTGAATCTGATTCGTCTATTTCATCTACAAGTCTAAAATCAGTAGTAATGTCATTAATATATACAGAATTTATTTGTTTCTAAAATCAGTAGTAATGTCATTAATACCTCCAGAATTTGTTTGTTTCTAAAATCAGTAACTCTTCTTTTAAAATCAGTATACTTCCACATCGTTAGATATCATGCCTATAGGTATCACCTAGGCAAACCAATAGGTAATTGATTAGCTGCATCATTCTTTGAAAATTACAATCAAGGGTAGGCCTAACTGGGACTTCTCATTTGAAAAATATGTGATAAATTAGCCTATCCTAGCGCTTTAAATTTAATTCAGACTATAACCAATATTTGAAGTCATGCTAGAAAATTTGCTTCTTTAAGTGAGGAGGCCTGTTTGAGTCTTCAAAGTGCTATATGTTTCTCCTTAACTGCTTTATGTGTTTTGTTTGTCGCATTAGAATTTTGTCCTTTTAAACTATGAAAAAGCCCCAATTTCCTTCCTTTTTAGGACTAGTAGTCCCAAATGCCTCGGGGACTGATAGGATGGGAACGAGTAATAACATGCAATAAGTAACGATACTATCCCACGTTTTAATACCTTAACAGGGTGGGAAAGGTAGATATGGATATGATGGCCGGTGCGCTAACACCACGTGCAACCCCTCTTCTGAGGAGTGATTACCGAGTATTGCATTGATGTAATCCAGATTATTTCTAAACCTAGGACCCCCCTCTTCCCCTTTACTTGTTTATGTTTATTTTTAGGATTGTTGAAACTATTTCTTTAAAACTGCTGCTTTCTTTATCTTTCTTCAAACTTTCAACTTACTTGCAACATTATGTGAAAACCCCCTTCTATTTGAGACTGCTATTTGTTTATTTGTTATTTAAAGTCACAGTTGTAGCATGGTCGGGAACCACACTAGTGGATCCTGAAGGGTGCCTAACACCTTCCCCCGGGATAATTTCTAGCCCTTACCCAAACTCTAGTTTTCCAACTCAAACCCTTCTTTAGTGTCCTAATGCACTTTAATCATTAGGTGGCGACTCTTCAATCCAAAAACCCAATTCACAAAAGGGATCAAGTTGTCCTCCAAAATGTCATAAACTTGATTTCACTTTAGAAAAAGGAGGCATTGACAGCATGGCGACTCTACTGGGGATTTCTTTTAGGCTTTTACCATTCATGCTATTTGTGACTTTATGCTTCTTTACATGTATTCATTTCTTTTTTTAGTATTTATTCTTTCTTTTACTACGAAACTGACTCTTTGTTTCCTTTTCTTTCTCTTAATGTTTTTTTACCGCTTTCCTTTAATACTGTTGTATTTATGAGCAATTATTATAATTACTACTTTATGAACGTGAAAATACATGGCAACTTGTTTAATTTTGGTAACTGCATATTCAACATCATATTCCACTCGAGCCAAACAAAATACCATAGCAACACTTAGAATGAGTGGTTGTGCCCTTCCGATGTCATTACCCCCTAAATTTGGCAAAGTCATATTTGCGATAAAACCAGTCAATCAATAGTGTAGTCGACGGTTCTGTATGTTTCCCTCTTGAGTTGTCCGTTCAAGGGTACTGGTGTAATACCCCATAGAAACCATTTCTCTTTAAATCATGCATTCATCATGGTCAAACCTAGCCGAGTCGGTTGTGTTGTCCGCATAATAACTCTTTAAGATAGCCTTGTCCAAGTCCACTAGGTTTCCCTTAAGCCCAAATGGACCTTATCACGTTCTGTGCATTTATTTGGAGAACCAAAAGATGCTTATGCCAATTATTGATATTTAAATAGTCGAGTTTGGCAGGGGTAAGGCCTAACACTTTTGTTTTGCAGAAAATGAGGAACAAAGTCCCCAGATTCGGCATGGTCACCAACATCCACCCCAAATTGTTGAGTTGGTGGGGATATCTTCACTCCAACGATCAAGCTCTTGTCCGGAAGCATAAGGAAACCTTCCTTCCCTCCTAGAAATTCAACCCAACAGCAAAATTATTGAAGCTGCTACTCTCGTTTGGGATTGTGATAGGTCGGTATTTCGCTTTGGAGACATCGAGATGATGCCTTTGCTTGAAGAAATAGGTCAAAGATTGCCGAGTTGCTAAAGGAAATGAAGGCGGACATCTAGCTAGGGCCTACTTGCTGCTAAGACTGCGCGAGCTGGGAGAGCTATATGAGGGAGCCAACACTGCCGAATCTGGGGAAGGTCCTTCTGAGACCAAATAAATAGGAGCTTCTTTTCCTTTGCAAACGTAATAAGGCCTATGGCCATTAGTGACATTTTATTCCATGTTATTTAGAGTCGTTTTGGGATTTGTCTTATTTTCTTGTCAATAGAGTGAGCCATTTAGCATTCTAAGTTCTCCAAATTTACTTGTCGCTAGGCCTACCTTGGACACAAAAAGGTCCCCAAAATTAGGACACTCCTTATATTTTTTTTGCACTACGTGTTTACATATTGCAACATCTTTTCTATAATCCTTACTAACTTGCTACCTTTTTGTTTTTCCTTTTATTTATTCCCCTCCCCAAAGGTTAGTTCGTGAACTCTGGCATCATCATCGTATTCCATAAGATCCAAAGTCCCTCCACCCACTCCTCCTCCTAGTCCTATCAGAAATAGGAACAAGGGAAAGATGGAAGATTTGGGCAACATCATAAAGGAAAAACTCGGTTGAATGGGTAGAGATCATTCAAGGTACTCAGTGATTCAAAGAAAGTGCATCCCGACTCGAGCGGAAACTGTTGAAATTTCAGGAAGAACTGGATCAAGTCCGAAATTTGGCAATTCTGTCATTTTCCTTTGCTGCCCTAGAAGTTACTCAGAATCCCATAGCTCCACAAAATGTCCCAA
This sequence comes from Nicotiana benthamiana, assembly GCA_034376525.1. Lineage (NCBI taxonomy): Eukaryota > Viridiplantae > Streptophyta > Magnoliopsida > Solanales > Solanaceae > Nicotiana > Nicotiana benthamiana. The sequence continues at coordinate 87,234,779 of CM067331.1, read as the reverse complement.
ACCATCCTGCTCCTCACCACCATTGCAATACTTGTCGCACTCCCAACAATACTTCAGTGCTCGTCCCAGAACCATTGAACTCCACAAATGACCATTGCCACAACCAACACAACACCACTATCTATGTGGAAACTGTGTCGCATCCTACTCAACCCATTTCAAGCACACCCGTGTCCAATAACAAAAACTCGCTCATCAATAATTTGGCTGAAGAACATAAGAAGATGACCATCAGGATCCAAGGCGTTGAAGGTAGTAAAGGAATTGAGGGGCTAAACTATAGAGGTCTATGCATACAACCCGATACTTCCCAAGGGGTATAAATCTCCCAAGTTTGAAATGTTCGATGGTACAGGGGATCCCAGGGTTCACTTGAGGACATATTGTGACAAGCTGGTCGGAGTAGGAAAAGAGGAGAAGGTCCGCATGAAGCTTTTCATGAGGAGCCTGAAAGGAGATGCTTTGTCTTGGTACATCAGCCAGGACCCAACGAAGTGGTCAAACTGGGTTAGTATGGCGTCTGACTTCATGGCTAGGTTCAGGTTCAACATGGAAAATGCATCAGACGTGTTCTACATTCAGAATCTGAAGAAGAAAGTCACAGAAACATTCCGCGAGTATGTCACTCGTTGGAGATCAGAGGCTACTAAGGTTCGGCCCGCTCTAAGGTAGGAATAGATGAACAAATTTTTCGTCTGTGCTCAGTATCCGCAATACTATGAAAGACTGATGCTGATTGAGAACCATAAATTTTTTGACATCATCAAGCTAGGAGAAAGGAAAAAAGATTGAGGAAGGTATCAAGAGTGGTATGGTTACTAACTTTGAAGCTTTGCAAGCTAGCAACAAGGCTATGCAGTTCGGTGGTACGTCTAAGAAAAAGGACATAAGTGCCGTAAAGGTTGTACATTGAACCAAATCACCTGTCAAATACAAAACTTACCCAAATCTCCACTTACATATCAACCTACTCCAAATTTCCAAACACATGCACCTTCATACCAAACTCTATCACCTACCTATCAATCACCTCCACCTCCTACATACCAACCTTTTTCACCCAGATATTCCCAACTCGCACATGTCTAGCAAGCTTACAACACTCAACCATCCCACTATCAATCACCTCTCACTCGCCAAAACTTTCCTAGGCCTCGACCAAATTTTGATCGCAGACCTCCCAAATAGTATACCGCCATTTTCGAACCAATCGACCAGCTGCATGAAAGACTCAAAGTTGCTGGTTATGTCACCCATATCCCTGCTATAACCCCTGAAAACCCTTCCTAATGGGTCAACCCAAATAAAACCTATGCATACCATTCTGGTATAAATGGGCATACCTTTGATGAATGCCGCTCTCTGAAGGACAAGATCCAGGCTTTGATTGACAACAGGATCATCATGGCAAAAAAGCCTGCTCCGAATGTCCGCAAAAACCCTCTACCAGACCACAAGGGTGGAAATGTTCATATTATTAAAATAGAGGACGATTGGGATCCCAAAGGATCAATCGATTTGATCATAGAACGTGACGATCCAAAGAAACCAATAGTCACTATTAATCCGATTGTAGTCCAGATTCGGCCTTCTGAAGATGCTGAGGTGAACATGTCCATACCACTTGAGTTTGAAATTCCATTCTCTATAAAGACCCCAACACCAATTGAGGTCGAGTTTGGGTCCCCAAAGGTGCCTGAGCCATTTGAAGTTTTTGTATTACCTGCCAAAGCAATGGTGCCTATTCTAGTAGTAATGACAGCCGTAGCGCCATTTCACACAAAAGCTATACCATGGGACTGCACAGCCGAGGCAAGAAGGAAGGGGAAATCCAGGTTCGGGGAAACAATTGCGACTCAGGGTATGACAAGAACCGGTAGGGTTTATACCCAAAAACACTTGGCTGAGTCGAGTAAGCAGACCTCTGGTTGACAAACCATCATTGAAACCATGCCCACTGATCTCTGGAGAAAGATACAAGTAAAAGAATACTCAGTCATTGACCAGCTGGACAAAATACCGACCCAGATCTCTATCCTGGCTTTGCTACAAAGTTCCAATGCACACAAAAATGCTTTATTGAAGGTGCTGAGTAAGGCATATGTACCAAGCAACATCCATGGAGGAGAAATGGTGAACATGGTCGGTCAAGTATTGGAGAGTCACAAAATCACTTTCCATGAAGATGAGCTGCCACCAGAAGGGCTGAGCCACAACAAGACGTTGCACATCATTGTGCAATGCGAAGATTATTTAATCACTAGGGTTTTGATTGATGGAGGGTCCAGCCTCAACATCTATCCATTGGTAACAATCAGAACATTGGGAAAGGGTCTGCACGAGATCCAAGATGGGGCCATCAACGTCAAATCTTTTGATGGTTCCCAAAGGTCCACTATTAGGGAGATTAGCCTGTGTTTACAAATGGGACCTACTTGGTTCGATGTTAACTTTCAAGTGATAGACGTGTCGGCGTCTTACAACTTGCTATTGGGACGACCATGGATTCGTGCCGCTGGGGATGTAACATCAACCCTACATTAGGCAGTGAAATTTGAATGGAATCACCAAGAAGTGATCATTCATGGTGGTAGTAGCAATCATATATATAGCAGCCAGACCATTCCAGCAATTGGAGGAAGAAGAAAGATAGGTGGGAAAACTTACCACCACATCGAGCGAGTCAACGCCCTTGATAAAAATAAATAATGGGACAACAATATTGAAAGCATACTGAACTAGAGTGGGTATGAGCCTGGCAAAGGGCTCGGCAAGAATATCCAGGGAATTGTTAAGCCCGTCAAGCTCAAAAACCACGGCACCACCTTCGGATTGGGGTATGAGTACAGTTGGGATGAATTCAACCACTGGCCGCCACCATGGCACGGCCCGTACTATCCATTGGAGCAGCCGATACTCCATCTGGAGCAGACTTCCCAACCAGCCAAAATCATCTATGGGTCAGAAAAAGAGGAAGCATTAGCAGCAATGAAGAATTTGTTCCTAGGAGATGATGACATGGATTGCTATGTTATTTTTGAGGAGGAGGGGGAGGAAGGTCGTTCCATACAGGTTGTAAACAAAGAAGCACGCCTCAATAACTGGACCATCAGAACCACTAGAGCCTGACGCATCTTGGGGTAGCAAGGATGAACAAAGTACCACGCACTATTTTGTTTTACTAGTTTATTTTCCATTCGCATTTTTATTTTTCGCAAGAAAGAGCTCTAATGTTTAAAAAATTCATGGAATTTATTAAATTATTTCAGTTTCTCATAAATCTTACACTTATTATTTTTCATTCTTTACTCAAACAGCATTACCATTAATTTACTTGATGATCCCATGACTGTGACATACAACAAGGCAACGTAACAAACAGACATAGATCTAGAGGAAGACGATATACCGAAAGAGATTGTTAAGGAAGTTGAGAATTTAAAAAATAGGCCTAAGTCCAACTTAGACGAGACTGAGATTGTCACCCTGGGAGATGCAGAAAACATCAAAGAAACATGAATCAACATTCATTTGTCATCGTCGGAAAAGAAAGAATATACAGAGTTTCTAAGAGAGAATGAAGACATATTTGACTAGTCAGACGACGACATCACTGGTCTAAGCACATCCATTATGGATCACAAATTGCCTACTAATCCGGCCTGTCCGCTAGTAAAATAGAAGCTCAAAAAATTCAAGCTAGATATGAGTTTGAAGATCAAAGAAGAGGTCACCAAGCAGGTCCAAGCTAAGGTTCTCAGGGTAGTAGAGTATCCGACATGGTTAGCCAATATTGTAACAGTACCGAAGAAGGACGGGAAGGTTAGAGTCTGTGTCGACTACTAGGACCTCAACCGGGCCAGTCCCAAAGATGACTTCCCATTGCCAAATATACACATCTTGTTTGACAACTGCACAAGCATGAGGTGCAGTCATTCGTTGATTGTTTTGCTGGGTACCATCAAATATGGATGGATGAAGAAGATGCTGAGAAAACGGCCTTCATTACACCATGAGGGATGTATTGTTACAAGATGATTCCATTTGGGTTGAAGAATGCTGGGGCCACCTACATGAGGGCCATGACTACTATTTTTCATAACATGATACACAAGGAGATCGAAGTTTATGTAGACGACATTATCATTAAGTCCAAGAAAGCAGCTGGTCACATGGAAGATTTAAGGAAAATTTTTAATAGGCTGAAAAGATGCAACTTGAAATTGAATCCCGCAAAATATGCATTCGGGTTCCAGCTAGGAAACTGCTTGGGTTCATTGTGAGACGCCAAGGGATAGGATTGGATCCATAAAAAATCAAAGCTATTCAAGAATTGTAACCGCCAAAGAACAAGAAAGAAGTAATGAGTTTCTTGGGGAGACTTATCTACATCATTTGATTCATAGCACAATCTACTGTCATTTATGATCCCATCTTTAAGATGTTGAAGAAGGACGCTGCTACCAAATGGACAGATGACTGCCAAAAGGCCTTCAATAGAATCAAGGAGTACTTGTCAACACCGTCGGTCTTGGTTTCGCCCAAGCTAGGTAGACCTATATTACTCTACCTTGCGGTGCTAGATGGAGCGTTTGGTTGTGTTCTGGGGTAGCATGATGAAATAGAGAGAAAAGAGCATGCCATCTATTATCTCAGCAAGAAGTTTACCCCATAGAAGGCCCGCATTCTCTATTGGATTGCACATGTTGTGCTCTGACTTGGGTATCTCAAAATCTGAGGCACTATTTTTGTGCTTACACCACGTATTTCATATCAAGAACGGACCCATTAAAGTACATCTTTCAGAAGCCGATGCCCACTGGCAAGCTACCCAAGTGGCAAATCCTGCTGAGTGAATTCAACATTGTCTACGTGACTCAGAAAGGAATCAAAGGCCATGCATTAGCAAATCACCGTGCATAAAATCATGTGGACGGGAAATACGAACCCTTAAAGATGTATTTTCCTAATGAGGAGGTATCATTTGTAGGAGAAGACATTGTAGAATCCTATGATGGTTGGAGGATGTTTTCCGATGGAGCAGCAAATTTCAAAGGAGTTGGCATAGGGGCAGTCCTAGTATCAGAAATCGGCCAGCACTATCTGGTATTCACCAAACTCAGGTTCCCCTACACCAATAATATGTCCGAGTATGAAGCCTACATCTTAGGGCTCAAGATGACCATTGATATGAACATCCAAGAGTTGCTGGAAATTAGGGATTCAGACTTGTTTATACATTAGGTCCGATAAGAATGGGCAGCTAAGAACTCCAAGATACTCCCATATTTGCATCATGTACAAGAGTTGAGGAAGAGATTCACAAAGACAGAGTTCCAGCATGTTCCCAGGGTCCAGAATGAGTTTGCTGATGCATTGGCAACTCTATCATCTATGATTCAACTTCCAGATAAGAACTTCACAGATCCTATTCCAGTGAAGGTTCATGATCAACCAGCTTATTGTGCTCATGTTGAAGAGGAAGCAGACAGAAAGTTGTGGTTTCACGATATCAAGGAATACTTGGAAAAAAGTGAATACCCGAAGCTTGCAAATCCCATTCAGAAGCGAACACTTTGGAGGTTATCCAACAACGTCTTTCACAGTGGGGGAATCCTGCATAGAAGGACTCCTAATTTGGGATTGTTAAGATATGTCAACGCTAAGGAAGCATCTAAACTGCTAGAAGAAATTCATGCAGGGACCTGCGACCCTCATATAAACGGTTTTGTCTTAGCCAAGAAGATACTCCAGGCTGGTTATTTTTGGATGACTATGGAGATGGACTGCATCCAGTATGTCCGAAAGTGCCACCATTATCAGATCCATTCAGACATAATAAAAGTGCCTCTAAATGAGCTTAATGCAACAAGCTCTCCATGGCCGTTTGCCGCTTGGGTAATAGATGTTATCTAACCTATCGAGCCCACCGCATCAAACAGGCACAGGTTCATTCTGGTGGAAATTGATTATTTCACAAATGGGTTGAAGCAGCATCATACAGAGCAGTGACCAAGAAAGTTGTGGCGGACTTTGTCCGTGACCGTATTGTGTGTCGACTCGGGATTCCAGAATCAATCATTACTAATAATGTTTCCAACCTCAACAGTGATTTGATGAAAGCTATGTGTAAGACCTTCAAGATCAAACACAAGAATTCCACAGCTTACAGGCCTTAGATGAATGGAGCTGTAGAAGCTACCAACAAGAACATAAAAAAAATACTGAGAAAAATGGTAGAGAAACATAAACAATGGCAAGAGAAGCTATCATTTGCTTTATTGGGGTACCGCACCACAGTCCGCACATTAACCGGGGTGACTCCGCATATGTTTGTTTATGGTACAGAGACAGTCATTCTCACTGAGGTAGAAATTCCTTCCTTAAAGATCATACAAGAAGCAGAACTCGATGACGTAGAGTGGGTGAAGAGTCGTTACGAGCAGTTAGGTCTTATAGATAGGAGAAGAATGAATGCGTTGTGCTATGGTATCATAACAGAATGACCAGAGTATTCAATAAGAGAGTCAGACCAAGACGGTTCACACTAGGGCAGCTTGTGTTAAAGAAGATTTTTCCACATCAAGATGAAGCCAAAGGGAAGTTCTCTCCTAATTGGCAAGGCCCATACATGGTTCACCGGGTTCTGACAAGAGGAGCCCTCATACTTGCAGAAATGGACGGAGATGTTTGGCCAAAACCAATCAATTTAGATGCATTGAAGCGATACTATGTGTAGCATTTACGATTCCTTGTATGATGTAATTTCAATTATGTCTGACCTGATTCCCATTTAAGAGGGGATACGTAGGCAGCGTCATGGGTTCAGTCACAATTCAATAAAATTTTCATTTTCCCCACGCAATTGGAAACTATGGCAGAATTTTGAGAAGGACCCTTAAAATTCCGAAGTAACTTCAGCCGATCATCGCAAGTAGCCGTCAGAAGTATCGACCCAATGAACTGGGGAAGAATTTGGAGGAGGACGCTCAAAATTCCGAATCAAGAGAGATTGCAATCTCTTGAACCGTGTCACGGTTGCCGGTTCATCTAAAGAAAACTATTTTTTCAATTATATATTTATGTTACTTTTTCACTAAATCACGCATGTCTATTATCAAAATTGCTTTGTCAGCAGTGCTACCCCGATGGTATATAACATCACTGAAAACGGAGCCAAGCAGGACAAGCAAAGTTCACGGGGATACGAACTAACCTTTCCTCTCTACAAAACTCATGATTTTTCTTTGGATGCAGGCACCCAAGTTGCAAATCACTAATGCATTTACACATTCATACTTTTCGGGAATACTACCCTCAGAACCATCCCCTATTCGTATCTGCTATCCGTACACGGCATCCCTAGCAACCACAATATCGCAATCAACTATCAGTTGTCAAGCAATCAGCTAAGAATTTTACTTCTGTTCGCCTTTTACTTTTCTGCATTGCATAAGACTACCTTTTCCTTCTGAGGTTAAGCTTTAGCTCCATCCGTATTTTTCTACATTGCATAAGACTGCCTTTCTGCCTTCCAAGGTTAAGCTCTACCTCCATCTACTTTTTCTGCATTGCATATGGCTACTTTCTGCCTTCCGAGGTTAAGCTCTACCTCCATCTTCATTTTTCTGCATTGCATAAGGCTATCTTTCTGCCATCCGAGGTTAAACTCTACCTCCATTTTCATTTATGCATCTCATAAGGCTACCGTTCTGCCTTTTGAGACTAAGCTCTGTCTCATTTGCAGTTCTGCACTGCATAAGGCTACTTTTCTGCCTTCCGAGGTTAAGCTCTACCTCCATCTGCATTTTTCTGCATTGTATAAGGCTACCTTTCTGCCTTCTGAGGTTAAGCTCTACCTCCATCTGCATTTTCTGCATAGCATAAGTCTACTGTTCCGCCTTCCAAGGTTAAGCTCTACCTCCATCTACATAGGCTGAAAGATCGCCATTTTATTTACATTTCATGCAAGGCTAAAATATCGCCACTTCATTTAAATTCTGCATCGGCTGAAAGATCACCATTTTATTTACATTTCTTACACGACCGAAATATCGCCACTTTGTTTAAATCCTGGATTGACTGAAAAATCGCCATTTTATTTACATTTCTTTCATGACTGAAATATTGCCACTTCATTTAAATCCTGCATCTGCTGAAAGATCACAATTTTATTTACATTTTCTTGCACAACTGAAATATCGCCCCTTCATTTAAATCTTGCATCGGCTGAAAGATCGCCATTTTAGTTACATTTTCTCTAATGGCTGAAATATTGCCACTTCATTTAAATCCTTCATCGGCTGAAAGATCGCCATTTTATTTACATTTTCTTATACGATTGAAATATTGCCACCTCATTTAAATCTTGCATCGGCTGAAAGATCACCATTTTATTTATATTTTCGTACACAGCTAAAATAGTTCCACTTTTTTTACATCTTGCATCAGCTGAAATACTGCCACCTTTTATTTTCGTCTTGCATCAGCTGAAATATCGCCACCTTCTACATTTCATGGGCTGAAAGATCGCCAAATCGTCCAAAGGCATCATCGTTTGGAGGCACCATCTTCATAGCTCGAGAACGCCATGCCACGGCCTGAGGACCCCATTTTATCATTTGCATATCATTATTCAAAGGCATCATAGTTGAAGGAATCATTCTCATAGCTCGAGAGTATCATTTCATAGCCTGCGAACCCTTTACTATACGCTTCATGGCCCAGGACATCATGGTCTGAGGTTCATCCTAATCGTCCAAAGACAACATTCATAGTCCAATGGGAACTTGCATCACGTTTAAATTTATGCACGATATATGTTCACATTGCTCATTTGCAGGTTAACCGGCTTGCAACAGCCGTCTCAGTAGGAGTGACCCCAGTCCACTTGGCGCAGCCTACTAAAGTTTTACTATCTTTTCCAACCTTGAATATTTCATCTGTTCTTGAAAAAAAATCTCCACAGTATGTTCCGTCGATGGATCTCAAACTACAAACGACCTAATTCCTGTAAGACCAGGGATATGTATGCATCTCAGAAACTAGAGCGCGGTCAATCGCTTCAAACCATTCCGTTCGGTCAAAATTGGCCATCATATCTTTACCCGACAACTCTTTCATCCTTCTCATGTAAAGAAGGGCAGTTGTTGATACCTAATTTTTTCCTATGTATTTTTTTACATACAAAGTACTTTCAAAATAGCATGTATATACATATATAAGTATGTCCCAATGTTTTATTATTTTTCCTTAATTTTAAAAGATTTATTAAAATTTATTGCCCTATTTTATCAAGAAAAAACCCAATAATTATTCCCAAAATTATCATTTTGGTAATTCATTTATTGAATTCTCATAAATATATTTAAATATAGCTAACAAAAGTTTTATATATATTTATAAATTTATTTAATATTTTTATAACTGTAATATTAGCCTCTTTTCAGATCTAATTATGTTTATATTTATAAAATTGACTCGAATATTTTTAATTTGATAATTATGAATTATTAATCATTTTAGAACCCTTAATTTATTTCCAGAAATTATTTTACTATTTTTAAATAAATAAAATAGGGAAAATGGCTATTTAAATGCTAGCCCCGTTTATTTCAATTTTAGCCTTATTTAAACCCCCAATTTGAATCCAATTTTTAAATTGAATTACCATGTTCAAACCGACCTAGACCCTTTTCCCACCTACCCTCTCTAATCTCAACCGTTTATCTCCCATATCAGCGGTCGCTATTTCCCTTACCATTTAAAACACCGAACTACCCCAAACCCTAATAATGTTCCATCTATCAGCCGCCCTTGGATACTATTTCTCCCAATTCTCTCTCAAGGTTCTTCGGAACCCTAGCCTCCTCCTACCTTTTCTCACTGTGCTTTCACCGGAATCCATGGCGTCTCAGGCCATGGATGGGCTGTACTCACCCCTCTCCATTATTAGACCTTGGGTGTTTAAGGTTTTCAAGTTCGACTTCAATGGTTCCCTTTCAGATCTTCTCAGATGTTTGGTTCCATGGCTTCTCCGACCATGCTCCAACATATTCATGCACGAGAAGCCCGATTCCTAACCTCTTCGACCTAAGATCTAACTTTTTCAAGCCTTTCTGATTTTTAGGGTTTCTCCGAAACCCTAAGCTACTCGAGGTTCTTTCTCTATTTATTTTATTAGATCTATGATGTATTTGTGTTCTACTATATATTCAAAGGATTTTTCCCAAATTTTCCTTTTCAAAATCATTTGTCGTCGATTTAGGGTTTTTGAAAGGTTTTTCAAAAAAATATTTTCTGATTCTTCTTCTTCTTTTCTGCATCTGTGTTTGTCTATATCATTCTCATATGTTTCCCTTTTACTACACGTATGTTGTTCATCTGCTTTTCATTTTCTACTATACATTATACTGATGTTGCTTTGTGTTCTACTGTGCCTCTAAGACTAGATTCGTATGCTAATCTTTACTATGTTTTCCTGCATGCTCTTTGCTATACTTTTTAGTATTATTCTACTATATGTGTTTTCTATTGAGTTCTTTGATTTTGTTTGCTCTACTAGAGACTGTTTGTGTTCTTGCTGAATGTATGTCATCCACTGTTTCTTAAAAGTTCTTTTCTGAACTCGCTTAAGTTTCGAACTTTTCTTAAACATGTTCTTTTATGCTCTTAGATCGACTTTTCTTTTACTCTGTCGGTTCAAACCTGCTCTCATGTATGTTGGTTTCCCATGAGTCTCTGAAAGGGACCTCTAAGCCTGTTATTTGTATTCTCATCTCTGCTTCCGATTCAAGTTGAAACCCTAGGATTTAGGGTTTCTTTGGCAACTTTAATTTCATGTTCGAGTTAGGGTTCCACTTTAAGACCCTGGACTCTTAGACTCACTGTGAGTCTACGAACTGAACTTGTATCCTTTTGCTTATGATTCTGAACCTTTCGATGTTTGACTCCTTTCTAAGTAACATGACGACTCCTTTTTGTTTGATTTGTCTGCTTTATATATGAGAAATTCTTCTTTCAAAAGTGGTTTTGCAAACTACTAATTAATTCTAATTTTATTTAATGGGGTTTAATTGATTGCTACTGATTTCCATGAAATTAAACCTTCTTTACCTTTTTCTGACTTCATTCATTCGAGTAAAAGCCCATTACTTTGATTTTACTGGTTGTTTGATTGATTCTATTTCCTTATTTTTTCTCTAACCAAGTACCCCTGGACTTTTGCCCTAAATAACTTCTATGTATTAACCCTTTATTGTACTACTTGAGAAAATATTCTGATTAAGCCTTTCCTTAATTGTCTTTACCCGTTTAAAATCAGAGTCCCTTAATTAAAGTGAGATTGATTGCAATATTATTTCCTTATCTTTTCTTACTTGCTTGATGCACTATAAGAGGGGCACGACCTTTCCATACTTTGACAAACACAGATTATTGAACACTTCAAATTTTATATTTTCACACTCTCAACTTCAATACTCTTTCAATACTCTATTCTCTTCTGAGGTTTTTTGTATTGTTTGCTTGCAATTTGGCTTACAAGACTTCTGTTTTCACTTATTAGTTTCCCTGAAACTGGTATGTATCAATTTTGATTTCAGCTTCTTCCCTATGTGGTTACTTTACAGTTGCTATACTTCTTTCAATTTTGCTATTCATGTTCTATAATGAATATGCTACTTTCCCTTTGCATCTGTTGTTTGTTATAAATTCCTCGTACCTCACTCCCTTCTATGTGTGTGAGTTAAGGCTCATGACCTAGCAGTATTCAAATTACTGCCTAGGTCTGAACTTGATCCTCAATATATCCTAACTCCTAATATTTGACTAACATGCTGGTCAGGGGTGTGCCAACACTCTTAATTGTTGGGCATGACCACCATCCTTCCATAGCTTTCCCTAATTCCCCCTCTATGCACTTAAACTTTCTCTTAGACTCTGAGTCCTGGCCCCTCTTATGAGCCTTGCCTTAGGACCTTGAGTTCCCTATGAACTTGGACATTCGAGGGCTGACCCTTCTACACTGCACTATAATCTAATTATACAATGTATTTGAGGTGTAAGAACTGCCGTAGTCCACTTGAGGCTCTTGGGAACTTTGACACATCCCAAATAAGAGAAAAGGCTTTGGAAATCTGATCCTAGAAGTTGGTTTATCTTATATTGTTAGACCTTGATTCTAAATAAGGCTCCTTGGTTGTAGTTTAATTTATGATGTAATTTTACTTTTCTTGATTCATTCGGGTTGTAATAATTTGCAATAACATATGGGGTATACAGTTAAATGGGAAGGGTCACTCATGTTATGCATGTGGGTAGGCATCATGCTTTAGGTATTTATTTCTAAAATCCCAGCCTGTTTTCCGCTTCTGCATCTGCATATAGAAATCCTGCCTAGAAGTTATTTCATTACTGCATATAGAAATCCTGCCTATAAGCTTATCCATTTGCATACACAAATCCTGCCTATAAGTTGTTTCATTATTTCATATAGAAATCCTGCCTATAATTTTATGCATCTGCATATAGAAATCCTGCCTATAAGTTGTTTCATTACTGCATTAAAAGATCCTTCTTATGAGTTATGCATTTCATTAGGAATCATGTCTATAAGTTTCTGCACTTATACATTAGAAACCATGTCTATATTTTTTTGCACTTATGCATATAGAAATCATGATTATATGTTTCCGCACTTCTGCATTGGTTTCTGCACTTCTGCATATACATACGTCATTACGCAAATAGTCTATAGGTTAAATTAATAACAAGTTGTATCCTATATACCATGCCTATAGGATTCCTGCATCCTGATAATCGTGTTAAAACCAACATCGCTTAGAAATCATGCCTATAGGAGTAACCAATTGAATTTGATTTGTCTGTTTCATTTACAAGTCTAAAATTAGTAGTAATATCGTCAATATTTGCAGAATTTATTTGTTTATAAAATCAGTAACACTTCTTTTAGAATCAGTATATTTCCACATTGTTAGATATCATGCTTATAGGTTTCACCAAGGCAAACCAGTAGGTAATTGATTAACTGCATCAGTCTTTGATAATTACAATCAGGGGTAGGCCTAATTCAGACTTCTCATCTGAGAAATATGTGATAAATCAACCTATCCTAATGCTTTAAATTTAATTCAGACTAATAACCAATATTTGAATTCATGTAGACAATTTGTTTCTTTATGTGAGGAGGCTTGTTTGAGCCTTCAAACTGCTATGTGTTTTCCCTTAACTGCTTTATGTGTTTTGTTTGTCGCATTAGAATTTTGTCCTTTTAAACTATGAAAAAGCCCCAATTTCCTTCCCTTTTAGGACTAGTAGTCCCAAATGCCTCTGAGACTGATAGGATGGGGATGGATAATAGCATGCAATATGTAACGATACTATCCCGCATTTTAATACCTCAACGAGGTGGGAAGGGTAGGTATGGACATGATGACCGGTGCGCTAATACCACGTGCAACTCCTCTTTTAGGAGTGATTTCCGGGTATTGCATTGATATGATCCATATTATTTCTATACCTAGGACCCCCCTCTTCCCCTTTACTTGTTTATGTTTATTTTCAGGATTGTTTAAACTATTTCTTTAAAACTGCTGCTTTCTTTATCTTTCTTCAAACTTTCAATTTACTTACAAAATTATGTGAAAACCCCTTTCTATTTGCTTATTTGTTATTAAAAGTCACAATAGTAGCATGGCTAGGAACCACACTAATGGATCATAAGGGGTGTCTAACACCTTCCCCTCGGGATAATATCTAACCCTTACCCAAATTCTGGTTTTCCAACTCAAACCCTTCTTTAGTGTCCTAATGCACTTTAATCATTAGGTGGCAACTCTTCAATCCAAAACCCAATTCCCAAAAAGGAACGAGTTTTCCTCCAAAATGTCATAAACCCGATTTCGCTTTAGAAAAAGGGAGCATCGACACAAGCAATACATATCACATCTTGCATTTCTTGGCCTTTAAGTGCGGGATATCATTTTGCCTCCTCGCTATGGCAAATTTCAGAATATAAACACTTTGCTCCTCATCTATTGACTCCTCTATATGCTCGAATGGATCAATTTCCATGTCACCAACTAAACACAATGTTGAAAAGTGTTTAGAATGAGCTCCAATACACTCCAACTCCAAAATTGCATTATTTTTTACATCCTCAATTTTGCACTCTTCGTCAACCTTGGCATCGTTAATAATGTTTTGGTCTAATAATTGGTAATCTTGTTTTAGCTCATCAATTTGGTCTAGAAGATCTTTTTCAGCTCCATACAACTTATCACTAAATTTTTCAGTGTTACATGCATCAATCTTTGCACTCATATATACATCCAAGTTCCGCACAACCATGCTAAAGCTGTCAATTTCTTGCGCAAGATCAACTCTCTCCTTAGACCAATCATTTAACACTATTGTTAGCAAACAACATGTTGTGCATATTCTCTTAATCGATAATGTTCATCACAATTCCAACCCTTACTCCCATATTCAAATTCAGACTTCCAAGATGTCAGGTCATGACAAGCCCAAATGTACGGGCCATAAAAATCTTCCGTCAACCATGGATCTTCATCAATAACCTTATCTGTATATGCTTCATTCCCTGATGTCATGCTGAGATAACTAGAAACACACTAACATAAAAATCAATCCAATAGTAATAAAATTAAAATATTTACAAAGAAAAAAAAGTAAAACTTGTAAAGATAATAGTAAAAGTCTAATTTAGTAGAATAATTAATTTTTAAGTCCCCGGCAACGGCGTCAAAAACTTGTTTCTCCCTAACGCACACGCAAGTATACGTGGTCGACAAGTTATAGGATTGTAAGTCTAGATATCGTACCCATAGGGACTTGTGGTTAACTATCAACCAAATTAAATCAAACAATTAATCTATACAAGCGATTCCTAAAGTATGAATATTTAACTAAAACTAATCCAGAGTAACAACTTAATAGATTAAAGAAAACAAGTTGGTGAATTATAGAGATGACTTCAATATGAGTGAGTATTCTAGAACTATGGGTTAGCTAATAATTCTGCTGAGTTTTTTTTACCTAAATTTTCTGATTAATTTATCTAGTATATTTATTGACGATGTTAATATTTTTCGTAGCCTTTTCCCGAAGCACAAGTCGCCTATTCAAGCTAACCTAACGCATATATTCCTGTGGAATTAGAAATAACAAGAACGCATTTATAATTCCCGTATAATAACCAAGAAAGGTGATTAGGTATATTCCTAATCTAACCACAAGTCCCCCCTCCCCCTTCCCCTAGAGTTAAGATCTTACTTTACTCATTCTTATATGCAATCTAGAATTTCCATTCCCGAGTTCAATCCTACATTCATAGATAGTATTCAATTAGTGATCAAACAATCAAATAATTAAGTGCAAGATTGAATAAATAAACTAATATGATAAAATAATTAGAACAATTCAAGCTTCAAACTACAACGTTCATGTAGCACACAAAGTTCTAGAACTAATAAACTATGAAATTAAAGGAAGAGAAAAGAAGAAAAACTAGTTAGAAAAATCCTCCAAGCGCGGTATGTGTTCCTCCACGTGAAACTCCCTTCAAAGTATGTTAGATCTCTTCCAAAGTAGGATTAGAACTCATTTTATACAAGTTGGAGAAGTCTGGGGCTGAAATAACCTTGTCCCGAACGAAGAAGGAAAAATCCCGCAACACAGCATCCAGGGCAGCTCCTAGCGCTGGCTTTAGCGCTGAAAGCAGTAACTAATTTCAATTTTACGTTCACTTCTTTATTTGCTTTGAATTGAATTTCCTTATTTTTTTTGTCTTCCACTTAGGGGGACAAGTACCAAAAAGTGCCCCCCCCCCTTTGTCCCCTTCCTTTTATATTATTTTTTTTCCTTCTCTGTTTTATTCAATTTTGCTCCAAATCTCTTATCTCCACACTGCTTTATTCTTACAAAGTTAAAATATAATATTAATCACAAGATAATATTATTAATACTAAAAAGATGATTAAAAGTACTAGAACACGAGGCAACAATGGATAAAAGTATGCATTTTTGGCCGAACATCAAAGCGTTTAAAGCCACACTGTCCTGATCTTCTTCATCACTAGACTGTATGATAGAAGCCAAAATTTCCAGAGGCTCAATATGGAAGTGAGGAGAAGGAGTAGGCTCGAAACTGACCTGGGAAAGAGATCCTTGACCTGTTTCCTCAGGAGAGGGGTTGCGTCCTTCAAGAAGGGTCCCAGTAGTTTCTTCTAGTGTAGAATTTTCAAAGAGCACCACAGATCTTTCTTCTAGTGACCACTGAGTCTCTTTCTTATGAGACTCAGGCACAGAAGAGGTGACCCCATACACTATACGCTTAGTGGAGATAGTCAAAAGTTTTTCTATGACTCCTTTCATTCCATAGGAGCAACAGTCTCTGAGACAAGGGTAGTTGAAGACTGATCAACACTAACATCAGAAATATTTCTGGCCTGTGGATTCTCGCCTTGTTCTCCATCTTCAATGTGTTCTGCAGAAGTCTCAGGCGATAGAGACAAGGGACTATCACGTTTTGGGGTTTCTACTTTCACAACACCTTGAAAGATAGAAGGGTCTAGGAGAGTGATGGCAGAAATAAATGGTGAAGGGGAACCAAGTTTAGGCGCTTCAGTTTCAACACTTGTGGAGATAAGAGGGTTGAGAGAGATTTCAATGGGAGCGGTGGAGTCGAGGGTTTTCTCAGAAAGTGTGGGAAGGGTTGTTTGATTTTCAGCCATGGCAGATGAAGTTTGAAAGTTCTAGAGAGGGGATGAAGAGAGGGAAACACACACACAAACAAAGAGAGAGAGAGAGAGAGAGAGAGAGAGAGAGAGAGAGAGAGAGAGAGAGAGAGATAGAGAGAGAGAGATGATCGTTCAAAGAATGAAAGGGTTTTAATGGAAGAAGAGACAATTATGAGGGAGAGAGAAACCGATTCTAAAACAGCGATAATAATGTGGGAGTTGCAACGTTTCAGAGGGAAGTGAAGGGATTTGAATGAAAATACATGACATACATGATCTGAAAAGGTTGATGACATGGCACTCAATTTATTTTTTGCTTCCTTTTAAGATATGTATGAAAAAGCACAAGACTACTAACCTGTGGTACACAAACCAGGTTTTTGATCTATCTTTTAAACATTTTCAATCCTCTTTAACCACTCATATAGTGTGTCTACAGCTTCTATAATCATTATGCATGCTACCTGCAAGGGTATTAAAGTGAGTTAGACTTGGCCGGAAAACACTTTAGCTAATGTTGCCTGAATGTGCCTTTCATAGTCAATTGATGGGAATCAGGTGCTCAATTAGGCTTTATTAGCCCCAACTCCGGCCTATTTCTCTAAAAATGTTCTCTTCTCAGTGCTTTGGTGAAGATATATGCAATTTGGTGTTCTGCACTATAGAACTTCATTCAAATAAGCTCTTTCTCCACATTGTCTCTGAGAAACCGATGTATCACATCAATGTTCTTGGTTATTTTATGTTGAATCGGGCTCTTAGCCAAGTTTAGTGCACTGGTGTTGTCACATTGAAGAGGAAAACAGTTAGTGTACACACCAAAATCTTCCAATTGTTGTTTAATCCATAATAGCTGAGCACAGTAGGAAGCTGCAACAACATATTCTAGTTTAGCTATTTAAAGACTTTGAATTCTACTTCCTTGTGCCCCATGAGATGAGACATGATCCTAGAAAGTGAGCCATTATAGAGGTACTTTTCCTATCCACAAGATAACCTACATGACTAGGTCCAATGTTCCCTTAAGATATCTCAAAATTCTCTTGGCAGCCTTTGGATGAGATTCCTTGTGATTTGACTAAAACCTTTCACATAGCCCCACACTAAAGACAATATCATGTCTGCTGGTAGTGAGGTAGAGAATAGACCCAATAATGCCTCTATACATGTTTGGTTTACAGGAGAGCCAAATTCGTCCATATCCAGTCGAGTAGCAGTGGCAACAGGAGTGTCAATTACTTTTGATGCTACCATATCAAACCTCTTCAGAAGCTCCTTGATGTATTTCTGCTGACTGATGAATGTACCCCTTGTGTACTGCTTCACTTGAAAACCAAAAAAAAAATTCAACTCATCCATGATGCTTATCTCCAACTCATTTCCTATGAGTTTGGCAAGTTCTTCACACAGTGAAGCAGTTGTTGCCCCAAAAATGATATCATAAACATATACCTGAATGATAAGCAAGTTCCTCTCCCGTTTCTTCAGAACAAGGTTTATCAATTTTTCCTCTTGTAAAACCATTTTCTAAGAGAAACTTCGACAGTCTTTCACACTAATCTCGAGGAGCTTGCATCAACCCATATAAGTCATTGTCCAATTTGAACACGTATTCAGGATGTTCATGACATTCAAAGCCTGGATGTTACTTTGCATAAACTTCTTCCTTCAGGAATCCATTCAGGAATGCACATTTTACATCCATTTGGAATAGAGTGAATTCCTTATGTGGTGCAAAGGCAATGAGGATTTGGAAAGATTCCATGCGATCAATGAGAACTAGGGACTTTGATGCATTTTATACTTTTTGATGCTTATGTTTTGATTGGAAATTCATACAAAATAGTCCCAAAAGGCTCATAAGTTATGCTTGATTGTAAGTTTGATCAACAAAGTGACAAGAAGTCAAAGATTAGCTCCAAAAGGAGTGATTGCACAAGTACCAAGACAAGATAAAGCTAAGGCAGAATAGTCCCAATGCGGCCGCACACCATTCCGTGCGATCCGTACAAGAAGATTCAGAGAGGTTGATTTCCAGCTAAAGAGGCAGTACAATCGCACTAGGTTTTGTGCAGTCTGTACTAAGATCAATGCGGCCGCACTCGACTTTTCGTGGTCCACAGAGCCAGGATTCAAAGAAGTGTTAAGTTGGAATTTTCAAGCATTGAGTTCCGCTGTCCATTTTATGTGGACCGCACTGGAAGCCTCCGGTACCGCAGTCCATTCTCTGTGGTCCACAGTGTCCAAATTTAGAAAACAGTTTTGTCAAGTCCAAAGCCCTAGTGCGGCCACAGTCTATTTTGTGCGGTCCACACTAACCCCGATATTTTGTCCAGAATTATGAGCTTAGTATAAATAGCTTCTTTTCCAATTTTAGGTCAAGCAGATAGATTTTAGTTGTAGTCGCGCTCGTGGGTTTGATACTTTTGGTTATTTTAGGCAATATTATCTACATTTCAACATTGAATCTTGTTATTTATCTTAGTGATTAATTAATATGAGTTGTTCTTTATCTATTTCTTTATTTTCTTCTTCAATTATGAGTAGCTAGACCCATAAGCTAAGGTTGTGGCTCAACCCTAGTGTGGGTAATTAATGGGTCTTGTGTTTTAGGGCTAGATTGACTATGGGTGTTTGATATTTGGTTTAATTTCATGTTTAATTGCTAAATTAGTGGTTGTAAACACTTGTTTGCGCTTAGTTGATTTTGGCTCTTCGTGAGAAAGAGAGCCTAACTCTCTGAAATTAGTCCAACAAGGAATTGGGGCGTACTCAAGAGATTAAGAGATTGGTATCCTCAATTAAAGGGTTAAACCTAGAAATAATAATACCCGACTTGAACCCTATTTGCTTGTGCAAATTTGTATACCCAATTGGTCTTGAGAAAGTCAATTCAAGAAAAATCACTCGAACTATCGAGAGGTGTAGAGTGAGTAAAATCGTGCAAAGGTTATATCATAATCCTCAACCATGTCAATCGTATTTTAAACTCAAGTACCCCTTAATTGATCACCAAGGCAAAAGTCACTACCCTAGTGCATTTTAACTATTCAATCAACCTGTAATATCTTATTTTTAGCTTAATCTAGTTTAAATTCGCATAGTATTTGATAAAATTAGAAGTTAAACAAAAACCCAAAAAAATTTAGAAGTGCAATCAAGAACAATTACACAACTCTAAATTAGGTAGATACTCGACTCCAACTTCTAGCTCTCTGTGGATATCGATCCCGACCTTAATCGGGTAAAAGTTGTTTCGATCCTCTCTCGCTACTCAATAGTAGTGCAAGGTAGGCACCGATCACTTTTTGGCACCGTTGCCGGGGAGCTACTGATTTTTGCTATCTATCTAAGTAGTTTTATGTTTTTTTCTTCGTTCCCTCTTTATTACTAATTTGTGTGTGCCAATACTTCAGGTGCAAAATGGCATTAAATTCTATTGACCCTCTTGGAAATGTGATTGCGGGGGAGGAGGTTGATGACAATGGAGAGGATGAGGTGCTTCTTGTACCTCCAGGATAATAAAGAGGCCGCCGGGCCAATATTAATGACAATGTTCTAGACCCTCCCCTGCCTCCTCCATGAGTGGTTCCTAGAGTGCTTCCAAACCAAGGCTAGGCAAGTGCAATTATCCCACCTCGAATCCGGGAGGGCATTTCCAAGTTACTAATATGATACTGACATTGTTGGAGCAGCATGGGTACTTTACGGGCGTTGCCACTCAAAATTCTTACAAACATCTCAAGGGATTTGTGGATACCTGTTGAGGGAGCAAGCAAATCAATGTGTCCGAAGATGCACTCTGGTTGAGACTCTTCCCATTTTCACTTAGAGGGAAGGCTTTAGATTGGCTTGAGCGAATTCCCAACCATTCCATCATTACTTGGGATAAGTTGGCCGACAAGTTCATTGCAAAGTTCTTTTCATTGGGACATATGGCAGCATTGCAGGATGAGATCTTGGCTTTCAAGCAGGAGCCCACCGAACCTTTGCATGAGATTTGGGAGAGATATAGAACTATGGTGAAGGAATGCCCATCAATGATATGACGGAGAATATGTTGCAAAAAACTTTCTACCGGGCCATCAATTCAACAAATCAATGCGTAGTGAATCAACTTGCTGGGGGTAATTTCATTAAATTGATGTATGATGAAGCTTGTGCCATTCTTGACGAGATGGATGACACATCCTCAGCTTGGCAAAGTAGAGCCAATGTGCCTCAGGGTGATCCTGGTCATTCATTTGCATAAAGAATTACATGACCATGGGCAGGCGATAGCGGAGTTGACAACAACCACAAACCAACTTGCAAAGCAACAATTGCAACAATCCAAAATCCTTGCCAAGTGTATTCTATGGAGGGTGTTAACATGCTAGTAAACCAAAGAAGGCAAAGAGGTCAACACAACCAAAGGAATTCGGATCAATTTGACAATGATGGTAGTGGATTTCAAGATGATAGCTATGATGGGCAAAATAAGGAGGTACAAAATGTGAACAATTATCAAGGCCAAAGAGGCAATTCTTCCAACCAACAGCAATAATGGAGATCCCAAGTTAATTGGGGCAATCAACAACAAGGCAACAATAATTGGAACAACCACCATCAAGGGAACAAAAATTGGGGAAATAAAAACCAAAATCCTAATTGTAGAAATCAAAACAACAATAGGAGAAATCAAGGAAAGTGGGGGAACAACAACAACCAAGGTAGATGGAACAACAACCAGAGAAATCAGGGGCAAGGTTTCTAAAGGCCTCCAATGTACCAACAACCAAGAAATCCACCACCTTTTCCATTTCAGGGTCCTAGTTCTTCTAGCAATGATATGGATATAACTGAAATGATGTTCAAACAAATGATGAAGAAGAATGTGGATTCGAATGCTCGATTGTCCTATCACAACACTTCCATTAGAAATTTGGAGGTGCAACTAGGCCAAATTCCCATTCTTTAAATACATACCCTAAAGGTTCTCTACCAAGTGATACGGTAGTAAACCCGAAGGGTGGGAACAATCATGTTATGGAGGTAACCACAAGGAGTGCACGAGGCTGTGATATGGATGCCTCCAAACAAAAGCAAGTTTTGGGTGATGAAGTTGAGTTGCAAGAAGATGAGGTTCCTTTGGTTGTTGAGAATGTGGTTGATGAAAATGAGAACGAATAAGTGAGTACTGATATTAAAGATACCGAGGTGGAAAGGCAAAATGACATGAAATCATCTAGGGAACACATAATTGACATGCCAGAGCCGGTTGTGCCAAAAGCCAAGGCACCCTTGCCTAGACCACCTCCACCTTATCCTCAAAGACTAACTTAGTAGAAAAGTGAGAATTAGTTCAAAAAGTTCATTTACATGATGAAGAGCTTATCCATCAATATGTCTTTGGTGGAGGCCTTGGAAAAATGCTTGGCTATTCCAAATTCATTAAAGATTTGGTGACAAAGAAAAGATCCATGGACTGTGAGACAGTCACACCCCAACCTCGAGAGGTGCGACCAGTGCTAATCGAGTGATTCTAACTGAGCAAGCCTTAGCAAGCACTACCTACCCAACTCAATACAAATAAGGATCATGATTCATTTATTTAACAAAGGAAGATAGTCCATACCACATTACCAATTCTTTTTAAAACACAACACTAAACCGTAGATGAGTTTTAAGATTTCATACATTTGTACTTTAAAGAGACGAGAGCTAGAATTACAACATAGTTGGTAGACCCATCCAACACCCGTACATGACCCACATATATGTCTACGGAGTCTCTAAGGATAAAAGATAAATGTGACAATGCCGGCAACAAGGCCCTGGCTATAACTCAAAAGGGAAAGTCCAAAATAAAAAGATGTACAATATATCCCCTTGAAGGAGGAGGGGCTTACCAAGGTCTTGAGAAGAAGGATGCTCCGCTACACATGATCAGCAGTATCCGCTATGGAGCCACCTACATTCATTTAAAAATGTACCCCCCCCCCCCAGATGGAGGGTATGCATGGACTACCAAAAGCTGAACAAGGAGACATGCAAGGATCATTTCCTATTGCCATCCCTTGACTAAATGCTTGATCACCTTACGGGGCATGCCTTCTATTGCTTTTTGGACGAATATTCTGAGTATAACCAAATCTTAATCGCTATGGAGGATCATGATAAGACCATATTTACTTGTCCATATTGCACCTTTGCATTCTCTCGGATGTCGTTCGGATTGTGTAATGCCCCGACAACATTTCAACGGTGTATGATGACCATTTTCACCAATATGGTGGAAGATATCTTGGAGGTATTCATGGACGATATTAGTGTGGTAGATGATTCATTTGATGAGCGTTTGAGAAATCTCGATCACGTGTTGGCTCATTGTGAAGACACAAATCTTGTACTCAATTGGGAAAAATATGACTTTATTGTTGAGGAAGGCATAGTGTTGGGTCATAAAATCTCATAGCATGGCAGCGGAGTTGACAAAGCCAAAATAGAGGTGATTTCAAGGCTTCCTCCCGCAACTTCTATCAAGGGGGTGAGGTGTTTTCTTGGGCACGCGGGGTTTTACCAAAGGTTTATAAAAGATTTTTCGAAGGATGTAAATCCTTTGTGCAAGCTACTAGAAAAGGATGCCAAGTTTGTGTTTGATGTGGGATGTATTCAAGAATTTGAGCTTCTCAAGCTTAAGTTGACCGCCACCCCTACCATTACCACACCAAATTAGAGTTTGCCGTTCAAGCTCATGTGCGAGCGAGTGACGTTGCAGTTAGGGTAGTTTTGGGTCAAAAAGTTAACAAAATATTTCATTCGGTGTACTATGAAAGCAAGACCATGAATGAGGCTCAAAGAAACTACACGGCAACAGAGAAAGAGTTGTTGGCCATAGAGTTTGCGATGGAAATGTTTTGGCCATATCTTATGGGGGCCAAGGTCATAGTTCACACCGATCATGCGGCCCTTAGGTACTTGATGACAAAGAAAGACTCCAAAGCGAGGTTGATGTGATAGTTCTTATTACTTCAAGAGTTTGATCTAGAAATTATAGACCGGAAGGGTAGTGAAAACCAAGTGGCGTACCACTTGTCCCGCTTGGATGAGGAACGAAGTCCATGTGATGGCATAGAGATCAATGATGCCCCGATGAGCAACTACTTTCTTTGCCAATGAGTGATATGTCATGGTTTGCGGATGTTTTTAATTACCTTGTAACGGGAATTGTTCCATGTGAGCTCTGTTCTAACCAAAGGAAGAAGCTCAAATGGGATAGTTTGGATTTCTATTGGGAGGAGCCGTATTTGTTCAAGATTTGCACGGATGGTGTGATCTGTAGGTGTGTCCCGGATGAAGAACAATTGAGTATCTTGGAGGATTATCATTCCTCTCCCGACGGTGGACATTTGGTGGGGTGAGGACTTCTTCCAAAGTTCTTAGTTATGGATTGTATTGGCCAACTTTGTACAAAGATGCAAGTGATCTTGTGAAGAGGTATGATGAATGTTAAAGAGCAGATGGATTTTGAAGAAAGATGATATGCCTCTCAACACCATCCTTGAGGTTGATATTTTTGATGTATGGGGAATTGATTTTATGGGCCCATTTATTAGCTCGTGTGGGAACACATACATTCTTGTGGCGGTGGACTATGTTTCAAAGTGGGTTGAAGCTATGGCTTTGCCCAATAATGAGGCTCAGAGTGTTGTTGCAGATCTCAAGAAGAGCATTTTTACAAGGTTTGGTACGCCTCGAGCAATCATAAGTGATATGGGGTCTCATTTTTGCAATAGAGCTTTTGACACCTTGCTTGCAAAGTATGGTATCAACCACAAACTGTCTACCCCTTATCATCCTCTGGCGAGTGGTCAAGTTGAAGTCTCCAACAGGGAAATCAAAAGCATATTATCAATGACGGTCAATGAAAATAGGACCGATTGGTCAAAGAAGTTGGATGACACTTTATGGGCTTATATGATTTCTTACATGACTCTGATTGGTATGTCTCCGTATCGGTTGGTATTTAGGAATGCTTTCCACCTACCAGTTGAGTTATAGCACACGACCATGTGGGCCTTCAGGAAGTTGAACCTTGAGTGGGATGTAGATGCTAATCTTCGGGTGGAGAAACTCAATGAACTTGACGAATTTAGGCTCCATGCCTACTCTAGTTCGTCCCTGTATAAGGATAAAATGAAATACCTTCACGACAAGTATACTCAGGGCAAGTCAAGGTGTGGGATTTGGTGCTCTTATTCAAATCTCGGCATAGGTTGTTCCCAAGAAAGCTAAAGTCAAAATGGATCGGACCGTTTGAATTAGTTTGTGTGACCACGTTTGGTGCTCTTGATTTAAAGAACAAAAGTGGGGAAATTTTTAGAGTGAATGGGCATAAGGTGAAGCATTACTTGGGAAAAATTGATGACATCCACATGGTGGAACTCCTTCATTTCAAATGATGTGATGGTACCTGCGTCATGCCACAAGGTTAAATCAGGCGCTTCTTGGGAGGCAACCCATGTGTTTTTTTTCTTCTTGTTTTCATGATTTTCATTATAGTGTAGGATTGATTTTTGAGCTAACTGGTTGTGAGATGCTACATGATTGTGTTGGTGCAGTGCAGAACATAGTAGAAAAAAGTATTCAGGTCTCTGAAGTTACCAGTACGGCCGCACTACATTTTGTGCGGACCGCACTGGTGAGGATGAAATATAGACCTTTCTGAAATTTGCCACTGCCGCCGCACTACATTTTGTGCGGTCTGCGGTGGACCACGTTGGTCGCACTCCATTTTGTGCGGACCGTAGTGTGTTTCCTCCTCAAGCTTGGAATCTATCGTGCAGTGCGGACCATGATCCATTTTGTGCGGTCCGCACTCGGGTAGGTAAGCTGTGCCCCAGAGCTGTTTCTATTAATAGTGCCTGTGGCCCAACATTCAAACTTTTCGATCTTATGACTCTCAAACATCATAAAAACATTGTTCACCATTTTTACTCCTCGTAACTAACTGCTTGGAATCATTATTCTTCATTTCACCTTATATCTGGTACCATTACATTCCTTTTTCTTGTTCAACTTTGTTAATCTCTTTTAATTTTTGTTTTTCTTTCTTTCCTTTCTCTTCTTCTTGTATTTTTTTCCATAGATTAGGTTAGGGTAGTTAATCTTTTGATTAAAACTTTGCAGATATTTTACTTCATTGATAGCATTGACTTTGATCTCCCAGGAACCATGTAACACACTGAATATTTTTCTGCCTAATTTGTTGCTTGGGATAATCTCTCCAAGAGAATGAAGCTCATTGATGATGGAAGTAAAGCGAGTATGCATGTCCTGAATGGACTCATCCTCCTTCATCTTGAACAGCTCTTAGCCACTAGTGAGCATGTCGATTTTTTACTGCTTGACTTGAGTGTTACCCTTCATGTGCAATTTGAAGAGCCTCCCAGATCTCTTTGGTGGCTGAGATTCAGTTGTACTCGTTTGGTCTGATACCACAGATAAGGATCTTCTTTTCTCGAATGTTTTTCTCGATGGCGTTATGATTGGCATCATTATACTCATTCCTTGTCTTTGGAATTGTGACTGTTATCTCGCCAATAGTCTTTATTGGGACGAAGGATCAATCACATATGACATCCCAAAGTTTCGAAGCTTCAGCCATAATAAAATCATGCACGGAAAAAGCTAAAAGTAAAGCAGTCATCAAGCCAAAGTTAGTTTCACAGCTACCGGTTCACACCCCGCAGATCAAAGAAGACCAATAAAATATCGATTTAGCATAAGCAAGGGATGGGAGAGGCCTAACGAGGGCTCTTTCCTACTTAATAGATTCATTCCTTCGTTACAGCGGTTGTGGGTACCTGTCGTTCAGAGATGATATCAGAGTAGGAAAGTTAGCCAAGTTCTTCTGCCTAGTTTAGATAAAGTATCCCTTATCGCCCCACAACATCTGTCTTGTCTTCCATCGGCCATAGTATTGTTACTTGAATCTAGTGCTCTGTAGGTTGATTGACTTCTTCAAAATTTGGAGGAGCAACCATGTATATCCTATCTTGGTGTTAGTCTTATAGAAAGAATATGCTCTGATACCAATTGATGTAAACTAAGAGTCCACCAAACTTTATGGAGCACCAGGTCTTCTATTAGTTCCTACAAAACACGCAGTAGTAAGTAAATAAGACAACAATATTTACGTGGAAAACTCAACTCACGAGATTAGAAATCACGACTTACCCTAGTACGATTTTAATTTCACTAACCGAGCATATTTATATTATAGCCTATTGTAATGCAGGAATTAAAATCCTTCACCTACATACAATAACTATATTGAAAGCTTCTTTATATTAATTCTATTACACAGCTAACCACTTGACTAACTCTAATCAACACAAATATACAATAATATTTATGATTTACAAAGTGTCCTACGAGATGCTTCTAAATAAGCTGAGTATGAGTTACAAGTGAATAACATAAACAAAGACACAAAAATACTAAGGATACACGATGTATCAAATGTTGAAATCTGGTTTTTTGTTATGTTGTTGTTTTATTCTTCAATGCATTAGAGAGAATGAACGTGGCTACACACTTGAGAGTAAAATATGTTTTAGGGGTTTCAAGTGTGTATAATCTCTTGCCTCATGTTGGTAATACATACGTGAGATCATCAAAGATAATGCATGGAAGTGTCAGGTACACAGCGTGCTTCAACAGTGTTGTTGAACTGTTGCACGTGCAGCGGCTTTAATAGATGTAAGAGTTAACTTATACCGTGACCGGAGAAATTGATATCTATTTGTTTCCTCTACTGCTCTCTTAACTGATTTCACTGGAACTTGTGCCCGCCATTCGATTTGTTGTTCTGAGCGCGGAGAGGCTAATTGTATCAGCTTTCTATCTAATTCTCATATAAAATTTGTTATATCATCAAATACAAAAACACATAATTTATTGGAATCATTTCAAAATGGAATTTGACTTGATACGATGCTAATAAGTTTCGCTAGTATTAACAAAGTAACCATTTGCATCCTTTTTGTTAGGTATGCCTCGTTTTATACAATAAACAACATAGTTCCATATCATCCTTTGCAGAGGACCAGGGTAATGGGAAAGGAAAATGAGAATTGAACTTAGGAAAATTTCATGAATATCATTAGACAATAGCTCTATAAGTGTTGGTCTCTACAACTTAGGTACAATGAGAAACTTTTTCTATTTTTTCTTTCTCGTATATTTATGTTCTAGCCAATTCAAAATTAACAAGAAAAAGAATGAAATAGGTTGAGCGACTTTTATGAACTACCAAAGATTATAGTGGAGATGGTATTTATGGGAATTTTTTACATAACCAAGCTAGTTTAATTCCGAGAGTTATTTCGTTCTCCCTTTGTCATGAACATTTTTTTCTCTTTAAATTTAAGAGAAAAGTCCAAATTTATTCCTCTACTTTATTATATTGTTTATATTTATCCTCCATATTGTCGCTTTCCATCTTAATGGTATACAAGAACAACTTTAAATTTCTTATTACAACTACAACTTTATCAAGGTACATCTTCTTCCCATTCTTAGTAGCCACATAAAATAAATTATTGAGCACAATCCAAATAACTTATGTTTAGCAACACCAGAAGGAGAGTGAAAAGTATCAATACAACCATCATGCGGAGAAAAATTTTATAAATGAAGTGACATACATTTGGCTTAGGACATTTATAAAATTTTCTTTTCAGATTTAGAGTGTTAGAAGTGAAGTAGCTGCCAACCAAACAATAGTGGCACCTTCTTTATACCGACTAATTATTTTACAATATTTGATAAATTAATCGTACTCAACTTAGGAAGCAAACAAGAAAAAGAATGAGAGGAAAATAAAATTTGGATCTTATATCCAAATTATTTATGGTTCTTATGTTTAGTTAATTATTTATGCTATTTCTGCTGTGTTGGGAAAAAAAATTGACGCTTTTCCGTAAACCCCGAGATCTCCGCCCCTTTTGTAAAGAGAAAAAATTGAGAAATAAAACAACACAAGAATTTTACGTGGAAACCCAAAATCGGTAAAAACCACAACCGTTGTCATACTCCACCATAAAGAGTATCGCCACTTAGAATAAACCATTCTAAGAATTTCCATTTCGACTCATGTCGAAAAACACCTTGCTGATATGGTGCAACCTCCACTATTGGCTGTCCTTGAAAGTCCATCAGCTATCGACATAACTGTTTCATCACACACCTTGCATTCCTGCCAAACCAATGCCCGTGTGTAATTCCGCTATTAATCTCACATCCTTCACCATGGCAAATAGCGGCATGACATATGGATGTACATGTCTTAGGGTCATATAACCTCATATGGGTCCCTATCAAAGACCATATTAACAACTTCACTTGACTTGGAGCCTGTAGCCGAACCTGCTCCACCTACTTGTGGTTTTCCCTTCAGGGTCTTGTGTAGACCTGATTGAATCAATATATCCCTGGCTTGAACTTGCCACAAGCCAAAATTGATTCTTCCATCAAATTTCTCAATATCAAACTTGATGCTTCCCATTGTAACCGTATCGCTGACCAATATCCGTGGATGAAAAACACCTGCTTAGAACCTCGTCTGTAGCTCGTGAATAACACACCAGGTAAGTTCCTAGGAAAGAGAGGTAGGTCCGGCGTGACCACTTAATTACCAAGTCTTTCCTAGCCAGAGCTTACCTAGACATGTACCTCCACACTTGATTCTAACCGCCAGAATTCACCACAAGCCTCGATACTCCAATTGCACCAACTTCCCTTCCTACAAGCTTCTTGAATCAGAAAATCTTTTCTGATGTGGAAGATCAGCCAAAGCTGCGGCCACAGAGCATACTAAGATTCCCCCCTCAAGCTAGGCGACCTCGCTCTGATACCACTTGTTGGGGAAAAAAAATTGACCCTTTCCCGTAAACCCCGAGACCTCCGCCCTTTTTGTAAAGAGAAAAAATTAAGAAATAAAACAACACAAGAATTTTACGTGGAAACCCAAAACCGGAAAAAACCACAACCGTTGTCAAAAGACAACAACCGACCACTATGTGAAAAATTCTTACAATCACATAAATCTTAGTATTTTCTCCTAACAAAAAGTGTTAGAAATACATTTAGTTTGGTATATTTGAAAACATAACTTAAGCCCCCTTATATAGGCAAGCCTCCAAGCTACTCTTCAACATTTTTCCAATGTGGGACAATGACCATTCTCATTTTTAAGCAAAATCCCAACATGCTGGACTTACTAATGTTCTTTTATTTTTGTTTTTGTTTTTGTTTTTATTTTTGGTTTTGCTTTTCCTTTCCTTCTCTGAGCCGGGTCAATTGGAAACAACATCTCTGCCCTTTTGGGTAGGGTTAAGGCTCGTGTACATATTACTCTTCCCAGAACCCATTTTATGAAAGTATACTGATAGTTGTTGTTATATCCAAATTAAAGTTAATTCACAAAAAAAAAGAAGGAAAATTAAAAGACTTCTACTTGTATGTTCCCCGCTTTTGCTGCTTACACCAAACCAAGCGAATGTTGGTTTGTTGTAAAAATCCCAATTATTTTCCCTCTTTAACCATCTTGAAACGAGAAGTCGCTATCTTATTTTCAATCCTCTTTGGCATCGTAATAGAGTATCGGGCTATCGGCTTTATAATTTGCTCCCTTTGTTTTCTAAATTCCCATTCATGTCTTCTTCCTCTCTTACCATTACGCTCTCTTCATCCCTTCGCTCTTCATCTTCATTACCTCTCCTTCTCCATCGCCATGTAAGCCCTTTTAGCTCTCAATTCTTCATTCGAGAATTAACCATTTTTTTGTTTTGTTTAATTCTACTATGTGAGTTTGATAAAGTATAGTGGTTCTCCTTCCTGACTAAAAAATTAATTTGAATTTGAAAAATTTTAAATTAAGACGTACTAGTTGATAAATGACAAGATTGTTTTGTTTAATTTCATATATATTTGAAGGTTAGCATTTCCAGCATGCTGTGCAGTCGTCACTTGTACCTGCCGCAAAAGCAGTTAACTTCGAGGCATCTGCTGCGTCGCTGTTCTATTAATGCAGATAATAGTGTAACTGCCTCTTCTCTTTTCCTTTTGTTTTTTGTTAATTTATTCGCTGACTTCATCTTGTATCTTGAAGTATTGCTGCATTGCCTTCTTTCGATTTAGGATTTAAATCCGTGGGTGCTAAGTATCACATACTGTACTAAATTTGTACATTTTGAAAAAAGTTCAATTGGTAATTCCTTCTCTTTTATACAGTCATTTTCATGTAGTTGTTAGTTCCATTGTTAGCTAGTCTTTTTCAGAGCAGAGAGATACAGCAGATCTATTTTCTACTACATTGTTGTGCCCAACTAATGAGGTAATGTATTAGTGAAGAGGAAGTAGTAATCTCTTGGTAGAGATGAGTTCTAACATGATTCATTTTACAGCAATGCTATTACCGGAATAGACTGGAATGGGTATAGAGGATCTATATAACCAAACCTAACTGACTTGGGTTTAAGCGTAGTTGATTGATTGTTCACACATCGTACTATTGAAGCTGAGGAGTCTATTCTTGATTGACTGATTGGATTAGTGTTTTTTCGAATTTCTTGGACTAGAGTGCCTACTCTTGAGAGTAGATTATTTACTGTTATTTGGTTTCACTAATTTGGAGAATTGCTGAATGAGCACAGAAGCAGAACCTAAGGATAAAAGGGATATATGGGAAGTAACTAAAGGATGAAATTATGCACAAACCAAGCATTGTTGGCAGCCTTGCCCTGTTAATACAAATAATCAACACCCACGAGCAATCGAGCATTAGGCTGAAGAAATCCAATTCTTCAACTTAATCTCAAACACAATCTTAACAACAACCTAAATCCTTGTTTGATGACAGGCAATTAAGTTAGATCATAAGAAACTAAACAAGGGGGAGAAGATAACGGAACTTTTACTTAGACAGTCATCTCAAGTAGTCCAAGTTATGGCTCAAAATGGAGAGATAGAGGGCAACACCCAACGTCACAAGAGGTTTTTTCAAGCTTAACTTGGAAACTCTTCAATTCATCAAAAGTTGATTAATTAAAATGAAATCTAACTCTATATTGTAGTGTTAAGGTGTTAGGCCCATCAAGAACTAATACAAAGCATTGAGTCTCTAAAACTAGGTTCAAAATACAACCTTGTCCATGTTTCAGCTTTGGAGAAGAGATGCTAAAGCATCTAAGGGACTTGCATTCACTCTCTACACATTTGGTTCCGGAAGCCACTGGATCATTATGGCTCTGTCATGCGACTGCAAATAATAATTTGGCGCAGGCGCAAATTAATTCACTAGCTTCATGTTATCCCAGAAATATTGCTGATGCAATTGTAGTAGAGATGGCATGCATTTGCATTTCCAATGGCTTTGATCCCTCTTGCTTGCTTCATTCTTCGTTCCAGGACAAGCTTGACTCTTCAAGCCCCCTTCTCAGCTCTGGTCATGAGTTTCATAGGTCTTTCAGTACTTTAAGCACCAATCTCCATTGTAGCTAGAACTTCCCTATTTGGATCTATTGATCTCACTGGATTCATATGAAAACTGGTATGTTTCCTAAAAACAGCTATTTAGTAGTCGACGGAACCGAGCCAAAAAGAGGTGGAATAAATATAGAGGATTCATGTAGCAGAGTTAAACTAGTTTTGGGTTCTGGTGTATTTTTTGTTATTGGTTGTCATATTAAGGGTGCATGCACTTTAAGACTAATAATACATGGTATAGGGGACGATCATATCATGCATTCTGTGTCAAACTTACAGGGTACCCCTGTTTGGTATTTTCAAATATGTCTTTGTTGGTCTTCCTTTAATGTTTCCCAACTCTTATCCGTATTTCCTAAGTTTTGGTACTACTTCTATGTTTCATGATGTGGTGATTTATCTCGTAGCTAACCTCTCTACTGTTGTGCAAGGCAAGGTTTACGAGTCATCAGAGTTTCAAAATAGTCCTCTAGATCAGAAAGGTATTTTCCAAAAAAAGTAAAGTGTGTATTTGATGTCTTTGTAACAGTTAATATATAATGTTCTCCATACCACCCAAACCTTGTGTTTTGGTATACTTTTATGTCTTGCTAGGTACTGCAGAAAACGATGAAAATAGTCAAACAGAATCACTCACTTCAAACAAGTAAGTCCCACGTCTTGCACTGCTTTGACCAATAGTGTATGGAAAATCTGAGACACGCTCGATATAGCTATCTATACAGCTTTCAATGTTCAACTCTTCTTTATTTTGGCTTTTGAGTTGTATGATCAAGTTCAATATGTGTAAGAATTTTGCCATTTGGTATTTTCTCCTCTCTTAGTTCACAGAAATATTGTCTGCTATGGTACATAAACAATTATCACCTCCTTCACATATTGAACAAATATATTAAGTGGAATGTCATACAAATTCATAGGTTCAACTGGAGGATACCATCACTTGTGACAATATAGTTCTGGTGGACAATGGTTCTAGAGTTCTCCTAAATCTCCACTTTTGAAAGATATGACACCAAACGAACATCTCTTCTAAAAAGAACAAGAAGAAGAAGCAGAAGGAAGAAAATGAAACCACCAAAAAGCTACACAACCTTTTACTTATGCTCTATACGATATCAAACTATGTCAGATGTGTTATTTCTCCTGGTAATGTCTTTCATGACCTATTAGTTAATGTGTTTTTAATTTGATGATAGGGGCCAGATTTTTAAGTTTTCTTAGTATCTTCTGCATCCTCTTTCTCTTTATTGACATAATATTCTAGTATGGTCATGGTATATGTTTTTATATGTTGTGGAACTTTCTCTTCACATCTTTTTATGCTGAGGTGAAGACTCGCAATATCCAGTTTGGCGGAACACCCAATGTTGAGATCTAATTCTATTTCCTTTCTGCATTTCAGTATTCTGACAAGATTGAGAAGATATGGCGTTGCAGGAGTACTATCATATGGACTACTAAATACTGCATACTATCTTACTACCTTTCTTATTGTGTGGTATGTGATGTGATGTGAACAACAGGACCATTTGTACTTCTACTTCCAATATTTAGTAGCATATTGGACCAGTGATACACTATTTCCATCAGCTATTCGGTCTTTAGAAAACTTATAAGCCCTAGTTTGTAGATTCTTACTCACCTCAATTGTACCCTGTGGAGAAATTCATTTTTCGATTTCATAGGTAAACAACATTAAAATAGAATAAAAAAGATTTTTCTTGTGGAAAAAACATGAACATTTTTGTCTATTGATTTTTTAGTGAGTTCTTGTGGAGTTAGAGAGGAAAAGTAGTTCTATCAAGAATGATTGCGCATGAGGAGTATTGAATCCTTACTAGAGAAGTTCTAGCTTTTCTTCCTCTTATGAAAAGATCTTCAAAGGAAGCTTATATTCATTTTTCGTCAACTCATATCATGGAAAGACAATATACAAAGGGGTCATTTCATTTCTAAGAGAAATCTCTGATTCTTTTTAAAATCTCAGTTAATTGATCCTTTGGATACCTATGCAAATTTATGCATTTAAAACTAGCTCATTGATTTGTTTGTATATACATACACACAATGACATGACACACACCGGAAAAAAAAGGTTGCTGGGTTACCTTTTGCATGCAAGGCCTAAGGTAAACATTTAAAAATGGTGACAGACAAGAGTTCAGTGATCAAATATCAGGGTATCAATTAAAAATTTGCCCTGTCATATTCCTTCGAGCTGCCATAGTTTACATATCAAATGCACGACGCCTGCTGCTATCCAATGTGAAAACCAGTGTCTAGAGGCAATACTCCAACGAAGTTTCAGGGGTAGGCATAAGAGTAATATTACCAAGCAGTGGTGAGGGGAGAAAATAGACATTGTTTTACTGCTATCCATAGCTAGTCTCTCATGATAATAAAATGTGATTGAAAGACCAGAATCACATCTATCTGTTCTGTTACATGATATCATATGGTTTATCCATTTCATTCTCATTAATTTTTGTTTGTTTCTAGGTTTTATGTTGCTCCATCACCTGGAAGAATGGGTTACCTTGCTGCAGTTGAACGGTAACTGTAACTTTGTGAGTTCTTTTCCTTTCCAGTTGATCTATGTTTGGCTTCTTTGGAGAAACTTAAGTAGTTCCAGTTCATCTGCAGGTTTCTCAAAGTAATGGCCATGGTATGGGCTGGTAGCCAAGTTACGAAGCTTGTCCGAGCAGGAGGGTGAGAGTTCAATGATGTACATGTTAGCCACAGAATTGTGTACTATGATTCCTTGGTCCCTTGCCTATGTTTTGGGAGTTGGTGTGGGAGCCTTCAAATTGCAAAAGTTTGTGTTGGAATTGTCTATTTCATTATTTCTTGTTCAGATAAAACAAATCTGTTTTCTGTCTTTTAGTTGGACTAATCGAATATGTTTCCATCCTATGTACTTCTTTGGAGACAAAGGAAACCAGCATTTCATATTAGAAGTGAACATGCATATAAAAGGAAGTGACAGAGTGTAGATAAAGAAGAGGTCGATTTGGTGTATGATCCTACATTTAGCTCAGCCTCTTAAGCTGACATTTTGCATCTAATAAAAGCACCAATAGGATAACAGCATATACGTTATAGGTTCTTGTTCATGTAGAATTCATTCAACTGACATAACAACAGAATGAGATGAGTATTTCTCTCTTCGAGTGACACCAATGATTTTCTTTCATGAGAGAACTCTTTGATTTCTACAGCTTATTTAATATGAGAAAAATTGGAATTATGAGCTTTGAGTCAACCATTTTCATCTATGTTTCTAGGAGTCAATAATGTATCTGATTCATATACTTCACATACAACTTTGCATTTCTGAACATGCTTAGGTTATACCTTTCTTCTATCTATATTTTCCCCATGGAACGAGAATAAAGGAGGAAATTGTGGATCACATTTCAGATAGAACTGATCTAGTTGTATTTTGCCAGAGTGATTAAACTAGTTTCTGTCAAGCACGCATGCATGCGCGCATTCCCACCATGCATCCGGGTTGTTATATAAATGGGGTTTCCTGAAATTGTACTATAATTTTTGGTGCTTTTACAGAATTTATTTTGTTAGATTCTTTTCAGTATGAGGTTCAGTCTTAAAAAGTTAGCTCTTCAAAAACATTTTAGCTCTTCTGCATGGGTGTCTTATCTAGACAAAAGGGGTTGCTATGATATTAAGCAACCCCCACTTCCAACCGAGAGGTTGTGAGTTCGAGTCTCCCCAAGAGCAACGTGGGAAGTTCTTGGAGGGAAGGATGCCGAGGGTCTATTTGGAAAAAGCCTCTCTACCCAAGGGTTGGGGTAAGGTCTGTGTACATACTACCCTCCCCAGACCCCACTAAGTGGGCTTATACTGGGTTGTTGTTGTTGTTGTTGTTGCATGGGTATCTTATCTGTTGTGAGAATTTGAAATATAGAGCACATGCTGATTCACCGCAGGGCTTTAGCTCTCGCTCCTTTTGTGGACAGAGGATTATCATGGTTTACAACCAAGATGAATTTTGAATCACAAGGGAAAGTAAGTGAAATTGTGTTTTCCAGCATCATCAATGTAACAGGCTTTTTCCAATTAACCATGTAACTTTGTAATGTAGGCTTTCATGGTTATCGCTGGGTTTTGCTTTGGTTTGGCTTTTATGATGTTTCTCATAGTTACGCTACTCTGGGCATGACCTTCTGTTGTTCATTTGTCCAATCGAGGGATTTCCCAAGCTCTTCTGCTGAAGGTAGTGCTTGTCCAGGTGAGCAAATGCTTTAATCACCATGATTTTTGCCATTGTTTCTTTCTTTATTTGCTTTTGTAGAACTCATTGGCTGATTTTCTTGTATTTCATCTTCAGTCACAAAGTTATCACTATCTAGGCGAATTTTGAACATGGCCTAGGAGGATGTAACAAAAGATGCTGCATACGATTCTTACTTTTATCAGGATAGGATATTGAAAATTCTTGTAGATCGTTCCCTAAACATCTGATATCACTTGTAATGCGCCGTGTGTATGCCCTTCGTCTTGTTGCATCTGATATTACTTGTAATGCGTAGTGTGTATGTTCAAAATAGCCCCTTCGTCTTGTAATCTGCCTGTCATATAATCATGCTTTGATAATGTTCAAGTAATTAGCTTTTCAGTGAGAATTTTTTCATCTTAAATACTGAATTCATGCTTTGCTATTGATTATCATAATCTGCAAACTGATAAAATACTCTGTTTGACTGTTCATATGTACTGGTGGGGATTATACTTGGGTTATTTTTTTCTCTCTCATCTGTTTTTTCTTAAAACTTTCCAAGTGCTATAGTGTAATGAGAAGCAAAATTGAGTTTCCTATTTAAACACATCCCCTATTTCCGTAATCGATGGTATATTTTCCTGAGTTCAGTTTTCACTCGCAAACGCAACTCTAACCAAATTGAATAGATATTTACCTTAGCATCTGCAAATCATTGTAGCGCAGAGTAGATATTGACCTTCTTAGGTGTGTCTTAATTGTGCACTCCAGAAAATAGTCTTCAACTCAGCAATCTTTTAGTCCCCTCAGAGTAGGGGTGCTTATCGGGCGGATAATTACGTTTAATGGTTCGGCTTATCTGTTATTGGATTATAAATGCAGTAATCCGCTAGTCATTCAATAAGACAACGGGCAGATTGGTTCGGATTAATGATTATCGGGCGGTTTATTGATTAAACCAAGTAATTTTTTTAAACATTCATTCAATCAATGCCAAACGGTTTCAAATCATAGATCTCTTTCTCTAGTTCTATCTTGAGATGTTGTGGTAGGAGTAGCGGCCTGTGTCTCCGGCTCTGGGAGAACTTACCTATAGCTAACCTAGAGAGCTTTACTTTAAGATAGCTCGGGCAGGCACTCTTCTTTGGAAAGAGGTGTTGCTTGCCTTACCACACCAACCACCTTAGCGCTGGAAGTTTTAGCAATGGGTAGCTAGGCAAACTCCGGATATACTCTCAACTTTCTCTGCTATCCTATCAACAGGTCAGTCAATATCAGTAGTGGAGGAAGAAGAGTAGTACCCTTTTTTCAGCTAGTCTTAATAGTTTAATAATTTAACTAGTGGTCTTCTTGCCTGATGTTGTTAGAATAATAGTGTAAATATGAGTGAATCACCCTAATCCTATATGAATTAGGATTAGGATATGTAATGTATGTGTGTGTGTATATATATATATATAGATCATTGTGAAATAATAATATCTCAATAATATTTTTCTCCCGTGCATTCTCACATGGTATCAGAGCAATCGTGAGAAATTCATCGTTGTGCGTCATACCAACGACATCCGGGAAGGAATAACTAAGTCACCGTGCAATTTTTCGGTGACCTAAGTGACTAATCGCGTCAAAGTCACTAATTATTAGTATTGTGCAAAATCCGAGACCACCACAAGGTTCGAAAGAGAATTCCGACCAACCCCAGAAAAAATCACCGAAAAAGCACCCCCACGCGCCGCCACGCACCTGCCGGAGCTTTGCCGGCGGCAGCGCGTCTGTCCCACGCGCCGGCGCGAGAGCCACCTTCCGGCCAGAATTTCAAAAAAAATTTCAGGACAGTCTGATCGTATTCAAATTCCGAGCCTACCCATATTTTTATTATTCAATTCCGACAACCTTGAATTTTCTCTGGTAGCTACAATTATTTTCCGGCAGCTACAGTAATTTTTCCGGCAGCTACAGTGTTTCCTTCATCTATTTCAGCAATTTTCTGTTGATTCTTTCTGATTATTTGGTGATAATCCAACGATGTCTTTGGGACTCGATGCTTTTAGGTCTCGAAACCCGGGTTCTGGCAATTCCGGTGTTATGATTACCTCAGAACCCTTAATGAGAGGTTCAAACTACCTAGCTCGGGCTTCGTCTATCGAATTGTGGTGTAAAGGTCAAGGAGTTCACGATCATTTAACAAAAAGGACTATCAAAGGCGATGAAAATGCCAAAACACAATGGGAAAAGGTCGATGCTCAGTTATGTAGTATCTTGTGGCGATCTATTGATTCCAAGTTGATGCCCTTGTTCCGTCCATTCCAGACATGTTATTTAGTTTGGGAAAAGGCTTGTACTTTATACACTAATGACATATCTCGTTTCTACGATGTAATATCGCGAATGACAGCTTGAAGAAACAATATAAATTATCTAGACCCGCATTCCAGTTTCTGCTAGTATTGAAAAGCAACAAGAGCAACGACAGAAGATGTTTCTAGTTCTTACACTATCTGGACTCCCCAATGACCTTGATTCAGTACGTGACAGGATTTTGGCTAGTCCGGCTGTCCCCACAGTTGATGAACTATTCTCTCGGTTACTTCGCCTTATTGCAGCACCAAGTCACCTAGTGAGTTCATCACAAACACTTGATTCATCTGTCCTTGTATCCTAGTCAGTGGACAATCGAGCATCTCCTACTATGAAGAACAGACGCGGAGGAGGTCGTTTTGGAAGATCTAGACCCAAGTGCTCTTATTTTCATAAACTTGGACACACTCGTGACATGTGCTATTCTTTACATGGCCGACCACCCAAAAATGCTTATGTTGCTCAGACAAAGACTACAGGTAATCAGGGTTTTTCTTTATTTGAAAGGGATTATAATGAGTTCCTTCAGTACCGGGAAGTAAGCAGAAATCTCCTCAAGTAGCTTCTGTTGCTGGTAATTCTTTTGCTTGTGTTTCCCAGTCTAGTACTCTTGGACAATGGGTTGTAGACTCAGCCGCTTCTGATCATATCTCTGGTAATAAATCACTTTTGTCAAATATTGCGTATTCACAGTCCCTTCCTACTATTACTTTAGCCAATGGGTCTTAAACCAAAGCAAAAGGAGTTGGACAAGCAACTCCCCTACCCTCTCTCACTCTAGATTTTGTTCTCTAGTCCCTGCCTATCCTTTTAATCTTGCATCTGTTAGTCGTTTGACTCGTGCCTTTCATTGTGGTATATACTTTATTGATGATTCCTTTATTATGCAGGACCGCAGTACGGGGCAGACGATTGGAACATGACTTGAATCAGAAGGCCTTTACTACCTTAACTCGCTAAAATCCCCCAAGGCATGTCTAGTTACGGATCCTCCGGACCTAATTCACAGATGTTTAGGACACCCAAGCTTATCCAAGCTTCAGAATATGGTACCTAGTTTGTATAGTTTATCCACATTAGAGTGTGAGTCATGTCACCTCGGGAATACCCGAGCCTCCTTTCCTCGAAGTGTTGAGAGTCATGCAGAGTCTGTTTTTTCTTTAGTTCATTCTGATATATGAGGTCCTTGTAGAGTCAGTTCAACCTTGGGGTTTTGTTATTTTGTTAGTTTCATTGATGATCATTCAAGATGTACTTGGATTTTCTTAATGAAAGATCGTTCTGATTTGTTTTCTATTTTTCAGAATTTTTGTGCTGAAATTAAAAATCAATTCGGTGTTTCTATTCGTACTTTCCGCAATGATAATGCCTTAAAATATTTATCCTCATCATTTCAGCAGTTTATGACTTCTCAAGGAATTATTCATCAGACCTCTTGTCCTTATACCCCTCAATAAAATGGGGTTGCCGAGAGAAAGAATAGGCACATCATCGAGACTGCTCGCACATTTCTCATTGAGTCTCATGCTCCTATGCGTTTTTGGGGCGATGCAGTTCTCACAGCTTGTTATTTAGTTAATCGGATGCCTTCCTCTCCCATACAGAATCAGATATCGTATGCCATATTGTTTCCCCAATCACCCTTATACTCTATTCCCCCTCGTGTTTTTGGGAGCACTTGTTTTGTTCATAGCTTAGCCCCTGGGAAAGATAAGTTAGCCTCTCGTGCTCTCAAGTGTGTCTCCCTTGGTTATTCCCGTGTTCAGAAGGGATATCGTTGTTACTAACCTGATCTTCGTAGGTACTTTATGTCCTCTGATGTCACATTTTTTGAGTCTAAGCCTTTCTTAACCCCTTCTGACCATTCTGACCTCCCTGATATATCTGCGATCTTACTTATACCGACCTTTACGGAGCCTACTATAGATTCTCCTTTACCTTCCACTACTGAAGTCTTACACATCTCCTCGGTTGAGGAATCTAGTATGGCTCCTCTTAGACTCCGTATCACAAGAACACCGCTTTTGACATATCATCGTCGTCCGCTCCCAGCATCAGGCGCAGCTGATTCACGTCCTGCACCTGACACTGCTCCTACTGCGGACTTGTCTCTTCCTAGTCCACCGATTGCACTTCGGAAAGGTAAACAGACCACACTTAATCCTAATCCCCATTATGTTGGTCTGAGTTATCATCAATTGTCATCACCTTATTATGCTTTTCTATCTTCTTTGTCCTCTGTTTCCATTCCTAAGTCTATAGGTGATGCATTGTCTCATCCAGGATGGCGACAGGCTATGATTGGCGAGATGTCTGCTTTACACACCAGTGGTACTTGGGAGCATGTCCCTCTTCCTTCAGGTAAATCTACTGTTGCTTGTCGTTAGGTGTATGCAGTCAAGGCTGGTCCGGATGGTAAGGTTGATCGTCTTAAGGCTCCTCTTGTTTCCAAGAGATATACTAAGATATTTGGGCTCGATTACAGTGATACCTTCTCTCCCGTGGCTAAGGTAGCTTCAGTCCCCCTTTTTCTCTCCATAGCTGTTATTCGCCATTGACCCCTCTATTAGCTTGACATTAAGGTTGCCTTTTTACACTGTGACCTTGCGGATGAAGTTTATATGGAGCAACCACCTGGGTTTGTTGCTCAGGGGGAGTCTCGTGGTCTTGTATGTCGCTTGCGCCAGTCACTTTATGGTCTAATGCAGTCTCTTCGAGCCTGGTTTGGTAAGTTTAGCACAATTATCCAGGAATATGGCATGATTCTGAGTGAAGCTGATCACTCTGTGTTCTATCGGCATTCTGTTTCGAGTCTCTGTATTTATCTGGTGGTTTATGTTGAAGACATTGTTATTACCGGCAATGACCAGGATGGTATTGCTAAATTGAAGCAACATCTCTTTCAACATTTTCAGACTAAGGATCTGGGCAAACTAAATAATTTTCTGGGTATTGAGGTCGCTCAGTCTAGCTTAGGTATTGTGGTCTCACAACGAAAGTATGACTTAGATATTCTTGAGGAGACATGAATGACAGGTTGTAGACTGTTGACACTCCGATGGATCCTAAATCTAAACTTCTGCCAAGACAGGGGGAGCCGCTTAGCGATCCTGCAAGATAAAGACGGTTGGTTGGTAAATTAAATAATCTTACAGTGACAAGACCTGACATTGCCTTTTCTATGAGTGTTGTGAGTCAGTTTATGGGTTCTCAGTGTGCTAGTCATTGGGATGCAATTGTTCGCATTCTTCGGTACATAAAATCAGCTCCAGGCAAAGGGTTATTGTTTGAGGATCACGGCCATGAGCGAATCGTTGGATACTCAGATGCTGATTGGGCAGGTTGACCGCCTGATAGTCGTTCTACGTCCGAATATTGTGATGTTAGTAGGAGGAAATTTGGTGTCTTGGAAAAGCAAGAAACAGAATGTAGTTGCTCGGTCTAGTGCAGAAGCAGAATATCGAGCGATGGCTATGGTAACATGTGAGTTAATTTGGATCAAACACAAGGAGTTGAAATTCGGTGAGATTAGTCAGATGTGACTTGTGTGTGATAATCAAGCTGCTCTTCATATTGCATCAGATCCAGTGTTCCATGAGATAACTAAACATATTGAGATTGACTGTCACTTTGTTAGAGAAAAGATACTCTCGGGAGATATTGCTACAAAGTTTGTGAAGTCGAATGATCAGCTTACAGATATTTTTACCAAGTCCCTCACTGGTCCTCGTATTAACTACATATGTAACAAGCTCGGTACATATGATTTGTATGCACCAACTTGAGGGGAAGTGTGAGAATAATAGTGTAAATAGCAGTGAATCACCCTAATCCTATATGAATTAGGATTAGGATATGTGTGCATATATATATATATATATATATATATATATAGGGATCATTGTGAAATAATAATATCTTAATAATATTTTTCTCCCGTGCATTCTCGCAGATGTTTTCGTTGGTTCTATCTTGGAATTGTGTTTGTACTGTCTCAATTTTCATGCATATTTTCTGAAAAGTATTGATTAAACAATTGTATAATATAGCTCGTAAAATTCTGTTATGAAACAAAAAGATTCTATCACTACTGCACAGAATACAGATGTATTTCTAACTTCTTACTAGTTTCCACTTATTTTTCATTCGGTTATTATAAAGGCATCTAAGTTACTTGGTTCAAATATCATCTAAGGCAACATAGTCGAATTTGCCGCAAGTACGTAGTTTGAATATGTTGGAACGTGTAAATAGAAAAATTCTTAACGTGTTAAAGATTTACCTGATAAGAAAATTCAGTAATTCGTTCCCAAACGGTTAAGCCATTAGTTATAAAATCTTCATCCGTTCATCGTCCATTATTCTGATAATCTGATACTAATAAGTCAATAAGCCATCGATTCGGTTCGGTTAACAACTTCGATTCTATTTTGAACAGCCCTACCTCCTCAGAGATGCTAACTCTCGATTAGGCACTTCCATTTATATTTTGAAAGAAAGATTATTGATAATGTGTACTTTTAAATGCAATCTCCAGTGCCTAGTGAGCCGTAGACGGTGAACTCCCTCCAGGGTCTTGTACACAATAGTACTAAACTTTCAAAACAAGAGAAGAGAGATGAGATGAAGCTCATAGGCGATGAACTGTTTCCGAGTTCTTTATTATG
The DNA here is from genome assembly GCA_034376525.1 of Nicotiana benthamiana. Classification (NCBI taxonomy): domain Eukaryota; kingdom Viridiplantae; phylum Streptophyta; class Magnoliopsida; order Solanales; family Solanaceae; genus Nicotiana; species Nicotiana benthamiana. The sequence goes on along the minus strand of CM067331.1, from coordinate 87,191,193 downwards.
CGAGTAATCACAAAAATTCACAAGCATACTGACGTGTTTTTTTCTTGAAAGTACGTTACTTCATGAAATAACTATTTATTTAAAATCTGAATCACATTATTAAAACCCCAACAATGCTAACCGCTTTCAGAAGTTTTTGGAAAAATGAAAATCTAAGTAAGAATTTTATTTAATATGAGAAAAGAAGTCAATGCTTTACTCCACAATGGATTGAACTCTCCTCTCTCTTCTCTCTCTCTCCTCTGTCCAGAACACTCTCTCTCCTCTCCAACGTTAACTTTTCACCAAGCTCCCCAACCCCCCAGCCCCCAGCCCCCAGCCCCCAGCCCCTAGCCCCCAGCCCCCCTCTCCCCCCTCCTCCTCCGACAACCCCTCCCTCCGGCGACCCCCGAAGTAAGTTCTCTCTCTTCTCCCTCCCCTTTCACTCACTTTCTCTATGTGAATAGTATTTTCGTCACCATTTTCCGGCCATAACTCCGGCGTCCGGTGGTGGATATACAAAAACTTGGTGTCAAAAGAAGCATCTTCTCATTGCACACAAACCCCAATTGATTTTATCCGCAAACCTATAACCAATTGATCAGGATCTTAATTTTCATTTCGCGAAATTACTGTAGCAAGCAGAATTTTTGTCACTTTTTATGCTACTGCTTCCAGATTTGGCGATTTACTTTAAAGTTTTTGACATTTATAAGCTTGTTATAAAGGTTTCAGCATATTCAATTTAAAAGGAATCTTTGAATACATAAGGAATTCTAGGAAAAGATTTCTTTATTTCAGCATATTCTAGGTTTTTTGAATTCTTGCTTTTCCCTGGCGATTTTTTCGGCGACCCCTGCTCTTTTCTTCCTATTCTCTCTTCTACTTTTTGTGGGTGTGTGTGGGTGTGTTCTCTTTTCTTGGACAGGTGCCTTATTTTTCCGGCGAGGATTTTCCGGCAAGCTACAGTACTTCCGGCGACTACACGTTCTGACTTTCTGCAGGATGCAACAGAACTACACGTGTCGATAAGCTTCAGGAAAACTTGCACTAGGTACTAGTCGCAGCGACGAGGCCAGTTCGCGGCGTTTGGGAGTGAAGAGCTAAACAACCTCGACCAGGACTTGCAAGAGTCGGTAGCAGTTTACCTTGCGCGCATCAAAGCCTACTTTCAGGTTTTTCCACCGGGAGTTGGTACCTCCCGCTCTCTTGTTTACATTGTACACCCTTTTACGTATTTTAGCTAGCATTACGTGTGAGGTTTACTCTGTTGCTATCTAGTTTGCAGCTTTTTGTGTATTCCGCTATAGTGCGTGTGTGCGTCACTAGTCTCCATAGTCGGTTGGAGGGATAGTGGCCGCGGCGGGGGATGATGGTGTAAGGTCATGTCCTCGGCGGGTAGGGGCGGTGGCGGGGGTGAGTAGGGGGGCAGGGAGTGGTCACGCAGGTAGGGCGGGAGGTAAGAGTTGGAAGAGGGTAGCGGACGCTCATAGATTAAGGTTTGGGTCGTGGAACATATGCACTCTGACGGGTAAGTCTATTGAGTTGGCGAAGGTTCTTCAGAAGAGGAGGGTTAACATAGCATGTGTCTAGGAGATTAGGTGGAAAGGGTCGAAGGCGAGAAATGTAGACGGGTTTAAGCTGTGGTATTCTGGGGTCGTGAGAGGTAAGAATGGAGTGTGCATCTTGGTAGATAGGGATCTAAGGGAGTCCGTGGTCGAGGTTAGGCGAATGAATGATAGTTTAATGTCTATTAAGTTGGTCATTGGGGGTTGCGTCCTCAACGTCATCAGCGCTTACGCGCCGCAAGCGGGCTTAGACGAGGAGGCTAAGAGGCGCTTTTGGGAGGGCTTGGATGATCTGGTAAGTAGTATTCCCCAATCTGAGAAGCTAGTTATTGGAGGAGACTTTAATGGCCATATTCGGGCTGATGCTGGTGGTTATGGTGAGGTGCACGGTGGCTTCGTCTTTGGGGTTAGGAACAGAGGAGGCACGTCACTGCTTGATTTTGCCAGGGCTTCCGAGCTTCTGATTGCGAACTCGACATTTTAGAAGAGGGAGGAGCATTTGGTCACCTTCAAGAGTTCGGCGGCGAGGACTCAGATTGATTACCTTCTCCTCAGAAGGAGCGATAGGGGTATGTGCAAGGACTGCAAGGTTATTCCAGGAGAGTCCCTTTCGACTCTTCATAGACTCCTAGTGATGGATGTCGGTCTCTGGGTGAAGAGGAAGAGGAGAGGTGCTTGGGGACAACCGCAGATTAGATGGGGTGTTTTGACTAAGGAGAAAGCACAGGAGTTGGAGAGGAGGTTAGCTAAGGGCGGAGTTTGGAGAAGTTCTGAGGCAGCGGACGCTATGTGGTCAGAAACGGCAAACTTGGTTAGGAAGTAGCACGGGACGTGCTCGGGGTTGCCAAGGGCTATTCAGGCAGACATCAGGGTGACTGGTGGTGGAACGATGTAGTCGAAAGAAAGGTGGAGGTGAAGAAGGCGGCGTTTGCTAAGTTGGCAGGGAGCACAAGCGAGGAAAAAAGGACAGCGAACAGGGAGATCTACAAGGTGGTGAGGAAAGAAGCAAAGCTGGCGGTTACGGAAGCTAAAAACGCGGCGTTTGGTCGCATGTACGAGGAACTAAGGGAGAGAGGCGGGGGACAGGAAGTTATTCCGGTTAGCTAAAGCAAGGGAAAGGAAGGCGCGTGATCTTGACCAAGTTAGGTGCATCAAGGGCGAGGATGGTAGAGTTCTAATGGGGGAATCTCAAGTCAAGCAGAGGTGGCAGGCGTACTTTCGAGACTTACTTAACGAGGAGGGGGATAGTAACATAGAGCTAGGGGAGTTGGGGCATTCAGAGCAACATAGAGACCTTGGGTACTGCAGAGGCATTAGGGCGGAGGAGGTCATGGGGGCTTTGCGTAGGATGCGTAGGGGTCGAGCGACCGGGCCTGACGAGATCCCGGTGGAGTTCTGGAAGTGCATGGGTAGGTCAGGAGTGGAGTGGTTCTCCAGGTTGTTCAATGCGATCTTCAGGACCAAAAGGATGCCGGATGAGTGGAGGTGGAGTATAGTGGTGCCCTTGTACAAGAACAAAGGGGACATCCAGTGCTGCAACAACTATAGGGGTATCAAATTAATAAGTCACACCATGAAGGTCTGGGAGCGGGTGATCGAGGCGAGGGTGAGGGATATGACATCTATATCTGTGAACCGGTTCGGTGTCATGCCGGGTCGCTCCACTACAGAAGCTATCCACCTTGTCAGGCGGCTGATGGAGCAGTTCAGGGATAAGAAGAAGGACCTGCACATGGTGCTTATCGACTTGGAGAAGGCGTATGACAAGGTTCCAAGGGAGGTGCTTGGAGGCGAAGAGCGTGCCGGAAGCCTACATCAAAGTTATCAAGGACATGTACGATGGAGCTAAGACTAGGATTAGGACGGTGGGTGGCGACTCAGACCATTTTTCAGTGGTTATGGGGCTCCATCAAGGATCAGCGCTTAGCCCTCTTTTGTTTGCCTTGGTGATGGATGCTCTTACCCGACATATTCAAGGGAATATGCCTTGGTGTATGCTATTTTCTAATGACATAGTCTTGATTGACGAGACGAGGGTCGGTGTTAATGAGAGAATAGAGGTATGGAGACAGACTCTCGAGTCTAAGGGTTTCAAAATAAGCAGATTTAAGACTGAATACCTGGAGTGCAAGTTTAGCGCTGAGCCGAGTGAAGTAGGCAGGGACGTGATCATCACCAAGAGGGACAGTGTCAGATATCTTGGGTCGGTGATTCAGGGGGACGGAGAGATTCACGGGGACATCACTCATCGTATTGGAGCAGGGTGGTCAAAGTGGAGACTTGCATCAGGAGTCCTATGTGACAAGAAAATTCCACTGAAACTCAAGGGGAAATTTTATAGAGCTGTGGTTAGACCTGCAATGTTGTATGGCGCGGAGTGATGGCCAGTGAAGAACCTCATGTTCAGAGAATGCATGTTGCTGAGATGAGGATGCTCAGGTGGATGTGCGGGCTCACCAGGTTAGATATGATTAAGAATGAAGTTATTCGAGATAAGGTGGGGGTGGCCCCGGTGGATGAGAAGATGCGAGAGGCGAGGCTGAGGTGGTTCGGGCATGTGCGGAGGAGAAGTCCTGATGCCCCGGTGAGGAGTTGTGAGCGCCTGACGATTGTCGGCCCAAGAGGTATTGGGAAGAAGTGATTAGGCATGACATGGCTAGAATGCGGGTTTCCGAGGACATGACGCTTGACATGAATGTCTGGAGGTCTAGTATCAGGGTTGTAGGATAGGGGCTCCTAGAGTTTTTTGTACTCCTCACCCGGGATTGGGTGAGGCTTGGCAAGACTATCCATAGATGATTTGTGTTTTGGAGTGTCTCCCTTATGGTAGTCATTTATGTTAGTTACTGTATTATATTATTGCATGCTATTTTATTTATGGCTCTTATGTTTATATAATTATTTACGCTATTTCTACTGGAGTTAATAATGTTCTATCGTTTTTGTTTTTTGTTTTTCCTTTCCTTCACTGAGCCGATGGTCGATTGGTAACAGCCGCTCTGCTCTTTCGGGTAGGGGTAAGGCTCGTCTACATATTACCCTCCCTAGACCCCACTTTGTGGGACTATACTGGGTTATTGTTGTTGTTGTTGTTGTTTATATATATATATATATATATATATATATATATATATATGAACAGTAGGATCTTTTGCTGCAATTTTTAGCAACTCAACGCGCAAAACGGTTTTTCCGAGCTTTATTAGTAGGTTGCTACAGTACACCATTCTTCGTTTCCTTTTGATCCTTTTGGTACCGTTAGAGCTAGCTATATGCACATAGATTACTAAATTTGCACATACACCCTTATACTAGTACCTTGATTTCACGAGTGCTCTAGGAAAAATTCCAAATGTACTGTTCTAAAGCAACCAGAACTCGTTTCAAGGGCGTGATGATAAATTCCATCAGAGAAAACGTTGTTTGAAGCATAAATAATGTATCCAAGTATACTATGCATTTCGGCGCAAATAAGATTTTAATCTTCGTGATTGGAATAAGTAAACTATCAAAAAAACCACTACACCGTACAATCTTATGATTAGAAAAGGAAAATGGAACTCTGCAAAAGTGCTTGTTTGATGTGGTAATTTATGCTCACTAATATTTCTCAACACATACAATGATACAGTAGCTAAAAAGACATGATATTCTTGACAGTTCAATAGTATCTGTATACTGCAAATTTTAAGGGTACAGTTGTGCTGTTCCACGTTTCATCGCTTCCTGGAACCAGCTTCCCATAAATCAGAGCCAACAGGAAAATGAATCCCCGATCAATACCACCCCATCTAAACACACTGTTAGTCCTTGAGAAAAATAAAAATATCAAGCTACGTAGCTGCAGTCATTTTAGTGAAACCCCATCTCAATTTCAATAACTACCCAGAGTAAGTCTTCACATCCACTCCAATCTGCCTAGATATTCCACACGATGTTTAATTGTTGCAGAAGCTGAGAGTGCCTGGCTTGTTACCTTCGCAGGCTTTGTACTGTACTTCAATTCAAACCTAGGGAATTTTCTGTGGTTCTCTTCTGTACTAGAAGGTATATCCAGCTGGACCTCATTTAGGAACTCGTCTGCCACATCTCCATCTTCATCTATCCTAAGACGCTTGGCATACCATCTCAATCCCTAAGCATGGATAAAAATGTGAACTATTGAACATGTGCCTCGCAAACTAACAAGTTATTCTAAATTTAAGACAATGAAAGCACAAAACAGGTCGTACTCAGCATCAATCAAGAAATCATAGTTAAATAAACAAGTTGATCATAATACGGACTGTCAAACAAAGTTATCATTATCTCTTCACCATCCAAGAACATGCAACTTTACTCATATGATTCTAATTGAATCATGAAACTTAAATACTCATGCTATTTGTAACATTATGAGCTTAACTTTAGGTTTTTGAAACGCAAGGAGAAGAAAATGCACAACCACCAAAGTTTCCAGCAAAGAAGCAGAGATGGGCATTAACAAAACTGCAGCAGGACCCACGGTCTCAAGAAGTTAATTGACTACACCTCAAGTGAAGAAGCCTAAAAAAATGTGAATCCTCCTTTAAACAATCTCCCATGTCCTCTGTAACCTAGAAAATCATTTTTTTTTACCAGATACCTTTTTCCTATTTTTCAAGTACGTTTTAGAGGGAGAAGAAGGTTGGCTATATAGGAATTTTAAGTATGATAGAGAGCACTAACAAGTACTAGAAGTTTAAAGAATATGAGGAATAACAAATTAATGAATGAACTCTTCTATCCGGTTTTCAAATGCTTATCAGATAGGCCACGTAACATCAGAGCTCATACCACAGAAAGTTAATGGAAAGCCACCTGATTTTTTTTTAATCCCCGAGAAATCAATTTGGAGCCGACCTTAGGGCCAACCGCAGCCTTGATAACTCGGGGATGATGCCCCCCTCGGGATAATTTGTTATTCCTCATATCTTTTAACTTCTAGTACTTCTAGCATTTCATGTACGTTTTAGAGGGAGAAGAAGGTTGGCTATATAGGAATTTTAAGTATGATAGAGAGCACTAAGAAGTACTAGAAGTTAAAGGAATATGAGGAATAACAAATTAATGAATGAGCTCTTCTTTCCGGCTTTCAAATGCTTATCAGATGGGCCACGTAACATCAGAGCTCATACCACAGAAGGTTAATGGAAAGCCGCCTGATTTTTTTTAATCCCCGAGAAATCAATTTGGAGCCGACCTTAGGGCCAACCGCAGCCTTCATAACTCGGGGATGATGCCCCCCCACCCCCCCCACCCACCCACCCAATTGAAAGACACCTTATCTCCAGAGTCATCAGTATTTGTTCAATAACAAGCTAGAAGTGAGATCTCCAGAGGACTTCCCCTCCTTATCTCAACAAGTCTCTGGAACTTAGAAACATAGCCACAAACAATACCAGGTCCCTAGAAGAGCGTGTAGGTATATTACAGTCTGAGTCTAGTGGTCTATGGCTGTATGCACTTCCAATTGCCTACAGGACATGCATTACAAAAACTTAAAAGAGCATAGAAGCCTTTTAGGTGGCCAGATGCACTCATTTAACATACATTTAGTTGGTAAATCCCCAAAATTGGCCTGTAAGTGCATCATCCCAACACCAAATAGTAATTTTCTTAAAGAGGTGCCACTAGCCATCATAGGTTTTTAGAACTAAAGAATAGTTACATGAGCTATTAAAAGAAAGGAAATGGCAAGAAGTCCTACACATCAGATGTAGGGGTATTTAATGGAGAGAATACTTATATGGTCGACGCAAAATAGCTTTGAAGGGATTTCATCTTCCTTTTTACCGATAATTGTGGCGTCTGGGCCAGTTTGCGTGTATCTCAACTAATTCCAAGGGGTACCTACATGTTACCTTCCACCAGCAGAGGTACTGGGTGGATTTCACCTTCTTTCTTATCACATCCTCTCCTTTTTACTTCTAAGTAATCCTCTTCTCTATAACAGAATATCTAATTTGAACTTCCACTCTCATGCAGAATTTATAAGATAATGTTTTCAACCACCAAATTATCACGGTTGAAACGCCATTTCATCTAGATAGTATTGTGGAAGGCGGAAACCATAGAAAAGCACCAAGTTGCGATGGCTTTTAGCACAAGGCACAATTAAAGCATGGATTTTCAGTTAAAAGCAAATGGAGGAAATATATCCATGTGCATATAATTGTATATAATGCAAGAAAAACACTTTTACACAAAAAACAAACATTTATTCGGAGAAAATTGAAAGAAAACGCCATGAAGTGAAATATAAGAAGTAAATTATGTCAATCAAATTCAACCAATTTTAAGATTCTGATTTAGATGCAACGATGCCTTTTAAGTGTCAAATTTAATGAGTCAACTACATTCTAATTTCATATCTTATCACTTTTTCCCCTTCTCCAGTTAATTACCTGAACGCCGCCATGGCCAGTAGTACAGGGAATAAGGATTGGACCAGGTAGATCTCTGGGAACAGCAACTTGAACAGGGACACTGAATCCTTTGCGAAGAGGTACATTATTACTATTTTGAGCTCCTTCACCTACGTTGTCCTCTTCTTCTCTCACTTCTTGCCCTTCGTCCTTTGAAAACCCTAGAAACCCGGCTAATCTCCTAAGTATACCCATTCACTTTGTAGTTCTAACTTCTAAGTAGATACACATGCATTTCAAGTACCAGCAAATGAAGGCAACAGCGAATGGCTCACAAATCCTAAATCGACGGCAGATCTTAAGTCTTACGTCTTCGACTTGACTGGTGATCGGCGAATCGCTAAGTACAGATGAGGATTATGATGATGACTAATTTAGAGGTGCCACGAGCTGGAAAAAAAAAATAGAAAATGCCTTCTGTTTCACTACCTCAATTAACCACAAAATATCGTAGAAGGACATAGACTCATGGTCAATAACTTAGGGGTGTTCGCAGAAAACCAAAAAATTCAACTGCATAAAGTAAAATATATTTGTCATTGATAAGAATGGACATTGGGCCTAACTCAATCCCAAAAGCTAGCTTATGAGGTGAGGATTGCCCAAGCCATATAAGGAGACCAAGGACCTCAAATCCATCCGATGTGGGATAACTCAACACCCCCCATCACGCCCAGATCTCTGGAGCGTGGACAACATAAATGGGGGCCCAACATCGGCAACAATAATTGGGATGGGCCTGGCTCTGATACCATGATAAGAATGGACATTGGGCCTAACTCAATCCCAAAAGCTAGCTTATGAGGTGAGGATTGCCCAAGCCATATAAGGAGACCAAGGACCTCAAATCCCTCCGATGTGGGATAACTCAACAGTCATCGAAGAGAACAATACTCGTAAAGATGAAATAAATATCTATCATCCAATGATAAAAATCGTCATTGTACGGAACGTCCTATTTGGTCGCCCTTATTTACTCTATACCCATTTTTTAAAAATGTTTTAATGTGTACCTACTTTTTAAATAAATTCAGCCTCCTTTCTCCTCCTTTTTGTCCTTCTTCGTTTTCTTCTTCTTCTTTTTACTGTTGGAATTGGTGTTGTTATGAAATTTTAGTTTATGGGATGATTGTCATAAATAAGTTAGTAAACAATAATAATTGTGTTCTTTTCATGTTTATTTTTTTCAAAATTTATGATTTAGATAATGTTGGCAATCTGATTATTTATCTAGTATGTTGAAAAGCTTTTTCAAAAACTTCAGCTTATATAATGCTGAAGTTTTTACAAATAAACTAAATATCTTCAACATCTACTGTTGAAGTTTTCGAAAAAACTTTATGACAAAACTAATGAATCCAGGACAAAGTAATTTCAGCTTTTAGTGCTAAAGTTTTTACAAATGAACTAAATAACTTCAGCAGCTTCTGCTGAAATTTTTGAAAAAGCTTATCCAGCACAAAAAAATTTCAGCTTATTTAGTGCTGAGGTTTTTATAAATGAAATAAATAACTAAAGCATCTTCTGCTGAAGTTTTTGAAAAAGTTTAATGACAATCCCGAATCGAGGAAAGATTGACTCTGTTTTATAATCTGCGAACACAAAAATCTGGGTAAGGAATGAAGTAGTTCAGTCCGGGTTCATCTCATCCATTCGATCACTTGCATCCAACGGCCCTTGGGACTTTCCCCTTCTTAAATAAGACTGTCCGAATCCCTCAGACTAAACCTAGTCCTAAATAACCCCTTCATCTCCTTCTCTCATCTCTCTTATCAGAGAACGCCTCCCTTGGGCGAATCCGTCATTTGTGCCGGCAATAGAACTCTGATCAACCCCAAACTTCGACCATACAATCCTCACTCACCCTTGATTCCCAATCTACCCCTACATTCTTCCAATTCCTCACCAAATGGAATCAATCTTGGATCTGAAAAGAAAAGGCAGAAGACAAAGAAATATTATCCAAGTTTCCAGTTTTAATAAGAGATTAAGAGTCGAAACTGGCTTTGTTCGTCCGTTCTTAACGAGAACACACGATTAAGGCCAATTTAGGCTCAAAATCAAGGGTTCCGGAAGTCCGTTCTAATCCCACTGTCCGTTGCCTTTCGAGCATCTCCATTTAATTTTTTTTGCCTTAATTTCATGCTCGTCCCCACTGATTCTTTCGTTTCTTTCTCGTGGTATTTTATTTCTGTATGCATGCTAAGCTTAAGATGATCTTCTGTCAGCATTTATCCCGATTTATTTGATTCTTCTTGTTTGATTTTGCTTAAGTTCCCTCCTATTTTTATTTTTCATTTAAATTCCTGGATTCAGGAGTTCATGTAACTCCGTTTGGCCCTTTTCTTTATGTTTGTTGTTTGGTTTTGATTTGTTAATTGGGCTATGTAGATAGAGGCCCAAAGAGAGGGGTTAGACCGGGTTTTGCAAGCCTAGGTTTGGGTATTGAAACATTGGGTCGACTTGACCTTACCCGTTTGGGTTCCCTGTGATAAATATTTGGGGTTTGAGCGATAGTTTAGGAAATTGGCTTAGGGAATCTTGCATAACAGACTAGGGAAACTTCTAGTAAGCTTGGGTTTGGGACTATTTTAAAATTTTGATTTCTAAACTAGGGACTGTTAAGAAAAAACCAAAGTGTAAAAAGGGTCTAATTGCAAAATTTGACTTCTTAAAGCTACCCTAATACCTTGCCTATAAATGTACTTTTACTTGGCATTCAAGAAAAAAAGGGACAAAAATTCTGAAAAATTAAAAACGACTGAAAAATTCATAGAATTACATCCATTGAATTTCTTCTGTGATTCATAAGGTTTTCAATTTCTGAAGCAAATTCTGATTCATCTGCGGTTGAAATAAATTGAATTTGGGCTTTTTAAAAGTTTGATTTGAAGTAGCTGGGTTATTGTTCGATTAAAATTGGTTTTTTGGACTGCAACACATCATTTTTTTGGTTTGAAATTGGTTTTGCTGGTTATTTCTTGCTGCTGGGTTCTGCTATATTGCTTCTTGGCTACTGACATCACATTGCTTTATTTCCTTTCCTATTTCGGGTACATTTTGGCCCTATGGATATCACCTAAGTGTAGTTTGAATTGTGGATCTGTAAAAATTAATGAAATATGATGCTATTATTTGAGCTTCATCTCTTTTTCTTTCAATTTCATACACAACATGTAATAATTAGTTTGAAATATTTTGATCAGTATATTTTTCAATGAGTATGATGTAGTCAAAATCTAGAACATGTTGGTTCATTAGGGGTTGCTCCTTTACATTTTGTTTTTACCAAACTCTATATTCATTGTTGGATTTTGTTGCCCTGTGTGCTCATCTCTATCTTTACTTTTTGAATCTGGCTTATACTAATGGAACAAATTATGAGTTTAGCTATCTAGTTTACATGAGTTAGAATCGAAATCATTTTCAGTCAAGTTGTAGTATTAAATTTATGTTAGTACAGCTGGAATTAATGGATTGTTTGGTGTGGATTTCTAATTGTTTGGGGAAGGAGACAAGCTTGTATCTAGATCAGTTGGAACTGTCCTAATGGCATACTCATCATCCTAGAAGGGATACAAACTTTATAAAATCTTAAGCAATTCTTTTTTTTCTTGTAAGAAGGGATGTCAAGTTTATGGAGCATGTTTTTCCTATCCAATTGCTCAAGGAAGGAAAATTGTATTTATTCCCTAATGGTGTACTGGACTTTCTAGTCATTAATGATGCAGGTTAACTTCATGGTTAATATGGTCCAGACCAAGCCACACAACCACATGACACTTTAATCAAAGCAAATGCATATATTCATGGTGAAGAAATGCAAATTCCATTAGCAGATATACAACATCAGCACCCTATTTCTCTAGAACAAGAGACATCTAACCATGGTGGACACCGGCCAAGAAAGTCAACCAGAACTACAAGGGTTCCTATGTGGATGCAAGATTATATCTACAATGGTCCTTAATGAGGTCATAAAGCAAGCATGATTGCAAATGTCCAATGCAAGACTACTTGACACATACCAGACTATCCACTAAGTTCCAAGTAAACTTACCAGTACAAGATATCATATGAATTATGAAGAAGCTGCATTAGATTCCAAATGGATGGAGGCCATAAATCAAAAACAGCAGGCACCCAAGGATAATGGAACCTGGACTTTGGTTTTCTTACAAGCAGGGAAGACGCCTATTGGATGAAAGTGGGTGTTCAAGATAAAGTACAAAGCTAGTGGGGAGGTTGAAAGATACAAGGCACGACTAGTTGCTACAGGATATAATCATATAGAAGGTCTAGACTATCAGGAAATATTTTCCCCTATAGCTAAGACAGCGACAGTAAGAGTAGCCATAGTTTTAGCTGCTGCTAACAAGTGGAATCTGTTAGATAATACGCTTAACGCTAGGGGGGAGGGTGAATAGCGTTATAATAAAATTTAGCGTAAACTTGCGGAAATTAAAATTTGCAGGAAGTAAATAAGTGCGATAAATAATAACTTACACACAGATATATCCTGGTTCACCACAACGTGTGGCTAGTCCAGTCCCCGAGAGACTCTCTCGAGATTTTCCACTAACGTGTCAAGCTTCCGGGTGCTTAACAAACCTTTACAACTTGAGGACGCAAGCCTCAACACCTTTGCTCGGAGTTACAACACTCCAAGACTTCAACCAAGGAAACACAAGTTCCTTACAACAAGAGAATTACAATTCTCTTACAAGTGTATACAACACTAAAACACTTAAACAAAATACTCCTTAATGAGTAGATATGAGTAAAAGAAGTAAGCTCTGGATCACAACAACTTTGGACAAGAATATGGCTCTCAAAAGCTTTATGAAATTGAATATAAAATGATAAACAAAAGTATGCAAGCATATAGCAATGTAATGATCTGTTGTAGTATGTTGTTGTGTTTAAAACACTGAAATGAAGCTGTATTTATAGTTGAAAAACTTGGCATTACCGTTGCCTAGTTGCCAATTAAGAGTTGCTGATTTTACTCACTGACAATCGATTGTCAAACCCCAACAATCGATCGTCTGCCAGTCAGATCAAAATTCAATCCCAGATTTTACGCATGATAATCGATTACTTACAATCCATAATCGATTACTGGCAACGTTCAAAAAATCCTTTCCAGATTTTACCACAAACAATCGATTGTCCAGAATCAACAATCAATTACTCAGCAACGTTCAAAAAATCTTTTCCGGATTTTAATCAAAACAATCGATTATATCAAATCAATAATCGATTACCCAATAACGTTCAAATTTTTTTTTCCGCATTTTAATCAAAACAATCGGTTATATCAAATCATTAATCGATTACCCAATAACGTTCAAAAAATCTTTTTCGGATTTTAATCAAAACAATCGATTATACAGAGTCAATAATCGATTACCTGACGGTATTTGAAAACTTTACGACAACGGTCAGCTTCACAATCGATTGCACAAAGTTAACAATCGATTACTTATCAGTTTTTGAAAAACATTTTAGACACCGCCTCTTGACAATCAATTGTTATATACTCACAATCGATTATTTAATAAATTTGAAAATCACTGGAAGTCACTGCCTCAACACAATCGATTGTCATTAGTTCACAATTGATTATTTTGTGACTTTGAAAAATCTGAAGGACACTGTCTCTTCACAATCGATTGTCATTAGTTTCACAATCGATTATTCTGAGTTTTGAAAAACTTTGATGGACACTGCCTCATCACAATCGATTGTCATAAGGTTCACAATCGATTGTCATGCAGGTTTGAAGAAACCTGATGTTCACTGCCTTAACACAATCGATTGTCGTTAGTTCACAATCGATTGTCATGCAGTCTTGGCTTAAAACAATCGATTATCATTAGTACATAATCAATTATCTTAGTCCAGTTTTCAGAGGCATTTAAAAATCATTTTGACTAATGAAAATATGCATGATTTAAAATCATTTAGCATTAAATTAAATATGCATGATTTTGGAAAATAGTTTTATGAGAGAAGCCATGTTACAAGTCAAGTTGTAGGATCAAGATCACAATTAAGAATGACTCAATTAAACTATAAAACTTTGTCTTGAGCTTGAATCTCGATGTATATCAATTGTGCGCTTGTTTCTTGAACTTTGTCATATATCAATTTTCGCTTCGTTTGTCATTCATCAAAACCTATACAAAAGAACACACGTTTTAGTATATTGCATTGAGGACGTGTTTCCAACAATTTCTCCCTTTTTGATAATGGCAAACATTAAGCGGGATATGCAATGCAAGCAATTTATATTGACGATTCAAGACAAGTGTATACATGCAATAAGTATGCACTTTGTTCCCCCTCAATATATGAATTCCCCCTTAATTGAAGCTTATAGATATTGAGAGTGCATACCCGTTATCTTCCCCCTTTTGCCATTAGCAAAAATAACATAATAGTAATATGCTAAAGATGTAAATAAAACTTGTTTATTTAAAAGAATATAGCAACATCAACCCGAATAATAGCAACATAATCGATTATTGATACTAAATAATCGATTTTTAGATGACGGAAACCGATTGTTGTACGTCAAGCTTTATAATTCCCCTTTCCTTTGGCGCGATACCTGCAAAAATCGTTAGACGTCTCCGACGCTCAAGTTAGAACTCATGTAATAAAAAATTGCAATGCATGACTTAGATCAACGTGGAGTCAAGGATCCCGAGTTCACTGCGAATTCGGAAGAAGGACTCTTTCTCTAAAGGCTTTGTAAAGATGTCTGCAAATTGGTTTTTGGTTTCAGCAAATTCAATTTCGACATCGCCTTTGAGAACGTGATCTCTAATAAAATGATGTCTAATTTCAATGTGTTTCGTTCGCGAATGAAGAACGGGGTTCTTCGTCTAGCATATGGCACTAGTATTATCACATCTAAGAGGGATATGATCAAGACTTAGGCCATAGTCCAAGAGTTGTTGTTTCATCCATAGGATTTGAGCGCAACAACTCCCCGCGGCTACATATTCAGCCTCGGTTGTGGACAACGCAACACTTACTTGTTTCTTGCTAAACCAAGAAACGAGAGAGCTACCGAGCAAATGGCAAGTGCCACTAGTGCTCTTGCGGTCCAATTTGCATCCAGCAAAATCGGAATCGGAGTAGCCAACAAGTTGGCATGAAGAGCCTTTTGGGGAACCATAGACCCACATTTGTAGTACTGACAAGATACCTTAAAATCCGTTTTACCGCAGTAAGGTGAGACTCCTTCGGACACGATTGATAACGAGCGCATAAGCACACGCTAAACATGATGTCCGGACGACTAGCAGTAAGATAAAGAAGAGAGCCAATCATACCTCGATACTTTTTGGTGTCGACTTCCTTACCTTTCTCATCTTTGTCTAGATGATCGGATGTGCTCATGGGAGTTGCCATTTCTTTTGCATTGTTCCTCTCAAATCGTTTCAGCAATTCTTTGCAATATTTGGCTTGACAAATGTATGTACTTTCTTTCATTTGCTTTACTTGTAATCCCAAAAAGAATGTTAACTCACCCATCATAGACATCTCAAATTCGCTTGTCATTAAATCGGAAAATTCCTTGCATAAATCATTGTTAGTAGCACCAAATATAATATCATCTACATATATTTGAACTAACAAAATATCATTGTTTTTATGCTTAACAAAGAGAGTTGTGTCAACTTTCCCCCTAATGAAATCATTTTCCAAAAGAAACTTACTCAATCTTTCATACCAAGCTCGGGGAGCTTGTTTTATACGATAAAGAGCCTTTTTGAGTTTGAAAACATGATCGGGAGATTTAAAGTTTTCAAAGCCGGGGGGTTGTTCAACAAAAATTTCTTCTTGAATAAAACCGTTTAGAAAAGCACTTTTCACATCCATTTGATATAAATTGAAATTCATAGAAGAGGCAAATGCAAGCAATAAGCGAATAGCTTCTAATCTAGCTACGGGAGAATATGTTTCCTCATAGTCAATACCTTCTTCTTGATTATATCCTTTTGCTACAAGCCTAGCTTTGTTTCTAGTGATTATACCATTTTCATCTAGTTTATTGCGAAAAACCCATTTCGTACCAATTATGGTATGACCTTCGGGTCTTGGCACCAAATCCCAAACGTCATTGCGTTCGAATTGGTTAAGCTCCTCTTGCATTGCCAAGGTCCAAAATTCATCCTCAATTGCTTCTGAGATGGTTTTGGGTTCAATTTGAGAAACAAAAGCAGTATGTTCTAAGGCATTTTTGAGAGAGTTTCGGGTACTTACCTTGTCTCCAACGTTGCCAATTACCTGTTCAAGAGGGTGATCTTTGATCGTCCTCCACTCATTTGGCACTTTTGTTTCTTTCTCCAATTGTGGCGCTTCTTCCCTTGGTTGTTCCTTAGTTACATCTTTATTTTCCTTGGGTGGTTCCTCTTGTATTTTGTCTTTCAAGCTGTCTAAGATGCCTGCAAGATCAAAACCGGAATCCTTTCTCGCCAAGCGAGCATTATTTTCGGAAAATACAACATGAGGGGATTCCTCCACAATTTGGGTTCTTTTATTAAAGACCCTATATGCTTTACTACGTGAGGAATATCCAATGAAAATACCTTCATCCGACTTAGCATCGAATTTACCCAATTGGTCTTTGCCATTGTTATGAACAAAACATTTGCAACCAAAAACTCTAAAATGGGAAATATTTGGTTTTCTACCCTTATAAAGTTCGTAGGGGGTTTTCATGAGTATCGGCCGAATTACTACTCTATTTAGAACATAGCAAGCGGTACTCACGGCGTCCGCCCAAAAATGTTTGGGTATCTTAGCTTCGTCGAGCATGGTTCTAGCCATCTCTTCGAGACACCTATTTTTCCTTTCCACCACCCCATTTTGTTGTGGTGTACGTGGAGCGGAAAAGTATGCTCGATTCTGAGTTCGTCACAAAAGTCCGCGAAGAGATTGTGATCAAACTCTCCCCCATGATCACTTCTAATTGAAGTGACGGTTGTTTCTTTCTCATTTTGAACACGCTTAAGAAAAAATTTAAAATTTTGAAAAGCATCACTTTTATTGGCAAGAAATAAAGTCCAAGTAAATCTCGAGTAATCATCAACAATCACAAAAGCATATTCATTTCTTCCTAGACTTTCAATGCGAGAGGGACCAAATAAGTCCATATGAAGCAATTGCAATGGTCTAGGAGTTGAAACAATGTTTTTAGATTTGAAAGATGCTTTTGTTTGCTTCCCCTTTTGACACGAGTCACAAATAGAGTCATTTTCAAATTTTAAAAAGGGAAGACCAACAACTAAGTTTTGAGAAATCAATTTGTTCAAAAGATGCATATTGATATGTGCTACTCTACGATGCCATAGCCAAGTATCATCCTCTTTACTCATTAGACAATCAACATATTCGGGTGAGGAATTAGCAAGATCAACCATATAAATATTATCAACTCTAAAACCACGAAGTATGATTTTGAAATCACTACGTCTAAATACTAGGCATTCATCCGAATCAAATAGAGCAAGATTTCCCTTGTCACATAATTGGCTTATGCTCAAGAGATTATGCTTCAAACCTTTCACAAGTAATACATGCTTAATAGAGGATTTTTCATCCTTACCGACCGAGCCGATGCTGATGATCTTTCCTTTATTGTTATCACCGAAGATAACACTTCCTCCTTCTTTGTGCTCTAATTGAAGGAATTTGGATTCATCTCCCGTCATATGCTTGGAGCATCCACTATCAAGGTACCATAGTACACTTGATCCCTTCAAGCACACCTACAAAACAAATTAATGTTCTTTAGGTACCCATGCCATCTTGGGTCCTTGGGGGTTAGGCATATTATAGTGATGCGATTGAGTAACATGTCTATGACGTGTAAAGCATGCAGGAGCAATATGACCAATACGTCTACAATAATGACAAGTCACATTTGGGTTATGCATCCTTCTAGGTTCATAGTAACTAGACGGATGAAAATTGCTTACTCTATTTTGACCACTATGACTATTTCGCATTTCATGAGAATTATTTCTCCTACTATGAGCTCTAGGATGGGCAGCATTTCTAGAGTGATTGTTTCTCGGTTGAGGGCCATTGCTAGGTCTTCTAAGGGGTTCAAAATTTGGCCTAAAATATGCATCATTTCTAGGGTGACTATTTCTAGGTGGTAAGTCATTCCTAGATCTTCTAAAATGTTCAGCATTTTGTCTAGCATGCATATTGGCTCTAGAGTTGTTGTTTCTAGGATACGCATTTCTATCGTTAATCCTAGGTTGAGCTTTAGGTTGTTGGGGTTTAGCTGCAACCTTTTCTTCATTTTTAAAGCCTATTCCATGCTTGGTTGATTTCAAGTTAACAAGAACATCATTCAAGTTTTTGTGCAAAGAATTAAACTTATCTAATGTACCTTTAAGCCTACTTACTTCATTCTTAAGAAGCAAACAAGAAGTGCAATTTCTAGTAGAGCTTTCGGGCTTATCGGAACTTCTTTTTCCAAAAAACTTGTTTTCCTCTTTCAGCTTCTCATTTTCTAAAACCAGTTTTTCTAAATCCTTTTCTTTCAAAGAGAGCTGTTTTTGAAAATCCTTTTCTTTTAATGAAGCATTTTCTTTTATGCCCTTAACAGTTTTTGAAGCCTTAATAAACTCAGCATATAATTCATCAAAAGCAGTTCGCATTTCTTCAAGAATAAAGAATTTTTTAGACGAAATTTGACATACCTCATCTTTGTTGTCTTCTTGTGCCATAAGGCAAAGATTTGCTGCTTCGTCTTCTTCTCCTTCGCTTGACTCATCTCCGGAGTCGCCTCCCCAAGAAATGTATGCACGTTGCTTTTTAAAAGGTTTCTTCTCCTTTTTGATGTTTGGGCAATTTGATTTGATGTGCCCGGTTTCACCACATTCATAGCACTTGACTTGTTCGCCTTGCTTTTTGCCCTTGCGTTCATACTCCTTGCGCATGAACTTTTGAAATCTTTTGATAACGAGTCCAAACTCGTTGTCTCCTTCCTCATCAATTTGCGGTTGGCTTGTGCTCGCCTTTAGAGCTATTCTTTGCCTCCTTTGATCATCAACAAAAGGGTTAAGAATAGTAGATTCATAGGTTTTAAGGTTACCTCTTAGTGCGTCGATGGTGACGTTTGAAACGCCAATGGATTCTTGAATTGCATCGGCCTTTGATCTCCATGCCGGTGTGAGACTTCTAAGAATTTTTCGAACGAGCTCTCTATCCGTGAATGTTTTCTTGAGAGCATGTAAGTCATTTACGATTATTGAAAATCGCTCAAACATTTCGTCCACCTTTTCACCTTCCTTCATGTGAAATAATTCATAAGAATGGGTTAGGAAATCAATTTTTGCTTCCCTTACCTGGTCCGTACCTTCGTACGTGACTTCTAGCTTGTCCCACATCCCCTTTGCCGTTGTACAACACGATAGTTTCCTGTAATCGTCAGCATTAACAGCAGAATATAATAAATTTATTGCTTTAGCATTATTTTGAACCTTTCGAATGTCATCCGCGTCATACTCATCCTCGGACTTGGGAACCCATTCGTTTTCCACCTTCTTTGTTGGAATTTGGTTTCCCTTCATTATCACCTTCCAAAGGTGAAAGCTGTTTGGACTGAACGAAGATCTTCATCCTCTCCTTCCAGTATGTGTAATTTGTACCGTTGAATAGAGGTGGTCGTGTGGAGCACTGTCCTTCTTCAAATCCTGCAAAAGAATCACGAGTAGAAGCCATGGATGGTTCTCTCAAACTGTTAATTTTTCAAAGAGTTGGGCTCTGATACCAATTGTTAGATAATACGCTTAACGCTAGAGGGGGGGGGGTGAATAGCGTTATAATAAAATTTAGCGTAAACTTGCGGAAATTAAAATTTGCAGGAAGTAAATAAGTGCGATAAATATAACTTACACACAGATATATCCTGGTTCACCACAACGTGTGGCTAGTCAAGTCCCCGAGAGACTCTCTCGAGATTTTCCACTAACGTGTCAAGCTTCCGGGTGCTTAACAAACCTTTACAACTTGAGGACGCAAGCCTCAACACCTTTGCTCGGAGTTACAACACTCCAAGACTTCAACCAAGGAAACACAAGTTCCTTACAACAAGAGAATTACAATTCTCTTACAAGTGTATACAACACTAAAACACTCAAACAAAATACTCCTTAATGAGTATATATGAGTAAAAGAAGTAAGCTCTGGATCACAACAACTTTGGACAAGAATATGGCTCTCAAAAGCTTTATGAAATTGAATATAAAATGATAAACAACAGTATGCAAGCTTATATCAATGTAATGATCAGTTGTAGTATGTTGTTGTGTTTAAAACACTGAAATGAAGCTGTATTTATAGTTGAAAAACTTGGCATTACCGTTGCCTAGTTGCCAATTAAGAGTTGCTGATTTTACTCACTGACAATCGATTGTCAAACTCCAACAATCGATTGTCTGCCAGTCAGATCAAAATTCAATCCCAGATTTTACGCATGATAATCGATTACTTACAATCCATAATCGATTACTGGCAACGTTCAAAAAATCCTTTCCGAATTTTACCACAAACAATCGATTGTCCAGAATCAACAATCGATTACTCAGCAACGTTCAAAAAATCTTTTCCGGATTTTAATCAAAATAATCGATTATATCAAATCAATAATCGATTATCCAATAACGTTCAAAAAATCGTTTCCGGATTTTAATCAAAACAATCGATTATATCAAATCAATAATCGATTACCCAATAACGTTCAAAAAATCTTTTCCGAATTTTAATCAAAACAATCGATTATACAGAGTCAATAATCGATTACCTGACGGTATTTGAAAACCTTACGACAACGGTCAGCTTCACAATCGATTGCACAAAGTTAACAATCGATTACTTATCAGTTTTTGAAAAACATTTTTGATACTGCCTCTTGACAATCGATTGTTATTACTCACAATCGATTATTTAATAAATTTGAAAATCACTGGAAGTCACTGCCTCAACACAATGATTGTCATTAGTTCACAATCGATTATTTTGTGACTTTGAAAAATCTGAAGGACACTGTCTCTTCACAATCGATTGTCATTAGTTTCACAATCGATTATTCTGAGTTTTGAAAAACTTTGATGGACACTGCCTCATCACAATCGATTGTCAAAAGGTTCACAATCGATTGTCATGCAGGTTTGAAGAAACCTGATGTTCACTGCCTTAACACAATCGATTGTCATTAGTTCACAATCGATTGTCATGCAGTCTTGGCTTAAAACAATCGATTATCATTAGTACATAATCGATTATCTTAGTCCAGTTTTCAGAGGCATTTAAAAATCATTTTGACTAATGAAAATATGCATGATTTAAAATCATTTAGCATTAAATTAAATATGCATGATTTTGGAAAATAGTTTTATGAGAGAAGCCATGTTACGAGTCAAGTTGTAGGATCAAGATCACAATTAAGAATGACTCAATTAACCTATAAAACTTTGTCTTGAGCTTGAATCTCGATGTATATCAATTGTGCGCTTGTTTCTTGAACTTCGTCATATATCAATTTTCGCTTCGTTTGTCATTCATCAAAACCTATACAAAAGAACACACGTTTTAGTATATTGCATTGAGAACGTGTTTCCAACAGAATCCATATCAGATGGATGTATATGATGCCTTTTTACAAGGAGATCTCACTGAAGAAGTCTATATGTGTTTGCCACAGGGATTTCCCAGCTAGGGGGAGAAAGTAGGTTGTCACTCCTCATTTTTGGCTACTATAACAAGGCGAAGGGCGTAGATAAGGAAGTCTTTTCAATTAAGGACAATCAAAACGGGATTCAATTATTTAAAAGAATTTTCGAGTCGCCGCTTGGGAGATTTATAGTGTCCCAAGTCACTGTTTAGAATCCCGAATCGAGGAAGAATGACTTTGTTTAATAGTCCGCGAACCAGAAGTCTGGATAAGGAATTCTGTTAAATCGAGAGAAAGTGTTAGGCTTCCCAAATTTGAAGGTTATAGCAGGGTCGCTCAACTGTTATATTTGGCTTAAATTATCTGATTTTGGACAATCATGAACCTATATGCATTTGAATTTTTTAACCGCTTTTATTATTATTGTTTTATAGAGAATTACAACGTCTTTAAAACATGTCTCGAACCACGTCACATAAATGTACCCGTGGTTTTTGGCATATTTCTACTTCATGGAGATTTAGATTTGGGTCACATAAATGTGCACCCGAATTTAGAAAAGGTAAAATTATTAATGATGCACCTAAAAGCTTCTATCGCGTTATTATCTTTGCGGGAAGCCGTGAAATTCGATAAACGTCGTGTCTCGAATTTTTAAATATTTTAATATATATTTCACAAGGGCCATGCTATTTATGGATTCCGTTTGGTGCGGCACGCCTCGTTGTTAGTTATTTTATTTAAAGTCCAGACCTAAAAGAACCACTACACTTTTGTCTCTAAAAGCTTTGATCAATTATTAAGAGATCCAATTCTCCAATTCGAATCCAAATTTAGATGGGAGCATTATAGTGTTCAAACTAATCACTGGGCTTATAAATCAGCCCAATGGGGATGAATTTCAACCAAGTCCATTAACAAATTACACCTATTATTCCAAATGCACGCCTATACACTAAAATTGTTCAAGATTTTTTAGGAAAGGAAAAGCATTGAATTAAATAAACATCCCATGAATTGCTGCAAATTCTTAGGAAATCAAAGAACAATATTGAACAAATTAAAATGACCACGAACTATACATGAAATATTGAACTCGAAAGAAGTCTATACTAACACATTAAAGCACTGTTTTTACAACGTCAAGACTCAAATGCTGAAACGAAACTGAGGGCCATATGTTGACTCTATTGCTCCTGTTAAAAAACTAGCGTCAAAATTTATAACACTATAGCTTTGCGCTAACTCATTTGATACATTTCTACTACTAACACAACTAATCAAACTGCTCAACAAGAGGCCAAACAGTCCATATTTTCTAATCATAGATCCTAGTGGGATGAAAATCACACTTAACACAAATGAGAGTCTATATAGTCCATATGAACAGTCCTGCTACACACAATTGATGCTAGGCTCTACTATTACTCAATTCTCATAAGAATTACAAGTATGAATGGAAATTAACGCAGAAATCAATATGAATAAATTAATTATTCATACAGAAGGGTAAATGAAGTTGTTGATATGATCCTTTACATATTTAAAGCTGAGGAGTACCTGGTAACCAAAATACAAAAAGGGAGGAAGGAGTCAGCAACAATTTCCAGTGATCAACAACAAATGATAAGCAATACACCAGCAATACTCAGCTTGGTAACCAAGTTTAATTAGAGGAAACCATACGCAACTTAAAAAACGACCTTAAATGACTTGAAAATATACTCAGGAGCTCCAGAAATACCCAAACCTAAATTATTTGATGCAAAAACCCCAGAAACAATATCAAATTAACACTGAACTTATGTGGATCTCCAATGGAACAGTATTTATTGAATTTCTGTTGATAATAAAGTCCTAATGCCCAGGTTTCTGAAGGAACAACTCTAAAATATTCAAACTAGACTAACATTGTTGATTTTTGCCTTGAATTAGATTATAGTTGCAGGATGGATTTTTTGATTGTTGCTGGAAATTTCAGAGATTTTTTAGACTCCAAAATATCTGAAATTTTTAGAGTATTTTTCAGACTGTCTAACCCCATTTTTTGATGAATTGGGGTGATTTTTATAGCCAAAGGTTAGGGCGACCCCTTTATTTTATTTTAACAAGTAGTCACTCTTTTAATTTTCATATCTTGCCTACTTGGTCCTTCATTTTTTGACTTGTTCCCCAAGTTACTGCACTAAACTACTGATCTAAAATCTCTTTCTAGAAGAGTCTAAATGATTCTAGCATTGCTTCTTATTTAGAAGATACCTATACTATCCTTATTTTAATCCTAAAACTACCATAACCAAATAAAAAACCTATATTACCCTCTTAGTGTATCAGAATTACTATTTTACCAAGCTAAATCTTGCACTTAACTATTACTAACTTAGTGTATCAGAATTACTATTTTAATAAGCTAAATCTTGCAATTACATATTACTATCTAACAGCTATAACCAATCCACCATTAAACATGAACCACTAATCGAAGATAACCAAAAATCGTACTAAAAATTTAAGAGAAAACTACTGTACTAACATTCAAACTAAATACTGAATATAACTTAAACGAAATATGTAAAGCTGTAACTACCATGCCATTTTACCATTTGAAACTAGCCAGAATTGAAAACTGAAAAATATTATCCAAATATTAATCCATCAGTAGACTAAGCCGAACTTAAACTAAAAAAAACAAAATTAAAAACTAAAAAAATAAATTGAAGCACATCAGAGATTGGTCTTGGAAACATGGTGGAGAACTTGAATTTACAAATGCAACCGGACCAAAATCCACAATCATAATACAGAAATATTCAAGACTCCCAAAAACTAAGGCAAGTCGTCCACACAATAACAAATAAAAACAAACAGCAGAGAAGAAAAGAAAAATGGAACTCACTGATTGGTCTTCAATTAGACTTGCTGGATTCAATTTGAGTCTTCAAACTGGCCAAAACAAATATGCAACTTAGTTGAGAAACTCAAGCATCTTGAAAAAAAAAATCAACCTCAAAATTAGGTCAAATTCGGATTTAAAATTCGACAAGTTTCTTCTCATCTTTTATGGCATGGTAATGCTTTGCACACTGACAGTTTAATATATCGATGCTTTTATTCTTTATGTGTTTGAGAAAATTCTTGATTGACTCAGTCTTCTCATTGGCGGTAATTTTAATTTTGGATAAAGCGGTGAGCGGTGACACATTATGGTCCTTTTGAATATTTCATGAAAAAATTAGGCTAAAAATATGTACTGATAAAAAAGAAGTTGAACTTGCATAGCTGATGTTGGATTCAAAGAACCAAATAAATGCTTTTACGCAAAAAAAAAAAAAAAAAAAAGCTGCAATGCGACTCAGAATACACAAAGCTTGAGATTATTATTCCTGAGACCTTACCTCAATGTAGTACATTCAAATCTGCATTAAATCAATGATAAAGTTAGTTGCCTCTATTATATAGTTGCGATAGTTTTTGTCTGATAATCTGTAGTCATTAATCAAGATAGTGGGAAGATGGACCCTAAAAACTGCGGGGAACACTTGGAACATGCCAAAAATATAATAGAGGCAAAAATATTAGAAAGATCATGGACTGCAGGACTGATCTCATGGAGAATCAACAGCTACAAGGCACACTTAATGTCAAACTTAAGGCAGTGTGCTGCTTGGACAAGTTCCAAATCCAGAAATTGTATCTCGCCATGCTTCCTAACTTTGATAGGGTTGATTGGAAGAATCTGCTCTTGACTTCAAATGTCCAACCTCGACACAAATTTACTGCATGGTTGGCTGAATAGAGAAGGCTTCCCACTGTGGACAGATTAGAGAAATATGGCATTCAAGTTCCTCTACTGTGTGTATTTTGCAAGCAGCAGAATGAATCATTCTAGCACCTCTTCTTCGAATGCTGCATTACTAGGGGTCTTTGGTCCAGAATGTGCTGCTGGCTGGGCACTCAGAGACAAATTCTTGATTGGGACAATGAGTTGGTATGGATTTGTAGTAAAGCTCGTAGCCGTGCATGGCACAATGCAATTACTGCAGCTAGTTTTACAACAACCACTGCTTTAATATGGAGGGAGAGGAACAACATTCGATTTAAGAATTCAGTATATGACGAAGATTCACTAACCAGAGAAATTGCTCTGCTCCTTCACATAAGAGGAAGGCACAGTAGAAGCTGGCAAATTGGGCTACGACAACTCAATAATTTTCCTTAGTATAGCCCTTAGTTCTCCCTATACTAAATGATTTTGCGCTTCTTTTTGGTGAAACATGTTAGTATAGTGAATGCAAATAGAATGAGTAGTTGGTAGTCCAAACAACTACTATGGTGACACTTTGTAATTTTGTTTTGCTATATATAAATATAAGGTTTAACTAAAAGAAAAAAAAACAAGCCAAAAATAATTTTTCAGTTTAAATGTCAATTTGATGTGTCAGATGTTGGCTTTTTCAATGACTATAAGGTACTGTGACAGCGCCAATTTTATTTAACTTTTTGTTAGTGCTCCTACCGTGAATTGGAAAACCAGCTAAGATCATTTTTGTTTTTGTTGCTCGTTCTTTTCCAGAAGCTTGAAATACAAAAAGGATGCACAAGATTTTAACATTCTATAATCAGAAGCCACGAGAAGTTAGTTGCTACTAACATACATGTCTACAGAACCCTTCTCCTTTAGTTTTCAATTCTGTATGAAACGCTCAAGAAGCAAAGCAAAGAACAAACAAGTTCAATTACCCTGTATCTCTGGTATTCAAAGGCCAAAAAATGACGAGAATATTGCAAAATGCTTCGGTAAGTCCTATCATATTTGATCAAGGTTGAAACATTATTACCAAGCCGAAACATTATATCTGGAATGCGGATGAAATTGCCTGACTCTTCTTGATGTTCGAGTTGCTGCTTACGCTCATGCAAAGCACCATTGAGTGATATAGATCAAAGTTTGAAATTAATGAGCAAGCGAAGGTACTACAAATACATGGAATCTGTAACTTTCACTCCTAATATCCAAAACCAAGAGAGTTACTGGTACAGAATTTTACTCACCTGATCAGTTAGTCTCCATTCTCATTAATTTAAACAGTGGTCTCTATTGTCTCGCCGGAGCCCTTTTTGTCGATATTCCATGCTCTAATTGCTCTCTTTTGAAATGTTGTGATTCCTTTACAGCTGCAGTAAAAATCTGTACATTTTTCCTATGTTGTCCTCAAAGATAAGACTAATGAAATCAATCCTTTTAAGTTTTAACTTATAGGAGATATTAAATAAGTAATTATGTTGTACCAACGTATGTCATTTTTAATTTTATTAATTGAGTACATGATATGCTGTTATATCAAATTGTCGAACTTGGGCAACTTTTAAAGGAAAAGTTAATTATATTCGCGAGCTAACAGAAATATTTTTGGATTGATTAAAAAGATATGGTGAATACTTTCCTTCATATAATGTGCTTTGTTTGTTATTGAATAATTTTATTCTCAAAATGATGTTACTATTCCGGTGCTTCAGAGGTATGGTTGATGGATTGCGTATGGGTGTTCATAACACGTAGCGGAAGATAATAATAATCTTAGGTAGATTTTTTCATGTTTAAAATTTATTTACGTGTCAAAGATCGGATCTAAGACGTACCGGGTGAAGAGAGTCTCGTTTCAAAATCTTCGATAGTGCGAAGACTCTATGCGTATCCGCACCGAGACCGATCCTTGCTATCAACTCTTTGATCAATAAAACCCGTGAACAAATTGAACGAATAATATTGTGTTGAAATTTTTCTCAAAAATCTCAACTCAAATTAGAAGAACAAGAAATACTTTTCTTGCAATTGTATTTTCTCGCTTGGCTTTGTATTGCACCCTCACTTTCACAAAGTAGGGTTTCTTCTCAAGAAAAATTGAAAAACAAAAACTTTGCAAATTTTCTCCATCACCCTTTATATAGCATCACCTACAAACCCTTTTCCTATTTGGTTGAGGTAATAATTTTCCTAAGGTAATTATTCCATAAATAAATTTATGGAAAATTTGTATGGAAATTCCCAATTTCCTTTCTTACTTAACATGAGAAGTACCAAGAATTTCATTAGACTTTCTAATTTTATTAATATAATATTTTCTTATTGAAAAATATTAATCCCATTCCAAATAGGATAAAACTTCAATTAATTATCCAATTCAAAATTGGATTTATTAACAAGCCTTTATTAATATTATATTTTATATACATCTATTATATAAAATAATATTAATTATATATATCACATATATTCAACCAAGAGATATTATTTAATTTCTATTCTAAATAGAAACTTCAATTTATTCACAATATTAATTATAATCTTTGTGCTAGCAAAGAATATAATAATATTTTATTTTGGACTAATAACTAAATATATTTGACTAATTAAATTCTTTAATTTAATTATCAAATAATAAGTTAATTAATCCTTTAGCAAAGATCAGAACACTCGTTAATGTGCGACTCCATAGGTTCAATACTAAACCGGTAGTAAATTGATCATATCAATATACTAATCAAGGGTGGCGTCTAGCAACACTCCTTAACGACCGGATATCATGAAGTATACAATTTACTCTCAAGAACCAGTAGAAGAATAATGTAGTAATTCCTTCTGTCCTTATAGCTCTGGATCACCCTACGATATGGTTCAACTGTCAAATCCTAATAGGCGATCAACTATGTGTTCACGTCAAATATAATCGACCATTGAATGACCTAAGAAACTCATTTCTTCTTTCATTCAATTGCCCTGGCCAAGGTCTTAGTTTGGTCGTTTATAATTCATGACAACATGGAGCTTAAACTCATTACCAAGAGTTGACAGATTCCGTCTTGATCAATCACTAATTCTACAAGTATTTAATCGTACCCAATATCCTTTCAGCTATCTCCCTAGGGCCATAGGTGTCTAGTATCAAAGCACAATAAATAACTTGTCAATTACTATGACGATTTCAGGTCAAAGGAAACGGTTACATCACATTCTTCAAGAAAATATCCTATTGACAGTTTATGGTAATTCTAACCATTAGGAATTATCCAATGAGTCGGTTCAATGATCATATCTCTATATGCATCATCTATCTATGTGATTTAGTTAATGAGATCAACTAATCTTCATCCGATAAAGACGATCACATAAATATTGATCTAACCGGATTACTAATGTCCAAATTAATAATCCAACGATCAAGAACAAATTTAGATTAAATTGTAAAAGACTTTGCTTTCATTATCATGATCTCTATCACGATGACAAATCTCAAAATTTAATCAAGGACCTTATCAAATTAATCAAATAATTATTAATAATGATAAAATAATATCAATTGCAATATATTTTATATCAAATGACATTCACAAAAATATGTTCAAGTTAGCAAATATGATATTTGATCTAGAGCATATCTACTATATACTAAGGGTGTTCATTGGGCGGATTGGGCGGCTTTTTACTCTAACGGTTTGGCTTAACGGTTATCGGCTTTTAAATGTATTCATCCGTTAGCCACCAGATAAGATATCGGGCGGATTGGTATCGGGTTAGCTCTTATCGGGCGGTTACTGGGCGGTTTATCGATTTAATACCTAAGGGCTCAAATGTATTCTGTCCGCACACTGCATTCAATTTATAATGCAAGGCTGCAAGCTCAGTAGCTCACGCCTCACTGTCCAGTTTAGTACATCAGCAGACACTTACAAGAATCAATTTGCCACACACATATTTACTAGTATATTCAAACTTCTCCAAGTTATGTTGGATAGGAAGTAGATCTGGGAAGAAACATTCCTAGCATAACAGAATATTAGATAATTAGTTTTGTGGTGGGGTGGAGACAACACACACTATACTGTACAACACATACGGGTGGGGGTATTTGTTTAATTATTTTTATAATTTGGTTTTTTGTTTTTTATATTTAATATATATAATTATATAAATAAAAATAAATTATATATATATATATATATATATATATATATATATATATATATATATATATATATATATATATATATATATATATATATATATATATATATATATATATATATATATATATATATATATTCTTAACGGTTTAACGGATTACCCGTTAAGAAAATTGAATAATCCGCCCCCAATCCGATAAGCCGTTAATAAAAAAATTTTAATCCGTTCCCCGTCCGTTAAGCCGTTAAGCCGTTACCATTAAGCCATTAAGCTTCGGTTCGGTTCGGTTTCGGATCGATTTTGAACACCCCTACTATATACCTAACAATGGTCCTGTCCTTGAATCTATTATCAAAATTATTGAAGAATTAGCTTATCAACAAGCAAAAGAAGCTGATCAACTGCTTTCAAAAGGCAAATATTTGGGCGATATTCATCCTTCCCCTCTTTCCTTTTTCGTATACCCTTGCTACTATTAGCATTTTACCTACTCTCAACATCCTCCATTATTCCAGTAGTTTTCACTTTATTCCAAGAAATGAATCCTGTCGGGTCTTTTTCAATCTTAACTAGAAAACTTCATATACAATTAGCTTTCTCTGAATTTGCTCAAAGGGAAATATTTACTTGAGTCTATTCTTTATAGATCCTCTTCATGGGGTTCCGTATGGTCCGAAGGATATTATTGGCTTCCAAATCTTTCAAGGATCAAAGTTCTTGATGTTGAAGCTTGAATTTATAAAATGTATTGATAAATTAATGAATGTAACGGCCTCATTCAGAGGCAATCCTGTACGTGTGTTTGTATAACTTATACATACGGGTGATACAGGCCGAAATCTGCTGGTGTAGTTCTTGTTGCAAAATTAATCTCTGATTCTTTAGCATATGATATCATATCTGGTTTGCCAATAGAACAACAAATCCACGGAACATGGAAGCATTTTTTACTGTTTCTACAGCACTGACACTTAACTCTGGTTGTTTAATTAGGACAAAGTAGGACCATTTTATAGAAGTGCAGGAGATTGCGCAACGTCAATTACCTTCATTGTTTATTTTCTTCATTCATATACAATAACAACCCAGTATAATCCCATTTAGTGAGATTTGGGAAAAATAACGTATACGCAAATCTTATCCCTAGGAAGACTGTTTCCAAATAGACCTCGGCATCCTTTCCTCCATGAACTTCCCACTTGCAATTGGGGAGACTCGAACTCACAAGCAATCTCTCTTGTATTCCAAAGGTCATTGGGCCCGTGCTTCATCCATCTAGTATTACTATAAATTACAATTCTTCGCAAAGAAAAATATATTTTTGAAATTAAGATCACACTTTACGTATTTTTTTCCAAGTTAGAGAAAGCAAATAATTACCACATTAATTGGAACGGAGCGTACAGTGGTTATATGTTAGACAGGAATTAACCATCCAACCATATTTTCGCTGGTTTTCACTTTCTTTAATCTCTGCTTTTCCTAGTTCCGATCCTGCAATTTCATGTTTTTTCCCCTCATAACAGTACCTCCTTATATACATTATGCAATTTCCTCAAATGATGTAGTTAAGCTTTATCCAATTATTTAATAGACTGATCTTTCGCCAGAGGAATTGTGTTAAGAGTGTCTGAAATGTGAACCCATTTGAAGTGCTCTTCAGCACTTACTCCTATTTACCCATGTTAAAATTAATGCTAATTAAAATAAAATATATAAAATAAAAATAAAATATGTGTTTAATGTTGGACGGTAGTGTGAAAATTAATTTTAAGAAATTAAACATGTGAGTCAAAAAAAAAAATTGTAGACAAAAATGGTGGGTTGAATTTTTTGTATTGTTCACATTGTATTGTTAGGTGTGTTCATATTGTATGTTCACATGTAATGTTTAGCCTATATAAGGGTTGTGTACTCTATTTGCAAGTGATAAGAGAAAAATATACAAAAAAAAACTTTCATTTAGTTCTTCTTCATCTTTTATATTTTTTAGACATTTCATTTTTTCTTTCTTGATTAGCATATCAATTTTTCCAATGAAGTAATATTCCAACAAGTGGTATCAGAGCACAAGTCGATCAAACGGGCACAATTCCGGCACAACACTAGCATCATTCTAGCACAATTCAAGCACTAGTACAACACAATTTCCAACCCTATATCAGCACTAGTTCCTTCAAACAACACTACCATGGCCACATCAAGTTCAACTCAACTTGTTCCCGTCTTTAACGGAGAGAATTATGATTTTTGGAGCATCAAAATCAAAACCATCCTACGAGCTCATGACTTGTGGGAGGTTGTTGAAATTGGTGTTTCAAAAGAGGAGAAAACTCCTACTTCTGAAGATTCAAAACCAAGTTCATTGACAGCTTCATTGAAGGAATGGCTTAAAAAAGATGCAGATGCATTAGCCAAAATTCATGCAGCTGTCTCAGACTCAATTTTTCCAAGAATCATGAATTCTACTTCAGCAAAGCAAGCATGGGAGACGTTGCGGGACAAATTTCAAGGCACCGCAAAAGTTCGAGCAGTTAGAGTTCAAACTCTAAGAAGAGATTTTGAGAATCTCCGCATGAAAGAAGGAGAATCCATAAAAAATTTCTCTTCAAGAATTATTGAACTTGTCAATCAAATGAAGGCTTATGGCAAAGAGATCACAGAACAAACAGTGATTGAGAAAATCATGAATTCTCTCACTGAAAAATTTGATTCTGTGGTTAGCATCATTGAAGAATCAAAGGATCTCTCTCAACTCACAGTCACAGAGTTGATGGGTTCTTTGCAAGCTTACGAGCAACGAATTTCTCGAAGATCCGAGGCTACCCGTGAAGGCGCTTTTCCATCTCAACACAAGAATCGTTTTTCAACTAAAGGAAAAAGTTTCAACAAAGGAAAAAGTAGAGCAAGCAGTTCCAAGGAAGGAGAATACCAAAATAAATTCCCACCTTGTGGAGTTTGCAAAAAGACAAGCCATCTCGAGAAGAATTGTTGGCAGAAAGGGAAACCTCGATGCCAAATCTGTAAGAAATTTGGTCACCACAGATCAAATTTGCAGATTTAAGCCAACTCATCAAGCCAGCATGACAGAATCCAAGGTGGAGAAGAATCAGTTGTTCCTTGTCTCTCAAGCAACCACCATAAAAAATGGTGACGTGTGGTTAATTGACAGTGATTGTACTAACCACATGGCGAAGAACCAAAGTTACTTCACTACTTTGGATACAACAATTAAAGTTTCAGTCCGAATCGGCGATGGAGCTTTGATGGAGTCCAAAGGAAAAGGCACAGTTGCTGTCCTAACCAACAAAGGTACCAAATTCATCAAAAACGTTCTTTATGTTCCTGACTTGGATCAGAATTTGCTCAGTGTACCTCAAATGATCGCAAACGGTTATTCTTTATTATTTGAGAATAACGCATGCAAAATTTATGATCAACAAAAGAAAATGATAGCATGTGTCAACATGGAGAATAAAATGTTTCCAATCCATTGGAATCACACCGTTGAAAAATCAATGGTGTCAGAAGCTGGGGGAGATACAACACTTTGGCACAAAAGATTTGGTCACTGCAGTATCCAAAGTCTTAAACTACTCTTTCAAAAACCCATGGTGAAAGATTTACCAACCATTGGAGATTTGAAAGGAGTATGTGAAGGCTATCAACTTGGGAAGATGCGCAACCATTTCCAACAGGCAACGCATGGCGAGCTTCACAAAAGCTTCAGTTGGTGCACACTGATGTTTGCGGGCCAATGAGAACTCCATCATTGGATAATAGTAGATATTTTATCCTCTTCATCGATGACTTCTCTAGGATGACTTGGGTCTATTTTACTAAAAGAAAGATCCGAACTATTCCGAACATTCCAAAAATTCAAGAAGATGGTGGAAAATCAAAGTGGCTGCCAAATTCAAACTCTTCGCAGTGATCGAGGTACTGAGTACACTTCTAAAGAATTTAATAAATTCTGTGAAGATGAAGGAGTGGAGTGACAACTTACAGTTGGATACACGCCACAACAAAATGGTATTTCATAAAGGAAGAACATGACCGTCATGGAAATGGCGAGATCGATGCTGAAAGACAAATCTATGCCATACAAATTCTAGGCGGAGGCTGTTTATTCAGCCGTATACGTCCAGAACAAGTGTTCTACAAAGGCTGTTTCATAAATGACTCCACTTGAAGCTTGGTCAGGTCACAAGCCATCAGTCAAGCATTTGAAGGTGTTTGGTTGTATCTGTTACATGCATGTTCCGGCAGAAACAAGGCACAAGCCGGAAGCGAAAGCCGAAAAAGGAATATTCTTGGGTTACAGTTCTCAATCCAAGGGTTATAGAATTTACAATCTGCAAACTGGCAAAGTTCTAGTAAGCAGAGATGTAGTATTTGATGAAGAATCCTCTTGGAATTGGGAGGAAAATATTGAAGATCCATCACTGAGTGTACTTTCATTTTTTGACAAAAATAAGAAGGAAGGTCAACCATCCAGTGAAATTCTCCAGCTCGAGAAACTCAACGGGATGATTCACTAGTTCGTGAACCAACTTTCCAATAGAGTTCAACCGAGTCATCACCAACAAACTCACCAAGGAGTGGTGAATCATCATCATCAGAATCTCCAATATAAGACAAAGTCACTATCAGAGATTTATGAAACTTGTTCTGAAGCTGAACTTTGTGAAAGATGCCTTATTGCAGTTCATGAACCGGGAAGTTTTGAACAAGCAGCTCAGGAGAAAGAATGGCAACTTGCAATGAAGGAGGAGATCAGAATGATTGAGAAGAACCAGACATGGAATTGGTTGAAAAACCAGCTCATAAAGATATTGTAGGAGTGAAATGAATTTACAAGACAAAAGTTAATCCAGATGTCTCTATTCAGAAGCACAAGGCTCGATTGGTTGCGAAAGGTTTCACTCAACAATTTGAAGTCGACTACAACGAGACTTTTGCCCCAGTTTCAAGGCAAGATACTGTGAGAACCATCCTTGCACTTTCAGCACAGAAAGGATGGAAAATGTATCAACTTGATGTCAAATCAGCTTTCCTTAATGGTTATCTCAACGAGAAAATTTACATCGAACAACCACCAGGGTTCGTGGTGAAAGGAGAAGAAGAAAAAATTCTGAAGCTGAAACAAGCTCCACGAGCTTGGTATAGTAGAATTGATTCTTACTTTGCAAGTCAAGGCTTCAGGAGGAGTTCTAACGAACATACACTCTACGTCAAGACTCATGGATCGGATGTTTTAATTATCTCCTTGTATGTTGATGATTTAATTGTGACAGAAAATAACTCTACTCTGATCACAACATTCAAGGAATATATGAAGAAAGAATTTGAAATGACAGATCTTGGCTTAATGAACTACTTTCTCGATATGGAGATTATTCAAACCGAAAAAGGTATTTTTATTTGTCAAGAAAAATATGCCAAGAACTTGCTGAAAAAATTCAAGATGGAAGAATGCAAAGCTGTCAACACACCACTGGACCAGAATCACAAGTTGATGAAAGAAGATGATTCGCCCAGTGCAGATGAAAGACTATACAGGAGCATCATCGGTAGTTTGCTATATCTGACAGCAACCAGACCAGACATCATGTTTGCAACAAGTTTGTTCTCCAGATTTATGCAAAAGTCAAGTCAAACTCATCTTACTACTGCAAAAAGAATACTCAGGTATGTGAAGGGTACTATTGATTTTGGCATCTGGTACAAACCAACACAAAACATAGAGTTAGTTGGATACACAGATAGTGATTGGGCAGGATCAATAGATGGCATAAAAAGTACATCTGATTATGTTTTCTCTTTCAATACTGGTGTATTTTCATGGTTATCTCAAAAGCAAGGTACTGTTGCACAATCGACGGCAGAAGCTGAATATATTGCAGGATGCGCGGCAGCAAATCAAACTATTTGGCTGAGAAAAATCTTGCATGATATTGGAGAAACTCAACAGAAGCCTACTCCAATATACCGTGACAATATGTCTGCAATTGCTATTACCAAAAATCCAGTTCAACACAGGAAGACAAAACATATCAAAGATCAAATATCATTTTTTACGGAAAGCTGTGAGCGAAGGAGAAATTATTCTTATCCACTGCCCCACGAATGAACAAATTGCAGATATTTTTACCAAAACACTTTCGAAAGCTAAGTTGGAATTTATTCGAAACAAGTTTGGAGTACATGAAAAATTTATTAATTAACATTGAGAAGAAATATTAAAATCAATGCTAATTAAAATAAAATATACAAAATAAAAATAAAATATGTGTTTAATATTGAACGATAGTGTAAAAATTAATTTTAAGAAATTAAACATGTGAGTCAAAAAAAAAATTATAGACAAAAATAATGGATTGAATTTTTTATATTGTTCACATTGTATTGTTAGGTATGTTCATATTGTATGTTCACATGTAATGTTAAGCCTATATAAGAGTTGTGTACTCCATTTGCAAGTGATAAGAGAAAAATATAAAAAAAAAACTCTCATTTAGTTCTTCTTCATCTTTTATATTTTTTAGACATTTTATTTTTCTTTCTTGATTAGAATATCAATTTTTCCAATGAAGTAATATTCCAACAACCCAGTTATTTGCCATCGCGCTCTTGAAGTCCAAAACAATGTTTGACTAATTCTTTTATCTGCCTTTAATGTTAGTAGATAAAAATAAAATCTCTCTTACAAAATTTTTGCTTCCTTCGTACATCTTTTTGTGCTTTTGAACCCCGTGACATCTTCATTAATATTTTCCTACTTAGTTATCTGGAGAGGAGAGGGTAGTATATACGCCGGATCGAGAAAAACACCGGTATTCTTTTCCTCCCAACCTCTTGATTAGAGGCGGATAAAAAGTCAAAAAAAAAAAAAAACTAACTCGTTGTTGATCTCTAGGAGGCGACGCAGCTGTGCCGATACAACTGAGACGACCATCCCACGCTTAGCCAACATCATATTTTGTAGCATAAGAAAACATCCTTCAGTTATTGTTAGATAGGTCTAATAAGAAGAGAACCATATATATATATACATTATCATTACTTTCTAACAATATTCTCCAAGTCAAATATTGTGCACATATAATCAAACGCCGATCTCATTTTATAAAATCTAAATAACCAAATACAACTGAAGCTGCAAATTTTACACCTATATGACATCACTAATTAATACGATAAAAAAACACTCAATAATTATAAAACTACTACTTCAGATATGGCCATGATGAGGAGGATAACCTCCAAGAGGATACGCAGGAGCAACAGTACCAGTGGTTGGAATGGTAGTACCCACAGGATCATGGTGTCCTTGACCTACAACCGTAGTTGGACCAATATGGTGGTGCCCTCCAATTCCAAGATGAGCTTGCTTTGCTTGCAACTTCTCCGCCGCATGGCGAGCTTTGGCTTGATGCAGTTCCATTTTAGCTTCTGCTTCTTTTGCTTTCCTTCTCTCTTCTGCTATCGTTTTTTCTTCCTTTGTAGTTGCTGCTGCTTTCTCCACCTGTTATGTTAACAGAAAAATCCTTTATATTTAATTTTCATAATTAGAAAGAAGACACTAAGTTAAAGAGTATAAATTCAGACCTTTTCTTCAGCTTTGGCTTTCATGATATCGACATGCTCTTTGCCAGCGGCAGCTGCATTACTTACTTTTTCCTTTACAGAATGCATCTTCTTCTTTGCCTGGCCTAAAATACAACAGTTATCAGTAATGTATATATTAATCCTTAGTAAATTGAAGATTCTGCGGTATGTGCGCAAATGATTAATACTGTGTAAATAAGCTATAGAAGGCGGTTAAATTCCAAGAGTGCTGCCACATGTCCATCATGCAACCCTGAAGTTCTTGTTTGCTGCCACATCTACTCGCAATATTTTTTATTCATCTTTATCGGAAGTTCTCTAACCTAATTAATATTAAATTTGCATTGCACAAAATTCATTTAAAAATATACTTCATTCATCTGAATTTATGTAGGTATTTAATTGGACACGAAGTGTAATAAAAATAAAATTTTGAAAATTTAATCTAAGAAAACTATAAATATTTATATAACGGTAAATTAAATCATTAAAAGTGTAATAGATATTTTAAAAATAAATTATTTTTAAATTTTAAAAAAAAAACTGATATTCCTTTGAGGCTCGCTAACAAGGAACTAGAGCCACATCCATAAATTGGGAGGGAATATCTTTTTACTAACCTCCTTGTTAATTTATGTGGTCTATTTAATTGTGGGTAGAGTTTAAGGAAAAAATAAAAAATTTTAAAATTTATAATTTTAAATAAATTAAAAAAATTCAAGAATATTTATTTAATTATAAAAACTTTTTATTAAAAGTAAAATAAAAATTTAATTATTAAATTTAAAAACGAATTTTTTTAAAACGAATTAAAAAAAATAGGTTTAAAGGAACGGAGGGAGTACAAGTTTCTGCATTCTTTAAGGTTAACTTGAAGATCTCTAATTAATATTGAAAGAATCTTATTACAATTTTTGAGGTACATACGTTAATCATTACATTAAAATGAGGAGGAAACTGTTTAAATTAATTTTAGTAACTAGAAAACAATAGATAACATGTTATAACAATGAAAATTATTTTTGTTAGTTATAATCCCTATCTACAGAAATATTTTAATGGATTTACACCTTCAAACTATTTTCTCTTATGCATTCCCTGGATTTTGGTATGTACATGAACTTCTTCAAATTCGTCACCCATTTTTGAATTTTTTACTATTCTATAAGTGAGAGTTAAGCACTCTCCGTCAATATGCTAACTTGCTCATAAAGCTATTTTTGATATTTCTCAGGTTTTGTATTTTTATGATTAACAGCCTTTTGATGTTTATCATGATTATGTGGGCTTAAATTTAATTTACCATTTAATAACCAGCTCTATTTGAATTATAAATCACATTATTTTATTTATGAGTGTCTTATAGTTAAGTTTGATTTTTTTATATAATTATAAAAACTTTTTTACAAAAAATAAGGTAGGATAACTTTGATTATTCATGATCATTCATTTTAAGAAAATACTTGATTATTCGAATAAAAAGGATTACATAATTATTTATAATTCAAATAAAAATATACAAGAGAAAACAGATGGACTCAATCCAAGTATATAACTTAGCCGAAATTGATCAAATACTTAACAGAAGAAACGTCACGTAACTCGAAAATCAAATAAGGTAAAATTAAAATCCACATGGTATTTCTAAAGATAAGAAATCTATTTGAACAGAGAGCGATAACGCATTGAAGGACAAAAAATTGAGTGCCTAAATCAATATAATAGGGATTCTGAGAAGTAACGTTGTATATGCCAAGTGACCTAATCACTAATGGGCTAAGTCTTTCCCTATTTCCCACTGCCGCATTACACAATTAGTGTTCTCATATTCAGACAACAAATAATATGAGCACACAATAGTCAAACAAGATTAACAATAAAAAAAAATCATTGAGAACATGAATAATTAAGCTAGAATAACAACAAAGCAGCTTCCTAAAAACACAATTATCACGGAGCTGATAGAATTGCAAAAACAAAGAGTATCCACATTGTATATTTTTAGTTAGTTTCATTTCAATTTGACTTTTGATGTAGCTTAAAAAGTAATCAATTTGTATTCTTAATCTTAAAATATCTTGAATCAAATTGTATAGATTTCTTCCATCTTTATTTTTATGACTTGTAAACAAAAGTTTTTTTTATGTTAAATAATAAATTAATTAGGTGCTTGGGCTCAGGCACAGCTCTTACTACCTCCAACTAGTAGCAATATAAACTATTATTAACAAATTATCTGTATTTTTTGTTGTGTTCTCTCCACCTTTTATTTGGCACTAGAAATATCTTTCAACATCATATAAACTGGCTATGCTTTATTTTCTCATATCACTACGAGAAACTAGTTACTTTGTGAGAGTATTTTTTGGTCAAAATGTGACGATTTTGACTTTCACAAAAAGAATTGTAACGATTTTTAGAAGTGTCGCAGTTACCTTTGCCACGAGCATTATTGCGAGGATTTTTAAAACCTCTATGACAACTGTTACAAAATAAAATTTTAATTTATGAGGTATTTGAAGGATAATTAGTGCTAAATTTAAAATCCTCACAATAATTTTGATGTGCCAAAGAAAAACTATTGCAAGGATTTATAAACCTCCTCAATATGATCAAAATGGTTCAAAAAAATATTATCGGAGTTTAGAAACCCCTACAATATGATTTAATATTTTTTAAGAAAAAGTTATGAAGCGGTGTTGATAAGATAATTAGTGCTAGTTTAAGATCCTCCACAATGTAGTTTCGACTTTCTGAGTGTAAAAATAAAAATATTGTGAGGGTTTATAAATCCCCTTAATATGATCATAATAGTTCAAAAAAGATATTGTGGGGGTTTATAACCCCCAAAATATGATTCAAATATTTTACAAAAAATTTATGTGGGAATTTATAACCGCTACAATATAATATTAGTGTTTAAAAAAAATAGTGACAATTTATTTCTGCCACAATATTTTATAATTGAAAACTCTTTTTCTATTTGAATATTTTTACTTGTAGGATTAAAGAAATAATTTTATCAGACAACTTATTACATAAATCAAATTTCTTAAAAAATAATCATAGTGACAAATATTACAAATTTAAGTCCTCATGGAACTAAATAAATTTTTATCATGAGAAATGATATATGATATGATCACCAATCAGCTAGGATAGTAAAAATATATCCATTAAAAGATTGAGTTTTACTAATATCATTTGCAATATTATGAAGTACTTTTTTCTAGCTAAGTCTTCACAAACTCTGCCAAAATAACTCTGTCATGCAAGGGGCTAAACTTTCTACGAGAAAGTAATTCTTAGCAAGTGCAAGGTAAAGATACAAAAAGAGATTGATAAGTTATGAAAACCTGAAATTGATTGAGAATAGTGAGTTCTCATTGTTTGTAATAATTAGCCATGAAATTCACTTTTTATGACCATAATCTCTCTGTTGCTCTACATCAATGGGCTTTAAATGTGTAAAACAATTAGCTTAATAAACCTTGAGGGTTCTACTGCAACAACAAAGAATCTCCATGTTTGAATCTTCATCACTATCATGGCAAATCTTATATTCTTTCGTCTTCCTTGATGTAGGCTTTAGGAAAGAATATGTCAGCAATTCAAAAGAACTTCAATATGGAGTAATAAAGAGAAGAGCATTGTTACATTCCCCATAAAGTATCTCAATCCAAAAATGAACAACAACTCAAATTTAAAACTACTCCATACTCACATTTTCCCAAGAATGAAGTTATAACTAGGATTCCTAAAATCTTAATGAAAAGGAGCTTGACATTCATGCGTTCAAGAGGTAGAAAACTAATAAGATGGGCCGCTCCAAACCTTACGCTGATATTTAAATTGAAAATCAATAGCGGGTCCCGATTTGTCCCTTAGAGTGGCTATATTTCTTTATTTTATTTGTGTGATCGTTGTGTTACAGTCACCGTACAATATCTGGTGGCATCAGTTGTTTTAACTAGTGGGCCTTGATTGTATATGTGATTTTTATAAGTAAGTAAAATAAAGTTTATGATTACTTATATTTACTGATATTTCGAGTTACATATACCCGCACAGTATATGAACACAATTCAAAATATTTAAAAGTAAGAGCAAGCTAATTGGTGCATTTAGTTTAAGTCTATCCTCTTGCAAAAACACGCCCTCAAATTCCGCTTTTTTTAAAAGCAGAAAAGTTAGAAAGGTCACTTCATCAAATTTAAGTTAGAAAATTTATCTTTTTATTGTCACGATAAAAAATTCATTAAAAATTATAATAGCGCGGTACACTGCTGTCAAGCAAACCAACACCAAATAACTAGTAATTTCTCGTATCAAAATTTTTGAAATCAACTCTTTCATACATTAAACAATAAATAATGATGTCTTTAACAAATTTAAGTGCCGAATAATTCCATGGTCATCCTTTAACAAATTTAAATACTGAGTAATCCCTTAGTCTGTCACGACCCAATTTAGGATTGTGACCGGCGATTAGGAGCAAGTGCTCCCAAGTAAGCCTAATAGGTATTTTACAAAATCGGACAGAGTTTTCCCTATATTTGGACTATTCTAAAATTTTTCCTGTCTCAAATCAGCAACCATACACACTAATAGCAATTTAAGCAATCGACAACTTATTAATTAACCAAAATAGTCTTTACTATGACTACTCAATTCACTAACAACCATAAATACTAATTTATCTCTGACTTTGATAATAAAGAACGATACTCGACATAAAAATAATAGAAAAATAATACGCATAACGCTAGAAGAATGACTATAGAGAGGCTCTAAGAATTTAAAGAAAAGATCATAACAATTGATAAAAATCTCCGCCCACGCGAACAAGTGCGAGGCTCACAAAGAATTCTCAACCTGTGCGCTCTAATTAGTGAAATCTTTACCTGCGTGAACTGCTGTCTCTGAAAAAAAAATTAGCGAGGAATGAGTCGCTAGCTCAGTGAGTAATAACACTTAATCACAATCGTTTTAATTTGGGAACAAGTCAGAAAATATGCTAGTATATCAAACAAAAAACAATATAAAAATGCCCTTTCAAAAACAATAAATAATTTTCAGCCTCATCATACTTTTCTTGTAGTATAATACAAATACAATTCAGTAATAAGCTCGGTAACCACTGTATAATATCAGTATTCACATTTGTTTGGGAGGTTTCAATAAACGGATCATGTAATCGGTATAACTGTGGACTTCTTCGCAAGAAGAATATAACGGTAGTCCCTGCTCGAGGGAAATCGGTAAGGTGCATC
Organism: Nicotiana benthamiana; assembly: GCA_034376525.1. Taxonomy (NCBI): domain Eukaryota; kingdom Viridiplantae; phylum Streptophyta; class Magnoliopsida; order Solanales; family Solanaceae; genus Nicotiana; species Nicotiana benthamiana. The sequence continues at coordinate 87,148,645 of CM067331.1, read as the reverse complement.
AGGTCTAACGAACCCGCCGTTAGCTATGGGATCCTTCAAAGTCTACTCCCATTTATACTTGTCTCTGCAATCCCTATATACTCGTAGAAAATATTTCAAAACAATATAGGGCCTTTCGGTTCTTATCAAATCATATAATTTCTTTTTGATAAGAGTAAATTCAAGTAACGGTACAACATATATAGTGACAGTGAGAATACTTAAAATCACGATATTCATCTCAAATAACTATTTCGGTATTATATCGAGTAAAAGACTTGTCCCACATGCAACTTAAAATAAACGGTAACATATTCATATTAGAAATCATGTGTAAATCATGCAAGTTATGAAAACACAAATTGCGGTAAGATTACTACTCACAGTACTCATGCCGAAATACCAACTGGTTCACCTCAAGCAACGCGTACAAATTTCTCCAATCAATCTATAATTACATAATATCAATCTCATGTTAATTACCTCCAAATTAAACTTCTAATTTCCTGATTTTGTGGAGTCACAATCTATGGCTGCGTTAATTAGTTTTTTTTTTTCCAGTTCCAAATCTTAAGACTTCTTAAATGTTCTTTTCCTCTTTAATGTCAAAATAGTCACGGTAAGTCATTTTTTTCTATATATATATATATATATATATATATAGGAGAAAGTTGATATTAAATTCTCTAGTACTATATGAAATTGTATAAATATAGTGAAATAATTCAACAGATGAACAGAAAAAAGTTAATCTCTTAAGCCGAAGGAGAGCTTTAATACCTCTAATTTCAACTCCAAATTCTTCTTCTGCCCAAAGCTTTCTTCTTCTTCTCTTTTCCCCTTTCTCTTTTTCTGCTCGTTTTCCTTTTTTTTTTGTTGTTTCGAAGCTCTCTGCTTCGTTTCCGTTATAAGGGTGTTGTTAACCCTTTTCAAAGTCTTTGTTGGCAGGTAAGGGTAATGGGCCCTTTTTTGCTTTTCTTATATTGTTTTAGTTCTTATTTTATTTTTAATAGATGATTTGCTTATTATTATTATTTTTATTATTATACTAATGACTAATACACCCTTATTAAAAATATAGGGTATTATATCCTCCCCACCTTATGAAATTCGGTCTCCCAAATTTAACTCAAGTTCGTACCTGTAGACATAAACAAATGGAGATACTTCACTTGCATATCTTTTTCTACTTCTCAAGTAGCTTCTTCAACAATATGATTTCTCCATAAAACTTTAACGAACACAATTTATTTTGATCTTAGCTTTCTTACTTGTCTATCAACAATTTCCATCGACTCCTCCTCGTAAGACAACTTCTCATCGAGTGGTATAATCGGTGATTCAATTACCTGAGATGAGTCTGATATACATTTTCTTAGCATTGAGACGTGAAATACTGGATGAATAAAGGACAACTCAGGAGGAAGTGCCAAACAATAAGCCACCGCTCCCACTCGGTCTAATATCTCATACGACCATATAAACCCGGGGCTCAACTTGCCTCTTTTCCTAAACCGTATCACACCTTTCATAGAGGAGACTCGTAGGAACACCTTGTCCTGATTGTGAACACTATATCTCTTCTTCTCTTATCAGCATAAGACTTTTGTCTACTTTGAGCTGCAAGGAATATTTGTCTGATCAACTGAACCTTGTCCATAGCTTCTTGTACTAGGTTGGGTCCCAATAAGTTAGTCTCACCAGCTTCAAATCATCCGGTAGGAGAACAACATCTTCTACCATAAAATACTTCATACAGTGTCATTTGAATACTGGATTGGAAGCTATTGTTGTAAGCAAATTCAGGTAACGGTAGATAAGTGTCCCAACTACCTCCAAACTCAAGAATACAAGCTCTCAACATATCCTCCAAGATTTGAATAGTACGTTTAGACTTCCTGTCTGTGGATGAAATGCAGTACTAAGATCTACTCGTGTACCTAATGCTTCTTGAAAAGATTTCCAAAAGCTTTAAGTGGACTTGGATCCTCTATCAGAGATGATCATAAATATCTATGCATATCTGATTCCACCATATGTAGTCTTTACCGGCAAAAAGTGTGCTGATTTCGTCAGTTGATCTACAATCACCCATATCGAGTCATAACCTCTAAGGGTTCATGGTATCCCGTGACAAAATCCATAGTAATTCTTTCCCATTTCTGCTCTGGAATCTCAATTTGTTGTAGTAGTTCTGCGGGTCACTGATGCTCAGCCTTGACCCGCTGACAAGTTAAACAACTAAAAACAAAGTTAGCAAAATCTTCCGTCATACCTTCCCACCAATAAAATTGCTTCAGGTCATGGTACATTTTTGTGGATCCAGGATGTATAGTGTATTTAGTGTTGTCAGCTTCATTAAGAATAGCATGTCTTAACCCATCTACGTGTGCTACACATAGCTTTTCACCCATTCGAAGAACACCATCACTTTCAACAATCATATCCTTGTTTTTACCAACTAAGGCCTCATCTCTGTATTTGCTTAATCGTTCATCCTCATATTGGGTGGCCTTAATGCACTAAACTAATGAAGACTCAGCGTGAGCACAAGCCAAGAATGCCTCTGAATTTCCGACACTAAATATGATACCTGTATCTTCTAGTCTCTGAATATATTTGGCCAAAAGTCTCTTTGCATGGGCTATATGTGCCAAACTCCACATAGATTTTCTATTCAATGCATCAGCCACCATACTGGCTTTTCCAGAATGATACAAAATAGAATAATCATGGTCCTTAAGTAATTCCATGCAACGATGATGCCGAAGATTGATATCTATCTACTAAAAGATATACTTCAGACTTTTATGGTCAGTATAAATCTCACAAGTTTTGCCATATAGATAATGTCTCCAAATTTTTAGAGCAAATACCACTGCAACTATTTCAAAATCATGTGTAGGATAGTATTGCTTGTGCTTTTTCAATTGTCTCAAAGCATAATCAATAACATGAGCATTTTGCATGAGAACACATCCTAGTCCCACCCTCGGGGCATCACAGAATACTGTAAATCCTCCAGAACCTGATGGTAAGGCTAATATTGGTGCAGTTGTCAAACATGTTTTGAGTTTTTCAAAGCTCTTCTCATGTTCCTCCGTACATTGAAGCTTTGCATTTTTTAGTGTTAGATTGGTCAGCAATGCTGCTATTCTAGAGAAATCCTGCACAAAACGCCTGTAATAACCTGCTAAGCCTAAAAAGCTGCGAATCTATGTAGGAGAAGTAGGTCTGGGCCATTTCTGCACAACTTCAGCCTTCTTAGGATTTACCATAATTCTATCTTTGGATACAACATGCCCCGAAAATGTTACCGAGTCTAGCCAGAATTCACACTTCGAGAACTTAGCATAAAGCCGATGTTCTCGCAATGTCTGCAACACAGTCCTGAGATGATTCTCGTCTTATCCTTGGCTACAAGAATATATCAGGATATTCTCAATAAATACTATTACACATCTATCCAGAAACAGCGTTGTTAGAATATAAGCTTAACGCTAGAGGGGGGGGGGGTGAATAGCGTTTTAATAACAATCAATGTAAATTTGCGGAATTTAAAATTGCAGGAATAACGTAAGTGCAGTAATTAAAATAGTAAGGAGAGAACACACCGATTTTATCCTGGTTCACCACAACGTGTGGTTAGTCCAGTCCCCGAGAGACTCTCTCCAGTTTTACACTAACTTCATTAAGCTTACGGGTGCCTAACAAACCATTACACTTGCTCGTAGATATACACTTTACAAGACTTGAACCTGCTCGAGGATATCGCACCTCAAGACTTCAAACCAAGGAACTACCTTTCCTTCTTACAACAAGGGATTAGACTATCCCTTCAAGTGTGTACAAACACTTAGCACTCAAGACAAGACTCTCTTTATAAAGTAGATATGAGTAAAAATAATACGCTCAAGAACACAACAATTTATTCAAGAATTTGGCTCTCAAATATTATGAAATAGATATGAAATGATGAGAGAAGAGTATGTAAGCTTTATGCAAGAATTATAATCAGCTGTTGTGTTTAAAAACGTGAATTAGAGGAGTATTAATAGTGCTCAAAGTCACCAAGACCGTTGCTTAATTGCCAATCACTAATTGCTGATTTTGTGCTTGCATAATCGATTATATGATCTGCATAATCGATTATCTACAGATCGTTCAAAAATTGTATACGGATTTTAAGCAGAATAATCGATTATTCAAGTTGCATAATCGATTATCTATTAACGTTAAAAAATCGGATGCAGATTCTGTGCAAGCATAATCGATTATTGCTATTTCAGCATTTTAAAAATACTTTGGCAACGGCTAGTGAATAATCGATTATGCTATCTCGTATAATCGATTATTTTGTTGCTTTGAAAATCCGGTTTTACACTGTCTTAACATAATCGATTATAAGTAAGACATAATCGATTATATTGCTGTCTTGAAAAATTTCGGTTTAACACTGTCTTAACATAATCGATTATAAGTAAGACATAATCGATTATATTGCTGTCTTGAAAATTTCGGTTAACACTGTCTTAACATAATCGATTATAAGAAATACATAATCGATTGTGTATGTCCAGATTTGAAGAACATGTTTGAAAATCATTTTGGCTAAACTGAAAATGTTTGAAAATCATTTTGGTTTAACTCAACGATGCATGAAAATGATTTTACGAGAGAAGCCAAGACTTGAATAAGTTGTCGGATCAAGATCACACTATAAAGTGACTCATTTATAACTTTGTTGTTGTTCTTGATCTTGCTCTTTGTTTCTCATGTTCTTGGACTTTAGCATATGTCAATGTTCCATGCGCGTCGGTTTGTCATTTATCAAATCCTACAGAAATGAACACACGTTTAGTTTTAGCGACTTGAGAACGTGTTTCAACAATTTCCCCCTTTTTGATAATGACAAACCAATATCGGGATATGCATAAGATGAGTATAAGTTCCCCCATAAGTATAAGTTCCCCCTCAATTTATGCCAATATGTATTAGTGTGCATAGCCCTTATTCTTCCCCCTTTTGACATTAGCAAAAATAATGAACTTTCATAAAAAATATTAAACATACATGAGAAGGCAAGAAAAATAGATAGAATATAGTTCAAACGATACAAAAAAAATTTATTATTCATTGTCATCATTAACATCCGGCTCGGCATCCGGCACTCCATTCGGAAGAACAATTTGGGCATATGGATAGTTGACATGATCAAAGTACCCATGAAGCTCATAAGTCAAACGAGTGACGTTTTGATCAATACGAGTCACTGAGGTTGACAAAAAAGCAAGTTGGTCCGAGATGGTTTGAAAAGTAGGAGCTTGAGGACGACGTATTTGAGTAGGAGGAGGAGGAGGATGTTCACCAATATTGGGAAATGAAGATTCTTGAATTTCCCAATGCTTTGTTGCCTTTTTGTGAGGACCGACGGAGGTGTCGATACCGGAGGCTTTAAAAATAGCCATTATGACAAAAGCATATGGGAGTGGCTTATCGTCCCCAATTGCATCATACATGTGAGTCATGACGAACTGGCACCAATTGATGTGAGCCCCGGTGATAATTGCATGCAAGAGTTTTGAATCCTCATGAGAGAGAGTGGTATGATTGAATTTGCGGGGTTTGAGAACTCGGGTGATGAAATAAAATATTAGACGATATTCTGGGAGCATGTGCGTAATGGTTGGGCGACGATTCTCCGGACAGTTGCCAATACCAATTTGATTCATCAAAGAAAGCGCCTTCTTCTCTAGTGTAGAGAGAGATGTCTTCACCATGTCGTGGAAGGTTAGTGAGGAGTTGCAAGTTTTCCTCATTTACAAAAATTGGAACTCCATTGATGCTAGAGACAAGGTCACCATCTTCGTCCTTCTGTAGATTTGAATAGAAGGCACGGATTAGAGCCGGGTGAATGTAAGGAGTTTGAAGATATAGAAAGTCAATGAGTTGGCTTTGTATAAGAATATTTTCTGTTGATGGGGGTGCGCTATTTCGAAGATATCGAGTAGTTGAGAAACGAGGCGGAAGGATTTCTCGATTCTCAAATTTTTTAATGAATCGAAGAAGTTCGGGTTGAGTATCAAAACGCAAATAAGAGCCGTCTTTATAGTGAAAAACGGGTGGAGGAGTGGCGGAAGAGGAGGCAATATGTTTGCCGGAACGAGAGCGTTTAGAGTGCTTGCTTGCCATTAGTATGAAGAAATAGGAGCTGTTTCAAAAGTTTGAAGGCTTTGGAAGATTGTTTGGAGCTAAGAGTGAGATTGAAGTGAAAAAATTTGAAGGATGGATACCCTTATTTATAGACTTGAAGATTTGAGGGCATTTATTGAGTAAAAGCTGCAGATTTGCCAAGCCAAACGTTCAAAAAAAACGGTAACAAAATTTTAAACACGGACCGTTGCTAATCGATTATGGAGGCTGAATAATCGATTATTGCCAATATTTTGAATTGTAGTCAGAGAAGAAATCGATTATGCGATAGTAGATAATCGATTATTTGAAGACAGAAAGTATTATGAGGGTCCGGACTTGGGGAATACTCGATTTTGGTTAATATGATAATCGATTATTTCAGTCCAGTGATATGACGAAAAGCCGAGACGATAAAAGGTAATCGTTATGCAGTACTAAATAATCGATTATTATAAAACCTGTAACACTGAATCTCAACTTAATCGATTAGTAATATATGATAATCGATTATTGCCAAATTCCTGCAAATCGAGATGTTAGAAAATCGATTGTTCTTAGTCAATAATCGATTATTTGGTACCAGTGCCCGAAAATTCCCCCTGTCTTTGGGGCGATACCTGCAAAAAAGAATTAGGCGCCTCCGACACTCAAGACAGTAATTATTTAAAGAAAAATGCAATGCATGAATTAGATCATCGTGGAGTCAAGAATTTCGAGTTCACTACGAATGCGGAAAAAAGACTCTTTCTCTAAAGGCTTTGTGAAGATGTCGGCCAATTGATATTTGGTTTCAACAAACTCAATTTCGAGTCACCTTTGAGAACGTGATCTCTTATGAAGTGGTGCCTAATTTATATGTGTTTCGTTCTTGAATGAAGAACAGGGTTCTTCGTCAAACTTATGGCGCTAGTATTATCACATCGAAGAGGGATATGATTGATACTAAGACCATAATCCGAGAGTTGTTGTTTCATCCAAAGGATTTGAGCACAACAACTCCCCGCGGCTACATATTCAGCCTCGGTTGTGGATAACGCAACACTTACTTGTTTCTTGCTAAACCAAGAAACTAGAGAGCTACCGAGCAAATGGCAAGTGCCACTAGTGCTCTTGCGGTCCAATTTGCAACCCGCAAAATCGGAATCGGAATAGCCAACAAGTTGGCATGAAGAACCTTTGGGATACCATAGTCCCACATTTATAGTTCCAACAAGATACTTCATTATCCGTTTCACCGCAGTTAGGTGCAACTCCTTCGGACATGATTGATATCGAGCGCATAAGCACACGCTAAATATGATGTCCGGTCTACTTGCAGTAAGATAAAGAAGGGATCCGATCATACCTCTATACTTCTTTGTGTCTATTTCCTTACCTTTCTCATCCTTGTCAAGATGGTCGGATGTGCTCATTGGAGTGGCCATTGCTTTGGCGTTGCTCATTTCAAAGCGATTTAGCAACTCCTTGGAATACTTAGATTGACAAATGAAAGTTTCTTCTTTCATTTGTTTCACTTGCAACCCCAAGAAGAAGTTTAGCTCACCCATCATTGACATTTCGAATTCGCTAGTCATTAACTTAGAGAATTCCTCGCATAAAAAATCATTAGTAGCACCAAAAATAATATCATCGACATAAATTTGAACTAATAGAATGTCATTGTTTTTATTTTTGATAAACAGTGTAGTGTCAACTTTCCCCCTTTCGAACTCATTGTCCAAAAGAAATTTTCTTAAGCGCTCGTACCAAACCCGAGGAGCTTGTTTATGTCCATATAGCGCTTTCTTAAGCTTGAAGACATGATCGGGAGATTTAAAGTCTTCAAAGCCCGGGGGTTGTTCAACGTACACTTCCTCTTGAATAAACCCATTAAGGAAGGCACTTTTGACATCCACTTGAAATAATTTGAAATTCATAGATGATGAAAAAGCAAGTAATAAACGAATCGCTTCTAGCCGTGCTATGGGTGCATATGTTTCTTCATAATCAATTCCTTCTTCTTGATTATAGCCCTTAGCAACAAGCCTAGCTTTGTTTCTAGTGATTATACCATTTTCATCTAATTTATTTCGAAAAACCCATTTCGTACCAATTATGGTGTGATTATCGGGTCTTGGCACCAATTCCCAAACATCATTACGTTTGAATTGGTTAAGCTCCTCTTGCATTGCCAAGGTCCAATGCTCATCCCCAATTGCTTCGGAAATGGTTTTAGGTTCTATTTGAGAAACAAAAGCCATATGCCCTACAGTGTCTTTAAGAAGATTTCGTGTACTTACCCCTTTCTCGATGTTGCCAATTGCCTTGTCAAGAGGATGGTCTTTAGACGTCCTCCACGCCTTAGGCATCATCGATTCTTCTTCTTGTGGTGGTACTTCTTCCGAAGGTTGTTCCATGACTTCATCTTGAACTTCCTTTGGATCCTCCTTTTGTACCTTGTCTTGAAGATTGATTTTCTTTAAAGCATCTGGAAGATCAAGACAAGAATCCTTTCTCGTCAAGCGAGCATCATTTTCACAAAATACTACATGAGGAGATTCCTCAATAGTTTTGGTTCGATTATTGAAAACTCTATATGCTTTGCTACGCGATGAGTAACCAGGAAAAATTCCTTCATCAGATTTCGCGTCAAATTTTCCCAAGTTATCTTTTCCGTTGTTGTGAATAAAACATTTACAACCGAAGACTCTAAGATGGGAAAGATTTGGTTTCCTTCCCTTATAGAGTTCATAGGGAGTTTTTATGAGTACCGGTCTTATGATAGCTCTGTTTAAAACATAGCTTGCGGTACTCACAACATCCGCCCAAAACTTTTTGGAAATCTTAGCCTCATCGAACGTGGTTCTAGCCATCTCTTCGAGACATCGATTTTTACGTTCCACCACTCCATTTTGTTTTGGTGTACGTGGAGCCGAAAAGGTATGTTCAATACCTAGTTCGTCACAAAAATCCGCGAAGAGATTGTGATCGAACTCTCCCCATGATCACTTCTTATGGAAGTGATGGTTGTGTTCTTTTCATTTTGAACACGTTTAAGAAAACTTTTAAAAGCTTGAAAGGCATCACTTTTATGAGCAAGAAATAACGTCCATGTGAATCTAGAGTAGTCATCAACAATTACAAAAGCATATAGATTTCCACCAAGACTTTCAGCACGAGATGGTCCAAAAAGATCCATGTGAAGAAGTTGTAACGGTCTAGTAGTTGAAACAACATTTTTGGATTTAAAAGAGGCTTTTGTTTGTTTCCCTTTTTGACATGAATCACAAATAGAATCTTTTTCAAATTTCATGTTTGGAAGACCAATTACTAAATCTTGTGAAACTAGTTTGTTTAAAAGATTCATATTTACATGAGCTACTCTACGATCCCATAACCACATATCGTCTTCTTTACTCAAAAGACAATTCATAAAACTTGATGAAGAATTTTCAAGATCAACCATATAGATATTATCCATTCTAATGCCACGAAGAATAATTTTAAAATCACTACGACGGAAAACTAAGCATTCTTCGGAGTCAAACAATACAAGATTTCCCTTGTCACATAATTGACTTATGCTCAAGAGATTATGTTTAAGACCTTTAACTAGCAAAATATGCTTAATGGAGGGGATTTGTCCTTACCGACCGATCCAACGCCGATAATCTTTCCTTTGTTATTGTCTCCAAAAATAACATTTCCTCCTTCCGTGGGTTTTAGTTGAAGGAATTTTGATGCATCTCCGGTCATATGTTTGGAGCATCCACTATCAAGGTACCAAAGTACACTTGATCCCTTCAACACACCTACAAAACAAATTAATGAGATTTTGGTACCCAAGCCATTTTGGGTCCTTGTGTGTTAGGTGCAAAATGGTGGTGTGATTGACCTGCGGTGAAATGTCTATGTCTAGTGAAGCATGCGGTAGCAATATGTCCAATTTTATTGCAATAATGACAAATGACATTCGGATTGTGCATTCTTCTAGGATGATAATAATTTGGGGGTTTAAATTTATTCACTCCATTTTTAGGAGTATAGTTTTGATGTGGTTTTCGAAAATCTTGTCTAGGTGATCTATACATGCCAATATTCACTCTATTTTTAGGAATATAGTTTTGATGTAGTTTTCGAAAATCTTGTCTAGGTGGTCTATACATGCCAATATTTCTTCTAGCATTTGTTCTAGGATGAGTTGTAATTCTAGGATTAAAATTTCTAGGTTGAGTGTTGACATTTATTTTATTTTGCCTAAGTTGAGTCTTAGGTGGTTTAGGAATGGACTCAACTTTTTCTTTTGGCTCGTGTTTAAAGCCTATACCGTGCTTAGTGGATTTCAAATTTACAAGCACTTCATTGAGATTTTTGTGTGAAGAATTGAATTTTTGCAAAGTGCTTCTAAGACTTTCTACTTCTTCCTTTAGAGATTTGCAAGAAGTACAATCCTTATTTGAGCTTTCGGGTTTATCGATGCTTCTTTTGCCATAAAACTTGTTTTCCTCTTTTAATTTCTCATTTTCAAGAGTTAGTTTTTCAAAACCCTTTTCTTTTGAAGAATTTTTTTTTCTTAAATCCTTTATAGATTTAGAAGCGCTAATAAACTCTTTATACAACTCATCAAATGCATCTTGCATTTCTTCTAAAGTGAAATAGTTCTTAGAAGTGGTACATACCTCATTTTGAGTTTCTTCGTGTGCCATAAGACACAAGTTTGTGGTCTCGTTTCCTTCTCCATCACTTGATTCGTCTCCGGGGTCGCCTCCCCAAGAGATGTATGCTCTTTGTTTCTTGACGGGTTTCTTCTCCTTTTTGGTATTTGGACAATTTGATTTGATATGCCCGATTTCTCCGCATCCATAGCACTTTAATTGGTCTCCTTGTTGCTTACCTTTTTGTTCATACTTCTTTTGCATGAACTTGTGAAATTTCTTAATAACGAGTCCGAACTCGTTATCTTCGTCGCTTGAATCCTCATCATTTTGAGGTTGAGCCGTGCTTGCTTTAAGGGCGATTCTTCGTTTCCTTTGATCATCCAAAGGAGGGTTAAGAATAGTAGATTCATAGAGATTACCTCTAAGCCCGTCGATTGTGACATTTGTAATGCCGATTGACTCTTGAATAGCGTCGGCTTTGGATCGCCATTCCGGAGTGAGACTTCTAAGAATTTTACGGACAAGTTCCCTATCCGTGAAAGTCTTCTTAAGAGCATGAAGATCATTAACGATTTTTGAAAATCGTTCGAACACATCATCTATCTTCTCGTTTTCCTTCATATGAAAAAGTTCATATTCATGGGTTAGAAAATCTATTTTAGCTTCTCTTACCTGGTCCGTACCTTCGTAGGTAATTTCCAATTTATCCCACATTTGCTTAGCCGTGGTGCAACATGAGATTTTCCGATAATCATCAGGATTTACAGCACAGTACATCATGTTGATGGCTTTTGCGTTGTTCTCCACCTTTCTAATATCGTCTGCGTCATACTCATCTTCCGATTTTGGCACCATTTCATTTTCTACCTTTTTGGTTGGAATTTGCTGTCCATTCTTGATAATTTTCCACAGTAGAAAATTATTTGATTGGATAAATATTCTCATCCTTTCCTTCCAATAAGTATAGTTTGTGCCATCGAATAGTGGTGGCCTTGTGAAGCATTGTCCTTCACCTAGCCCTGCATAAACGTTATGAGTAGAAGCCAAGGATTGTTTCTCTCAAACTGTTAAGTCTTTCAGAGAGTTAGGCTCTGATACCAATTGTTAGAATATACGCTTAACGCTAGAGGGGGGGGGGGTGAATAGCGTTTTAATAACAATCAATGTAAATTTGCGGAATTTAAAATTGCAGGAATAACGTAAGTGCAGTAATTAAAATAGTAAGGAGAAAACACACCGAGTTTATCCTGGTTCACCACAACGTGTGGTTAGTCCAGTCCCCGAGAGACTCTCTCGAGTTTTACACTAACTTCGTTAAGCTTACGGGTGCCTAAAAAACCGTTACACTTGCTCGTAGATATACACTCTACAAGACTTCAACCTGCTCGAGGATACCGCACCTCAAGACTTCAAACCAAGGAACTACCTTTCCTTCTTACAACAAGGGATTAGACTATCCCTTCAAGTGTGTACAAACACTTAGCACTAAAGACAAGACTCTCTTTATAAAGTAGATGTGAATAAAAATAATACGCTCAAGAACACAACAATTTATTCAAGAATTTGGCTCTCAAAAATTATGAAATAGATATAAAATGATGAGAGAAGAGTATGTAAGCTTTATGCAAGAATTATAATCAGTTGTTGTGTTTAAAAACGTGAATTAGAGGTGTATTTAAAGTGCTCAAAGTCACCAAGAGCGTTGCTTAATTGCCAATCACTAATTGCTGATTTTGTGCTTGCATAATCGATTATATGATCTGCATAATCGATTATCTGCAGATCGTTCGAAAATCGTATACGGATTAAGCAGAATAATCGATTATTCAAGTTGCATAATCGATTATCTGTTAACGTTAAAAAATCGGATGCAGATTCTGTGCAAGCATAATCGATTATTGCCTTGTGTATAATCGATTATATTTCAGCGTTTTAAAAATACTTTGGCAACGGTCAGTGAATATCGATTATGCTATCTCGTATAATCGATTATTTTGTTGCTTTGAAAATCCGGTTTTACACTGTCTTAACATAATCGATTATAAGTAAGACATAATCGATTATATTGCTGTCTTGAAAAATTTCGGTTTAACACTGTCTTAACATAATCATTATAAGTAAGACATAATCGATTATATTGCTGTCTTGAAAATTTCTGTTAACACTGTCTTAACATAATCGATTATAAGAAATACATAATCGATTATGTATGTCCAGATTTGAAAAACATGTTTGAAAATCATTTTGGCTAAAATAAAAATGTTTGAAAATCATTTTGGTTTAACTCAACGATGCATGAAAATGATTTTACGAGAGAAGCCAAGACTTGAATAAGTTGTTGGATCAAGATCACACTATAAAGTGACTCATTTATAACTTCGTTGTTGTTCTTGATCTTGCTGTTTGTTTCTCATGTTCTTGGACTTTGGCATATGTCAATGTTCCATGCGCGTCGGTTTGTCATTTATCAAAACCTACAGAAATGAACACACGTTTAGTTTTAGCGACTTGAGAACATGTTTCAACAAGCTTGAACACCATATTCATTAAATCCATGAATGCGGCTGGAGCATTTGTCAGTTCAAAAGGCATCACAAAAAACTCATACTGCCTGTATCGACTCCTGAAAGAAGTCTTAGAAATATCTTCATCTTTGATTCTAAGTTGATTATAACCAAAACGGAGGTCAATCTTTGAAAAGTGGGCAACTCCTTGGAACTTATCAAACATTTCATTAATATGGGGCAAAGGATATTTATTGCGTATTGTTATCTTGTTCAACTGCTTGTAGTCAATGCACATTCTCAGGTATCCGTCTTTCTTCCTTATGAACAGTACTGGTGCACCCCATGGAGATACACTAGGTCTAATAAAATCCTTATCTAACAAATCTTGTAACTGTTGCTTTAGCTCCCTAAACTCTGTTGGCACCATTTGATATGGGGGTATCGATATGGGTTCTGTGTCAGGTAGCAAATCAATACCGAAGTCTATTTCTCGTACTAGAGGCAATCCTGGTAATTCCTCAGGAAATACATTAGAAACTTCTCTCACTACGGGTACATTTTCTATAGTAACTGTTTCCTTTCTTGTGTCATTTACAATTACTAAGAGACCCAAGCAACCTTTTTTCAGAAGTCGTTGAGCTTTCATAAAAGATACAATTTTGCAAGTCTCTAGAACCTTACTACCTCTTAGAATAATACTGGGTTCATTGGTATCTCAAACCTTACTATCTTTGTAGGACAATCGACTAGAGCATAGCAAGAAGATAACCAATCCATTCCCATCAGCATGTCAAAGTCAATCATATCAAGTACAATAAGGTTAGCTAGAGTATCTCTACCCTCAACCCGAATTTGACAAGCAAGATACACGTATTCAGCTAATAGAGACTCTCCGACAGGAGTAGCAGCTAGAAAGTTATCATTCAATAGCTCGGGTTGAAAGCAAAGTACGAGGACACATAGGAGCGGGTAGATCCCAGATCAATCAACTTAAGTGCATCAAATGAACAGATAGAAAGAATACCTGTAACTACTGTATTCGAGGCCTGAGCATCCTGTCTAGTAAATGCAAAAACTCTCGCCTGACCTTACCAGCATTGCCTTGTCCTTGATTCACAGTAGCACTGTCTCCAACACCTTGAACTCTATTTCTTGTACCTGTAGCACCTGAAGTACTATGAGTAGTCTGAGTCAGTGCAGCTGACTGAATAGAAGCCTGGTCGAAATTTCTCGGAGGCTAAGGGCAATCCCTCAAGTGATGTCTCAACTGGCCACACCGAAATCACTCTCCAGTTAGAACATGACATTGGCCCAAATGTGATCTACCACAAGTCTGGCACACTGGAGTAGTGGCATATATCTTCCCAGAATTACGATGTCCAGAAGATGATGGTCCCCTATTACCTTGTCTGTAAGGTGGTCTGTAAGTGGAATGTGAAGACATGTGTGTCCCTGTCTAAGAACCATGTTATTTTTTTGTCCTTGATTTCCCGCTCTTCTATTTTCACTAAAACCACCACTAAAAGCCCCTCATGTTTTGGCCTTCTTATGTAAATCACTAGTTGCACGCTCCTTACGCCCTTTGTTTTTAATCTTTCTAGTAAGTTCGACTATATCGGAGTAGGATAAAGTCTTCATCTGTGGGGCTACGACAGTGTATAAACAACCAAGAAATCCATCAACAAACCTTTGAACTCGAGCTTCTTCAGTAGGCACTAAGTGAGGAGCATATACAACCAACTTACATAACTTAGTGTTATATGTTGACAAATCCATATCTGGAGTCTGAACCAACCTCTCAAAGTCTCTAGTATATTGTTGCATCAGACTTTCTGGAAGAAATGATTCTTGAACAACTTAGTGAACGCGTCCCATGTCAGTGGTACTGATCATGCTAGCCTTCCTAGCAATACAATTTCATACCATGTGTTGGCCATATCCTCTAGTTTGTATGTTGCGAGCTCCACGGCTCTCTCACTAGAACATCTAAGAGCACGTAATGCCTTGAGTGTCCCATCTAAGAAACCTTGAGGATCTACTGAATTATTGGAACCTGTGAATTTTGGAGATTTCAATTTCAAAAATCTTATAGAGATACCTCCTTATTTCCAAAAGTCCGAGTCTATGCCGGTGCTTGTGTCTGTAAAGTAGCCTAAGGAGCTGAACTTCCTTCCTGAGTAGGCACCAATGCCTCTAACACATTTAATAACCTTTCCACTACATCTGCAGGTAAGGCAACAGTAGGTACAACCGTTGGCACTGGTGGTGGAACGTTCTGAACTCCCTGCTCTTGCACATTATTTGGCATAATGGCTTGGGTTTGACCTATGTTTCCAACTTAAGGTTGAGGAGAAATCTGTCTTCTAGTTTGATGACCCCAACTTGATTGTCACCCCCGGTAGTACCACGTCCAGCACCACGTCCAATAGATGGGGGTGTGCGTGTCCTAGCCATCTGCGAAAGAAATATTCCAATGTCAATCTCAAGTTATCTCAACGCACGATCAAAAAATGAATGAATGGAAAACATTCCTAAATGTTTAGTAGCCTCAAGGTCATAAGAATAGGCGCCTACATACCCTTGAACAAGACTCTACTAAACATTGCTCCATGTCTCGGGACTTAAAGCCTAAGCTTTGATACTAACTTTGTCATGACCTAATTTAGGATTGTGACCGATGCTTAGGAGCAAGTGCTCCCAAGTAAGCCTCGTCGGTATTTACAGAAAATCGGATAGAGTTTCTCCTACTTTTGGACTATCCCAAAATTTTTCCTGTCTCACATCAACAACCAAACACCCTAATAGCAATTGAAAGAATGTACAACTTATTAATTAACCCAAATCTTAAGACTCCTTAAATGTTCTTGTCCTCTTTAATGTCAATATAATCTCGGTATGTCATTTTTTTCTATATATATATATATATAAGAGAAATTTGATATTGGATTCTCTTGTACTACATGAAATTGTATAGATATAGTGAAATAATTTAACAGATGGGGAGAAGAAGGTTAACATCTTGAGTCGAAGGAGAGCTTTAACTAACTCCAATTTCAACTCCAAATTCTTCATTTGCCCAAAACTTTCTTCTTCTTCTCTTTTCCCTTTTTTCTTTTTCTGCTCGTTTTCCATTTTTTTGCTGTTTTGAAGCTTTCTTCTTCGTTTCCCTTATAAGGGTATTGTTAACCCTTTTCAAAATCTTTGTTGGCGTGTAAGTGTAATGGGCCCTTTCGGCCCGTTTTTTGCTTTTCTTATATTTTTTTAGTTCTTATTTTATTTTTAATAGATGGTTACTTATTATTATTATACTAATGACCAATATACCCTTATTCAAAATATAGAGTATTACATAGTCATCCCCGAATCCGGTGTCACTAGTGCATGAGCAATTTCTAGAAATTTAAAGTGTAATACGATAACTTTCCGTAGTATAAAATTGGGCAGAGAAAATACAATACTCTGAAAGAGACTCTATTCGCTGCGAGTCGTCTCGAAGGATGCAGGTCACCTAAATCTCTGTGTCAACTATGCTGCTGCGCCACTAGGCCACTAGAGATACATGTGCCTGTGAAAACAAATGCACAACAAGTATAGTATGAGTACGAAGACAAGACGTCCAGTAAGTATCCACTCTAACCTCGAAGAAGTAGTAACGAAGGGTCGACTTCGACACTTACTAGTGATCCAATAATATCGGGTACAATAATGAGTGAATAAATATGAAACAAAGTAGATATATGAAATGAACAAGTCTAAAATACGTGATACAATTTCCTTTTTTATAATTTTACTCAAGCTCTCAACCAGCAAGTTCCCTCTTTATAGTGGATTTCCTTAAGGGAGTTATCATAATTCAAATCAGGTAAAATCCCGGATACATTGGCATTCCAGCTAAATGTCACGCACGATTCTATGAGAATATATATATATATATATATATATATATATATATATATATATATATATATATACACACACACACACACACACACATATATATATACATATATATATATACATATATATATATATATATACATATATATATATATATATACATATATATATATATATGTGTGTGTGTGTGTGTGTGTATGTATAGGTAATGCCGAGGGTTATGGCCCAATCCAACATAAAAGTAAATAGTGCACTGCCAGAGGGTCAAATGGCGCGAATTATAGATGCATCTATTAACCTGCCGAGGCGATCGACCTGCTTAGATGAGAGTAGTAGAAGGAAATATCCTGCTCGCGAATCATACGTGCAACGCGATATATAAATTTAAGGAATTTTCCGCTCGCGAATCATACCTGCAACGCGGTCGAAGATAAATTTAACATTTAAAAATCATATTTCTTTGTTGATTCCCTTTCAAAATAATGAAAATTCATCTTGTAGCTTTTAAGGAAATTGCTCTGCTCGCGATACCTACATGTGATACTGTTGCACATAGATTTCTAAGTTATTATACGATTGTTCAATTCTTTTCGAAAATACTAAGTTTAATGGAAATACTTAAAGTTTTAAATTCCTTTCAACAAAATTATTACGCAACCACAATCTTATTTCTTCTCAAACAAACAATAAACATAAATCGACAACAATATCAACAACGAATGATGTAGCTTAAATCTACCTGGACATAGGTACAATAGTAGCTACGAAGTAACTCTCATCACCTCGTGCGTACATAGCCCCGATTATAGGAGTACATACTTAATAATTTTACCTATAGGGTTAGTTCCCTCATACAAGGTTAGAAAGGAGGCTCACATCGCTCCGCAGATCCATAACCGTCTTCCAAGCCCTTACGACAGCTCAAACCGATACTCAACGCTCCAAAACTAGACAATAGTTACGAAAACCCATTAATATACGCTCAAATACTCATTATTATTCAATTTATAACAATTTCTAACCCGGTTTCAAAGTTGATAAAAATAATCTTTGGGCTCACGTTCCCGGATTCCAAAATTTTCTAGGATAAACTTTATCCATAACCTCATGAACTCAAATATATAATTTGTTTCTCAATTCCAGGCCCAAATTCGTGGTCAAAATCCAAGAATACCAATTTCTTTGCTTTTCTAATAAAACCCTAAATTTCTACCAATTTTCATGCTAAAATCTATACATATCTAATGTATTTAACTCATAATAGGTGGGGATAGCTTACCTTGCCATTCATGATGAAAACCCCCACATAAAGCTCTCCAAAAATCGTCCAACCAAGAGTGATGGAAAAAAATGGGCCAAATTCTCATTTTAAAGAGACCTCACTGCCAAGCAATTCTCGCACCTGTGGTCATGTGACCGCTTCCGCCGTTCTGCAGGTGTGGCAATTAATCCGCTTATGTGGAGATACCCCCAGCTGTCCGCTTTGCTTCTGCGCCCTCTCTTCCGCAAGTGCGGTCTCGCATCTACGGTGAAATAACTACATTTGCAATCTCAGCACCTCCCTACCAAAATCGCACATACGCCCTTCTTCGCTGCTTCCGCGGCTTCACACCTGTGGCCAAAATCTTGAAGGTGCGGTTACACCAGAAAGCAGCAATAACCCTTCTTTCAAAGTCTAAACTCGACCAATTTTACCATTCGGGTCCCCCCCCGAGGCCCTCTAGAACTCAATAATTTATACTAACACATTCCAAATCACATTACGTACTTAGTCGAACCCTCAAATCACATCCAACAATGTGAAATCATAAATCACACTCAAATTAAAGCTAAATGAACTTTCGAACTTCAAACTTCTTCATTAGGTACTGAAACCAATCAAATCACATTCGATTAGCCTCAAATTTTGTACACAAGTCATATTCGACATTACTGACCTACTCAAACTTTCGGAATTAGAATCCAACCTCGATATCAAAATTTCCACTTCCGGTCAAACTTCTCAAAAGCCTTCAAATTTCTAACTTTAGCCAAATGACTGCAAAATGACCTACGGACCTGAAAATCCACGACCGGACTCATCGCCAAACACAAAATCACCAATACAAAGATATTCCCAAACTTGGATTCCAAAACAAACATCAGCAACACTGAAATGCACTACAACCCAAACCTATGAAATTTTTCCTATCACAACCCTAACCCCGAACCCGGTCGTGATGGCGCCTCTCGTGAAGGCAAGGCCAGCCAAATGAACCAATTCTTAATTTTAATCAGTTAAATAGCATGATAATAGTCTAAACATAGTATAATAATATGAAATAGCGGAAGTACATATAACAAAATGCGAAAAATCTAACCCAACACAGCCCTAATTGGGGAATCAAAAGTCACGAGCAACTAAGGACCCTGGTAGAAGTATGCTAAATCCAAGAACTAGTACAAATGTTTGAAAGACATAGATATGATAAGATAATTGAGACACGGGGCTGTGGACGCCAACAACTACATCGTAGTCTCCGAGTGCTGCCTAGGACTGGAAGAATCGGCACTCAGGAGCGGAACTAGTGACACTTGAATCTGCACACATGATGCAGGGAGTAATGTGAGTACTCCGACCCCGTGAATAATAAATATAAATAATGACCGAAGGTAAGAAATCACATAAAGCACAAGGCATTCTATAATGAAGCAATAAAACATCATTTAAAAATAGTAAATTAGTAAAAAATCAAGACCTCCTTTCAAAAATGTAAAATAGGTGAATAGCATAAAATAAAAATATAGATGTTCACCCCTCGAGCTCAGTATCCACAAATCTGCCCCTCGGACAATATCTCAGAACAGTACCATCCCTCGGGCTTAATATCAAAACAATACTAGCCCCTCGGGCTCAACCTCACATCACAATGGGTACCCCCGCTCATTGAGGGAGTATAGACTCTAGGAGGGGCCCCTTACGACCCAAGCGCAATCACAAGCCACCTCGTAGCATCAAATCAAAGCCATCGGCCTCATATCAATCAAGCCAACTTATGCCATATATGTAACTCAGGCCCTCGGCCGCAAATCAGTATAAGTGTATCCTGACAACTAGGATCTCGACCTTACTTAGTCTAAAAATCATCACAAGCCCCTCGGGCATTAGTAAAACAGTGCCTCTCATCCCAAAATATCATTTAAGTCTCAAAACGGAGTAAAACTGGCTGAGTAGTAAAATAGTGGTACATGACTGAGTTCAAATAATAATCCAAAATAGTGATAAAAATCTTTGAAGGGTCAAAATAATTGGCACGAAGACCAAATATGGCAATCAACCCAAATCATAACGATAACAAATAAGTTTCAGTCAAATACACGGTAAAATCATCAAACAGGACGAACCAAGTCACAATCCCCAATAGTGTGCGACCCCACTCTTGCCATCAAGCGCGTGTCTCACCTCAATATAGTAGTACGATGTGGAATTCAGGGTTTCAAACCCTCAAAGCATCATTTACAATCATTACTTACCTCAAACCATCTAAATCTATAGCTCGCGATGCCTTTGCCTCTTAAATCGCCCCCATGCACGTCGAATCTGTCCAAAATCAGAATGACTACGTCACAATATGTTAAGGGAATAAATCCCAAGTGAGAAAAATCAAAAAATACCAAAAATCTCGAAATTAGCAAAACTCGAGCCCCCGGCCCACTTCTTGAAAATCAGAAGTTTTTACATTGACGAGTTCTATCTCCCCATGAGTTCATACATACTAAAGTTTCTCATATCCGACCTTCATTGGTCTTCCAAATACCCAAATTAAAATCCCAAAATTTCAAGTCCTAGTTCTTCCATTTTAGCTTAGGTTTCCTTGATTTTCTTGGTAGATTTCACAATAGAATCGAGTATTAAGCTCAAAAATCTTACCTCAAGTCTTTTCCATTTGAATGCCTCTTTAATCTCCTTCTACAAGCTCTTAAAATGCTCAACAATGGTGCAAATAGACCCAAAATTGCGGATGAAATGAATTATAACATTCTGCCCAGTCCTGACCTTCCTTTTTTGCGAATGCGGTCAAACTCTCGCGTTCGCTAAGCACAAACTTGAATTTGCCCAAAGTTTCCTTACGCGAACACGACCTTCCAAACGCGAACGCGATGCTTTCTTCTCCTATACCTTCGCGAATGCGACACCTTGTACGCGAACGCGAAGAACGAAATCCCTTTGATCCCAAATCGTTCTACGCGATCACGAGTGCCCTCTCGCGAATGTGATGCACAACCTTCCAACTCTATGTGAACGCGAAGCCTCTCTCACGAAAGCGAAGGATTAATTATGGACTTCCTCAATTCCTTCTTTGCAAACACAAGGCTCGTCTCGCAAATGCTAAAAGATAAATCTCTGCAACACTGAACTTGCATTTTCTGCAATTTTCCAAACTCCAAAATGGTCCGGTTGACCATCCGAAACTCATCGAGGCCCCTAGGACCTAAACCAGAGGCACCAACACATCTTAATACCTAATTCAAACTTGTTCCAATCATCAAAACATCTCAAAAAGCATCAAATTACCCAAAACACATCGATTTCAAGCCTAAGTTTCAAGAAATCTTCTGAAATACGCTTTCGATAAAATACCCAACAAAATCATGTCCGAATGACCTGAAATTTTGTACACACATCCCAAATGATAAACGGAGCTACTACAACTCTTGAAATTCCATTTCAACCCTCGGATTAAAATCTCTCCTACCAACTCGAAATCGCCAAAATATCAACTTCGCCAATTCAAGCCTAATTCTACTCAAGAACTCCAAAACCCATTCCGATCACACTCCTAAGTCAGAGATCACCTCCCAAAGCTAATCGAACCATCTGAACTCACATTCGAATCCTCTAACACATAAGTCAACATTCAGTTGACTTTTCCAACTTAAACCTTCTTCAAAGAGACTAAGTGTCTCAAACCATATCAAAATCATTATGGACTCTATCCGGCCAACCCGATACCACAAAATATGAATAATGAAGCATAAAGAAAATAGAAATGGGGAAAATAGAGAGCTGTAACTCATGGGACGACTTGCCGAGTCATCACATCCTCCCCAACTTAAACAAACATTCGTCCTCGAACAAGTCAAGAAACATACCCAATGCCTCAAAACTGGTGAGGATATCTACTCCGCATCTCTCGCTCGGTCTCCTAGCTAGCCTCCTCCATGGGCTTACCCCTCCAATGCACCTTCACTGAAGCTATATCCTTTGACCTTAACTTCCAAACTTAACGACCCAAAATAGTTACTGGCTCCACATCATAAGTCAAATCATCCTCCATTTGAATCGTGTTGAAATCCATAACAAGAGATGGATCCCCAATATACTTCTGGAGCATAGAAACACGAAATACCAGATGCATACTCGACAACCTAGGTGGTAAAGTAAGCTCATAAGCTACCTCCCCAATTCTCCGAGGTACCTCAAGTGGTCCGATGAACTACGGACACAACTTCCCTTCCTTCCCAAATCTCATAACACCCTTCGTGGGTGAAAACTTCAACAGAACCTTCTCGTCAACCATGTAAGACACATCTCGAACCTTCCAATCCGTATAACTCTTTTGCCTTGACTGCGTTGTATGAAGTATCTCCTGAATTACCTTCATTTTATCTAAGACATACTGGACCAAATCTATCCCAAGTAGTCTAGCCTCATCGGGCTCGAACCAACCAACCGGAGATCTACACCGTCTCCCATACAAAGCCTCGTACAGATCCATCTGAATACTTACTGGTAGATGTTATTATAATCAAACTCTGCGATCAGCAAAAACTGATCCCATGACCCTCCAAAGATAATAACACAAGCACACAACATGTCCTCCAATATTTGAATAGTACGCTTGGACTGCTCGTCCGTTTAAAGATGAAAACCTGTGCTCAACTACACCTGAGTACCCAACTCTTGCTGAACAGACTTCCAAAACTAGGAAGTAAACTGACTGTCCCGATCTGGAATGATGGAAACCGGGATGCCATGTAACCGAAGAATCTCCCAAATATATATCTCTGCCAACCGCTCTGAAGAATAAGTGCACAAATAGGAATGAAGTGTGCGGACTTGGTCATCCTATCCATAATCACCCAAATAGCATCGAACTTCTTCAAACTCCGAGGAAGTCCAACCATAAAATCCATATTGATCCTCTCCATTTCTACTCAGTAATAACCATCTGCTAAAGCAAGCCACTCGATCTATGATGCTCATATTTCACATGCTGACAATTGAGACACTAAGCTACAAACCCCACAATGTCTTTCTTCATTCTCCGCCACCAGTAACGGTGCATAAGGTCCTGATACATCTTTGCGGCTAATAGAATATCGTGAGCTATAGGCCTCCTCCAGAATCAACTCTCAAAGCCCATCCATATTAGGCACACAAATCCGGCCCTGCATCCTCAACACTCCATCATCACCAATGGTCACATCTCTAGCATCATCATGCTGAACTCTGTCCCTAAGGACAAGAAAATGTGGATCATCATACTGGCGCTCTCTGATGTGATCATATGAAGAAGACTGAGATACCACACAAGCCAATACCCGAATAGGCTCAGAAATATCCAACCTCATGAACCGATTGGCCAAGGCCCGCACATAAACCATAAGAGGTCTCTCCCCAACTAGAATATATGCAAAACTCCCCATACTCAGTGCCTTTCAGCTCAAAGCATCGGCCACCACATTGGCCTTTCCCTGATGGTACAATATAGTGATGTCATAATCCTTAAGCAACTCCAGCCACCTCCGTTATCTCAAATTAAGATCCTTCTGCTTGAAAAAATGCTGAAGACTGCAATGATCAGTGAATACCTCACAAAACACGCCATACAAGTAATGCCTTCAAATCCTCAATGCATGAACTATGACAGCCAACTCTAAATCGTGAATGGGGTAGTTCTTCTCATTGGGCTTCAACTGACGAGAAGCATATGCAATAACTCGACCATCCTACATCAACACACAACCAATTCCTACTCTCGAAACATCACAATACACGGTATATGAACCTGAAGCTGATGGCAAAACCAACACTAGAGTTGTGGTGAAAGCTATATTGAGCTTCTGAAAGCTCTCCTCACACTTGTTCGACCATACAAATAAAGCACTCTTCCAAGTCAACTTGGTCAAGGGCGATGAGATAGATGAGATCCCTGGACAAATCGGCGATAATAGCCTGCCAAATCAAGAAAACTGTAAATATTAGTAGCTGAGGATGGTTTAGGCCAACTCCGCACCACATATATCTTCTTTGGATAAACCTGAATACCCTCGCTGGACACCACGTGTCCCAAGAATGCCAGCGACCTGAGCCAAAACTCACACTTGGAGAACATTGCATAAAGCTTCTCCTCCCTCAATCCCTGCAGCACAACCCTCAAATGCTCTACGTACTCCTCCTAACTACGTGAATATACCAGGATATCATCAATGAAAATTACAAAAAATGAGTCAAGATAAGGCCATAACACGATGTTCACCAAATGTATGAACGCTGCTGGGGCATTTTTCAGCCCAGAAGACATAGCCAGGAACTCATAATGACCATATCTGGTCTTGAAAGCTATCTTAAGAATATCCAAATCCATGATCTTTAACTAGTGGTAACATGAACGGAGATCAATCTTGGAGAATACCCTCGCTCTCTAAAGCTGGTAGAATAAATCATCAATGTGAGGCAAGGGATACTTTGTCTTAATTGTTACCTTGTTCAATTGCCCGTAATCAATGCACATTCTCATTATGTCATCCTTCTTCTTCACAAACAAAACCGGCGCACCCTAAAGTGACACACTAGGCCGAATGAACCCCTTATCTAGGAGTTCCTGAAGCTGCTCCTTTAACTCTTTCAACTGTGCCATATGATACAGTGGAATAGAAATGGGCTGAGTGTCTGGCACCAGTTCAATACCAAAATCAATATCCTTATCCGGTGGCTTACCAGGTAGGTCTGTAGGAAATACATTAGTGAAGTCCCTCACAACTGGAACAGAATCAATACTAGGAGCCTCGGCTCCAACATCATTCACAAAGACAAGATACGAGAGACAACCCTTCCTAACCGTACATTGGGCTTTTAAAAAAGAGATCGCTCTACTAGGAACATAATCAGCCACACCACGCCACTCGATCCGTGGTACCCCCGGCATAGCCAAAGTGACTATTTTAACATGACAGTCTAGAATAGCACGATACAGAGATAACCATTCCATGCTTAAAATGACATCGAAATCCACCATACTAAGTAATAAAAGATCAACTCGGGTCTCGAAACCCCCAATACTCACCACACATGACCAGTATACATGGTCTACAATAACAGTATCACCCACCGGGGAAGATACATGAACATGTAAAGCAAGAATCTCTCGGGGCATACACAAATAATGAGAAAAGTATGACAACACATAAGAAAAGGTGGATCCGAGATCAAATAATATAGAGGCATCTCTGTGGTAGACTGAAACAATACCCGTAATAACATCATCTGAAGCAGTAGCATCAGATATTCTTGGAATATCATCGTAACAGGCTTGACTACTTCCTGATCGACCTCTCCCTTCCGGGGTGATCGCTGGCTGACTCACCTCTACCCTAGCAAGCTGAGTGGGTGGTGGTGAAGAAACTGGCGCTGAAGCCGAAGACTGACCCCCCTGCTGGGATGAACTAGAAGCACGACAAGGACATTGCCTCCACATGTAGCCCATCTCGCCACCCTCATAACAACTCCTAGGGGCTGGAGAAGCGAACTGAAAGGTGGTAAATGCCACACCACTAGTTTCAAGAATTCCTGCTATATGAAGCATTCACTGGTGCTTATCCAAGAAATCCTAGGCATCCTCGCCCTCTGCACCGCTGAATGTTGGAGGCTGGAGTCTACCAAACCTCTCAAGTCGACGCTAATCATCATTCGGCATAACTGGTACTACAAAATCTTGTGCTGGTGCAACCGGCTGGGCTGGAGGTGCCCCCGGCGTCTGAAGTCCATACACAACCTAATCAGGTGTGCGAGCAACGGGGGTCTGAATCCCTCCCCCGGTTTGTGAAGTAGCTGTGGTCGTAGTAGCTGAAATCGCCTGAGCCAAACTGGTACACACTGACATGATCCGAGCTAAAGCCTCTTGAAGGACTGGAATCATAGGATAGTTGGTGCATGAACTGGTGCTGCTGGAGCATCAATAGCTGGAGCCTAATCCTGAGTTGGGGCAGCAGGTGGATCTGCAGGTGCTGCCCTCGCTGCTTTACCTCTGCCACGACCACGACCATATCGACTGCCTCTGGTGGCCTCAGCTGGTGGCAGTGGTGGTCGTCCATCTCGTCTGGTAACTCGTATCCTCACCATATGTGAGAGAATAGAATAACAGAAGTTTAGTACTTGGACCAACAAGTTCGCACGACAAGAATTTTATGAATATGAAGTTTTTCCTAAAGGTTCTACAGCCTCTCGAGGATAAATATAGACGTCTCTATACCTATCCACGAGACTCTACTAAAACTGCTCATGACTAGTGAGACCTACGTAACTTAGGCTCTGATACCAACTTGTCACGATCCTAACCTTGAACCCGATCGTGATGACGCCTCTCGTGAAGACAAGGCCAGCCAAATAAACCAATTCTCAATTTTAAACAGTTAAATAGCATGATAATAGACTAAACTTTGTTTAATAATATGAAATAGTGGAAGTACAGATAATAAAATACGGAAAATCCAACCCGGCACAACCCTAACCGGGGTGTCACAAGTCACGACCATCTAAGGACCCTGATACAAGTGCTAAATCCAATAACTAATCCAAATGTTTGAAAGACATAAAGATGATAAGATAATGAAGACACGGGGCTATGGACGCCAATAGCTACCTTGTAGTCTCCGAATGCCACCTGGGACTGGAAGAATAAGCACTCAGGAGCGGAACCGCGACATTTGAATCTGCACACACAGTGTATGGAGTAATGTGAGTACTCCGACCCAGTGAGTAATAAATATAAATAATGACCGGAGGTAAGAAATCACATAAGGCACAAGACCTTCTATAATGAAGTAGTATAACATCATTTGAAAATAGTAAATTAGTGAAAAATCAAGTTCTCCTTTCGATAATGTAAAACAGGTGAATAGTGTAAAGTAAACAGATAGAAGTTCGCCCCTCGGGCTCAGTATCCACAAATCTACCTCTCGGGCAATATCTCAAAATAGTACCAACCCCTCGGTCTCAATCTCACATCACAATGGGTACCCACGCTCACTGGGGGGTGTACAGACTCTAGGAGGGGCCCCTTACGGCCCAAGCTCAATCACAAGCCACCTCGTGGCATCAAATCTACGTACTCGGCCTCATATTAATCTAGCCACCTCATGGCGTATATATAACTCAGGCCCTCCGTCTCAAATTAGTATCAGTGTATCCTTACAACTAGGCCATCGACCTTACTTAGTCCAAAAATCATCATAAGCCCTCGGGCATTAGTAA
This sequence comes from Nicotiana benthamiana, assembly GCA_034376525.1. Taxonomy (NCBI): domain Eukaryota; kingdom Viridiplantae; phylum Streptophyta; class Magnoliopsida; order Solanales; family Solanaceae; genus Nicotiana; species Nicotiana benthamiana. The sequence goes on along the minus strand of CM067331.1, from coordinate 87,120,914 downwards.
AACAGTGTCTCTCAGCCCAAAATATAATTTAAATCTCAAAACAGAGTAAAACTGGCTGAGTAATAAAATAGTAAAAAAATAACATGACTGAGTACAAATAGCAAGCCCAAAACAGCTAGGAAAATAGTGATAAAAATCACCGAAGGGTCCAAATAGTTGGTACGAAGCCCAAATATAGCAATCAACCCAAATTAAAGATAACAAATAAGCTTAAGTTAAAACACGGTAAAATCATCAAACAGGCCGGACCAAGTCGCAATTCCCAATAGTGCGCGACCCCACGCTCGCCATCAAGCGTGTATTCACCTTAATATAGCACTACGATGTGCAATCAGGGGTTTCAAACCCTCAGAGCATCATTTACAATCATTACTCACCTCGAACCGGCTAAATCTCTAGCTCGCGATGCCTTTGCCCCTCAAATCATCCTCCACACACGTCTAATCTATCCAAAATCAGAACGAATACGTCACAATACGCTAATGGAACAACGCCCAAGCAAGAACAATCGAAAAAATACTAAAAATCTCAAAATTAGCAAAATACAAGCCCTTGACCCACTTCTCGAAAATCAGAAGTTTTTACATCAACGGGTTCCTTATATTCCAACTAGTTCATACATACTAAAGGTTCTCAAATCTGACATCAATTGGTCCTCCAAATCGCCAAATCAAAATTCCAAAATTCAAACCCCTAGTTCTTCCATTTTAGCTTAGGTTTCTGTGATTTTCTAGGAAGATTTCACAATAGAATCGAGTATTAAGCTCAAAAATCTTACCTCAAGTTGTTTCCCTTTGAATCCCCTCTTTAATCTCCTTCAACAAGCTCTCAAAATGCTCAACAATAGGGGCAAATAGATCCAAAATCACGAATGTAATAAATTATAACATTCTGCCCAAGCCTGACCTTCCTTCTTCGCGAACACGGTCAAACTCTCTCCTTCACGAAGCACAAACTCGCGTTTGACCAAAATTGCCTTGTGCGAATGCGACCTTCCAGACGCGAATGCAAAGAACAAAATCCCTTTGATCCCAAATCGTTCTACGCGATCACGAGTGCCCTCTCGCCAATGCAATGCACACCCTTCCAACCCTACACGAATGTGAAGCCACTCTCGCGAATGCGAATGCTTAATTATGGCCTTCCTCAATTTCTTCTTCGCAAACGCGAAGGGATAAATCTTTGCAACACTGAACATACATTTTCTGCAATTTTCCAAACTCCAAAATGGTCCGGTTGACCATCCGAAACTCACCCGAGGTCCCCGGGATCTCAACCAAAGGCACCAACACATCCTACAACTTTATTCAAAGTTGTTCCAATCATCAAAACACCTCAAACAACATCAAATTACCCAAAACACATCGAATTCAAGCCTAAGTTTCTGATAATCTTCCGAAATACACTTTCTATCAAAAACCCAACCAAACCACATCCGAATGACCTAAACTTTTGCAGACACATCTCAAGTGATACAACAGAGCTACTGCAACTCTCATAATTTCATAATGACCCCCTGATCAAAATCTCACCTACCAACCGGAAGTCGCTAAATTATCAAGTTCGCCAATTCAAGCCTAATTCTACTCTGGACCTACGAAACCCATTTCGATCACACTCCTATGTCAAAAATCACCCCCCCGAAGCTAACCGAACCATCGAAACTTACATCCGAGCGCTGTAACATATAAGTTAACATCCGATTGACTTTTCCAACTTAAGTCTTCTTAAAAGAGACTAAATGTCTCAAACCTTATCAAAATCATTCCGGACTCGATCCGACCAACCCAATACCATAAAATACAGATAATGAAGCATAAAAAAAATAGAAAGGAGAAAAACAGAGTGGTACCTCATCAGAAGACTGGCCGGGTCGTCACATTTCCAAAATACTAACTTCCACAATAGGAACTGAAATGCTCCCGGGTCATCCAAAACTCGATCTAGACATTTGCCTAACTCCAAAATCATCATACGAACTTTTTGGAACCTTCAAATCCCGATTCTGAGTTCATTTACTCAAATATCCAATATTAGTCAATTCTGCCAACTTAAAGTTTCCGGAATGAGAGTTTTCTTTCCAAATCAACTTGAACTTCCTGAAATTCAATTTCGGCCACGCGCACAAGTCCTAATATCTGAAGTGAAGTGCCTCATATCCTCAAACTGATGAACAATGTGCTAGGGCTCAAAATGACCGATCGAGTTTTTACATATAACTTTGCACCATTTAGTTGCGTTCTATCTTCCCTAATTTTAAGTTCTTAGTTAACAGCATTTGGCAAACTATGAATACACAAGTAAAAGAAAGATAGAGCTCAAATACACAAATAATTTAAATATTAATAACATACTTACCAGCTATAACTATAGAGATGGATCCAAGATTTTAGATTTATGGGTTCCTACCGTAATTTTAGATTAATATGCAATAATAAGTAGGTTCACAGTTACATATTTTTAAATATTTAGTGAATTTTTTAACATAAATATATGATTTATGCAAAAGTTAGTGGGTTGCTGGGAACTTGAATTGTATGCTCTAGGTCCGCCCTGGCTATAAGGCAACAAAAAGTTCTCTATATTTAACAGAACAAGGCCAAACAGGTCACCAAGATGTCATAAACTTGAATATGCTAACAAATTTTGAAAGAACAGACTGTAGCCCCATTAAATGTGGATGAAAACTCTGTAGGTGTTTGCAGGTTGGAACAGGAAATCGCAACATCAAAGAAAGTCCTTGAAGACTCCTAGATGGGTAGAGAATAGAATTCCGAAGAAAATTTGAAATGAAAAATAATACTCCTATATATTAGCATTCTACTTTAGAATCTTATGGAGCAGTACCATCAAAATTAGAAATTACCAACAGTAAATGAATGTAATAGAAATACTGATAATATATAGTAATAGAAGACTAGTTAGTGCCACATGTCCAGTACAACGTAATAAAGATAATATATCAAAGAAATCAGGCTGAACTCACCTCAATGTTCACAAGAGACCTTCATAACTGTGCTCCATGTTTGCATCATTTACTAAACAAAGAGTGCTAGATCCGCATAATAAACAAACTCATATACAGGATCGAAAAGCAAAGATATAAAACTATAACAGGGAGGTACCATGAAGAAATTACTATATGCTCTTAGAGGACACAATATCCATAAGCTACAACATAGATGTTCATCCTACATATATGTATATATATATATATAGGAAGCACAAATTTTGTCATTCTTTTAAACCTGGTTCATATTTTTATGAGTAATACTAGTTCAATGTTATGTTTTTAAACTTTTTGGAATGTAAGAACATACATATTCAAATGAAGTCTTTGTGAAAATAACTTCCTATTAACAACTCAGCTCACCCACATTATGTTACAATATTTCAAAATAAGAAGAGAAAACATGAAAGCTATGATAACAAGAGAAAAATAAATTAGAAAATGAATGCATATATTATTTAGAAGTAATGTGACTGAAGAGGTGAAAGCATTTCTTAGAACAAAATTAACCGGAAAACTAGAAAAAAACTAAAGAGGGTATTCCAAGAATTATTTGAAGAAGAATAGTAAGGGAAAATAAGAAAAATTGTGAAAAACCAAACCCAGATAGGTGAGAGCTTTTGATTCTACGAGGGAAACCGATGGTACCAAGATCAACTTGAATAATGGGAATAGTTTCCCAACACTTCCTATAACTTGAATAATAGGACTACTGACCTGTAATTGTGAGTGCGACGGGGAGAGATCTTCCAATCTAGAGGCGTTGATGGGTCACAAAAATTTTCCAACACTTTCTCTAGCTCCATTTTCGGCTAAATATGAAGCAGAAAAGAAAATTATCACTTTAATCAATTCGCTTTTGAGTTGTTACCACGTTAACCAATATAATACACTCTAGAAACCTTGTTATTCAAACACAAAAGTAGAATCAGCATTTATGTTATATCCAACATTTGATCTTCAGTATAAGCACTCCACAATTACATCCAACAACAGAAGGGGGGGGGGGGGGGGGAGACGACCATGAGGGCCATGCTCAAACTTTTGTTGAATAATAATTACTATCCAACGCAAAACCAACTTGTGTAACCTACGTAACACACCAGGATCATAACTAATGGAATGTCGGATAGGAAGCGAAACACCGTCACAAGCATGCCCAATATTGCAAGATTCCTACTTTTGCCAACTACAATAGCATAATAAAGATTGATGTCTAAAATTTAGGGGTTAATTTTGTTAAATTCCCTCAGAAATTATCAGCCACACATCTCTTGATCAAAGCCAGTCATTCCCTAATGAAATTTAGCATTTTCTGCCCCGATTCTTTTTATTGTAGCATCCATCCTAATTGTTATATATTAGCAATCAGACTAAAGAAAACGACTCTTTTATCGCTTGATAGAGCGTAAGCTATCAAATTGATACAAGGAAAAGAAGAACAGGTCCTCAGACCATGAGAAAGAGAGACTCAAAGAATGGAGAAATATGATATACTAATGAAAATCATCAAAAATGATACGATTTTAGCAACTATTTAAAGACAAGATACCTTATCTTGTTGGCCAAGTAAATGTTAGTTTTGAAACCTGACAAAGCAATTTAGACATGAATCAAGTTTATCCTAGTAGAGCATAGATACAGATAGACTTGATCATATGAGATGCACGTGAACGAGATAAACCTAACTTGACAGAATTGATATTACTTGATCCTGATTGAAAAGGTTTCATAATTGATAAGGAGAAGGACTTCTTACTCAAAGAGAACACGGTTTAAGAAATAAAATGAGTTACAGGTTGAAATCAACTAGATCTCTTCCACCAAGTTAGAGTAACATCATAATTCTAGTTAATCTCTATTTACTAGCTCTATAAATACCAGTGTTGTTATCTTTTACAGGTAACGTACGTAAGTAAAAGTTAAACATGAAGTGAAATCAAAATAGCAAGAAAATTTTGCAAGCATTTCGTGTGTGATTTAAATGTGAAAACCTGAAGCTACATGAACCAGATACAAGAACCAGTTCCAAGTATCTGTCTTTTATTGTAGTTCAATTATAGTATGTGATTTTATATTGTACCTTTCAGCTTTATCTAGAGGAAATTGTAATAGGTACTCAATGTCTTCAAGTTAGAGTTAACCTGAAGTTGTTGCAACAGTTAGAGGCTGTGTGCTACAACGTAATTAGAGTTAGTCTTAGATTTACAAAAGAGTTTTTGTAAATACCATTTTTGGCTCAGTGATTTTAGTGGAGAGATTGGGAAAATCCAGTGGCAACTTTTGCACTTTCAATGACTAATATTGACACAAAATACACCTTCAAGAGATGTTAGTCACACTGAATAGGCTTCTTTGGTGGGGAATCATTGTTGCCACAAAAGGTTTATTTTTCGTGACAGCATTAGTCGCCCCAAATTCTGTAGAGAGTTTTGGGAGAATTAATTTTCTCGTATTGCTAATAGAAGTATATATAGAGTACAGAGAGGTATCAAATCCTACCAACTATAAGACTGTACAATAATGAAAGAAATCAAATCCTACCAACAATAGGACTGTACAGTAATGAAAAATAATAAAAAGATACACACAATATATTCTAATACGCCCCCTCAAGATGGAGGGCCGGAGGACACGCTAATCTTGGACATCAGCAGAAGAAGTCGAGGACGAGATAAGTGCTTGGTGAGAGCATCAGCAAGCTGATCAGCAGAGGATACGTGAGCAACACGAAGAGACCCATTCTGAACCAATTGACGAACAAAGTGATAATTAATGGAGATGTGTTTCATGCGCGAATGAAACACAGGGTTGGCACAGAGGTAAGTGGCGCCAATGTTGTCGCTGTAAATGACAGGAGAAGCCGGATGAGGGACATGAAGCTCGCGCAGCAGTGAATGAAGCCAACGGACTTTAGCGGCAGCAGAAGCAATGGAACGATATTCAGCCTCAGTAGAAGATCGTGCAACGGAACGCTGCATTTTGGAGCTCCAGGAAATTGGATTAGGCCCTAAAAAGACAACATAGGCACCAGTTGAGGAGCGGTCATCACAGTTTCCACCCCAATCAGCATCTGAGAAACAATGCAGAGGTATAGCAGATGAAGGACGCAGCCAGACTCCGAAGTCACGCGTCCCATTCAGATACCGGAAGAGGCGCTTAACTGCACCCTAATGAGTGACAGTAGGAGCGTGCATGAAATGTGAGAGTTTATTCGCAGCAAAGGAGATATCAGGACGAGTGAAGGAGAGATATCGTAGGCCCCCAAGGGCCTGTCGATAGGCGGATGCGTCGGCAGGAGCCGAGCCGTCGGCCAGATGAAGGCGGGTGGACACCGCTGTTGGCGTCTGAACAGGGTTGGATTCCAGCATATTATGACGAGTCAAAAGATCAACAACATACTTACGCTGAGAAAGAAAACACCCCTTGGAGCTGCGCAGAACCTCAACACCAAGAAAGTAGCTTAGATCACCCATGTCTTTAAGAGAAAATTTAGTCCCAAGAGAGTCAATCACACGCTTCAAGAAGGAAGATTCATTACCAGTCAATATGAGATCATCAACATATACCAAAAAATAGGTTGTAATAGCAGAATGCTGAAAGACGAAGAGCGAAGTGTCAGAGGTAGTGTTGACGAAACCCATGGCCAAAAGGCATTGGCGGAGCTCACTGTACCATGCCCGGGGTGCCTATTTGAGACCATAAATAGCTTTCTGTAACTTACAGACATAAGATGGATAGGCTTTGTCAACAAAACCCGGTGGTTGTGCCATATAGACATCCTCTGTAAGTCTCCCGTGGAGAAAGGCATTGTCCACATCCATTTGACGAAGAGGCCAGCCCTTGGATACAGCTAGACTGAGAACCAATTCCACAGTTGCCGGCTTAATAACCGGACTGAAAGTCTCCTAGAAGTCGACACCGGGTCGCTGATGAAAGCCTTTCGCAACAAGTCGGACTTTGAACTTATCCACATTACCGTCAGGCTTTCGTTTGATATGATAAACCCACTTGCAGCCCACAACATTCTGTGAAGAATCGGGTGGAACAAGATCCCAGGTGCCACTCCGTAGCAGAGCATCAAACTCCAATGACATAGCAGCGCACCAGCGCTCATCAGACATAGCACTAGACAAAGCCTGAGGTTCTATAACAGTTGGAGAGGATACATCAGATATACCAAACTTCTTGTTGGGCGTAAAGATGTTATTTTTGCTGCGAGTTTGCATGTGATGACCACCCTGAGAGGATTAAGGTGGCAGCATAGTGGGCGTAGCGGCGGCGGGGGCCGCTGGTGGTGCCGTAAGAGGCGCTGGTGGCTCGGGCGTTGGCGCCGGCAGTGCGTCCGGTGAAGGATCGCTAGTGGGAGTAGCGGGAGGTACTGGCGGAGGCAGCGGAAGGACTTCTAGGGTGACCGGACTGGGTACGGGTAGAGACTCGGGGTTAGATAATTTGGAGAACAGAAAGATATCTTCATGGAAGGTGACATGACGCGAGACGAAGATTTTAGACGTTGAGGGATCAAAGCATAGATATGCGCTTTGAGTAGATGAGTAGCCGAAGAGGACACATGCACGAGATCTGGGTTCCATTTTGTGTGAGGTGTAGGGCCGAAGCCAAGGGAAGCATTGACAGTCGAAGACACGCAGTTTGGCAAGGTTGGGGCGCCTATGGAAGAGAGACTCAAAGGAGGAGAGGATCGAGAGATTTGTCTTGGGAAGACGATTAATGAGATAGACTGCTGTGGCAAAGGCATAAGGCCAGTAAATGAGAGGGACAGAGGCATAATGAAGGAGAGTGAGACCAGTATCGACAATATGACGGTGACGGCGTTCAGCATACCCATTGTGTTGAGGTGTATGAGGAGGTGAAGTGAGATGTGAGATGCTATGGGAGGCAAGAAAAGAGCGTAAAGCTAGGAATTCACCCCCATTATCAGTATACAGTGTAATGATTTTAGTAGAGAAGTATTTTTCGACAATGGACTTAAAAGTGGGAAAGGTTTGTAAGACATCAGATTTATGGTGTAAAGGGAAAAACCAAACGTACTTAGAAAAATGATCAACAAAAATGACATAATATTTAAATCCTTCATTAGAAATAATTGGAGATGTCCATACATCAGAAAAAATAAGCTCCAGCGGAGCAGTAGAAGATAAACTTGACTCAGAGAAAGGTAACTTATGACACTTATGAAGCTTGCAAGAGACACAAGCAAAATCAGACACATTACTGGACGCTATACTCCTAGAAGACACTACAATGACGCAGGGAGCTTTTGTGCCGTGAGGGCGGACGGTAGACGGGAAACCGCCGGCCAGTAGTAGGCATTGTTCCTATGTAGGCCGCTGACGAGTGTTGCCCACGTGCGACGATCCTTCACCTGAAAATTAGTATCAGAAAAAACAACATTAACATTATTGTGACGACATAATTGAGCAACAGAGATCAAATTTTTACGAATATGTGGAACACAGAGAGCCCCAGGCAATAAAAGAGATGAATAACTGAAAAGTTGGCCAATATGTGTAATTTTTAAACCTTCACCGCTACCAATAACCACATCATCGACACCAGTGTAAGGACTGTGAAGAGACATGTTGGCAAGATCATTGGTTATGTGATGAGTGGCACCAGAGTCAACGATCCAATCAGATGGAGAGTGATGGGCTGTGTGAGCAGCCGGATAAGATGACGCAGCGTATGCTGGTCGCGGCAGTGGTCCACCGTAAGGGGGCTGATTTGCACCGGAAATAGGATAGGACGGACAGCGGCGCGCGGAGTGGCCAAATTCACTACAGAGCTTGCACTTCCCATTGTACCCGCGAGATTGGCCATTGTTGGAGTAACCACCGCGGCCGGAGGATAAACCACGGCTTCCACGGCCGCGCCCGCGGCCACCGAAGCGGTTACGGCCGGACTGTTGTCCGGCGACGAAGGCAGCCGACGGAGCCAAATCAGATGCGGCGGAGGTGGCCGGCGCACGGGCAGTAATCTGAGCCTCCATGCTTAACAACTTGTCATGTAATTCAGCAAAAGAGATTGGAGATTCACGGGCTTGGATAGCATGAGAGAGCTCCATATACGGATCATCAAGACCATTTAGAACCTTAATGACAAGATCCTCAGAATCAACAATAACACCCAGGAGAGATAATTCATCCACAATCACGCGAATACCGTGCATAAAATCAGTAACAGATTTAGAACCTTTTAACGGATTATGGAGCTGCCGTTTGAGAGCCATGATACGACCACGAGAAGAAGTGCCGTATGTGCGCGCGAGGATGTCCCAGGCCTCTTTAGAGGTTTCCGCAGCAGCAATAAAGGAGATAACCGTCGGTGTGATCGACGAGATGATGGCACTGAGAATAAGATTGTCTTGGCGAATCCAGTAAGGATATGCTGTATAGGGGAAAGTTACCTCCTTGTCGACGATAGTGGCTGGTGGGCACGGCTTCGATCCGTCCAAGAAGCCGAGGAGGTCGTAACCCGTAAGAAGGGTTCGGAATTAGAATTTCCACGCCAGGTAATTAGTGGAATCCAATTTAAGTGGGATCTGAGCCGATGCATTGATGGCAATCGGCTGGAGAAGATCGTTGGATGTTGTAGCGGCCATGAAGCGCGAGGCAGAAGAGGCGCTGATCGACGTCGAGAGAGAGAGGGCTGCCAGTTAATGCAGCGGTGGCGCGGCAAGACGCCAGAGAGAGGCGTTGGACCGAGAAGGTCGGCGGCGGCGGGCTGCCGATTAGTGCAGCGGCGACGGCGGCGCGGGTAGGGAATAATTAGGGTTTCTTTGGCGATAAGCCACTGGCGTATGATACCATGTAGAGAGTTTTGGGAGAATTAATTTTCTCGTATTGCTCACAGAAGTATATATAGAGTACAGAGAGGTATCAAATCTTACCAACTATAGGACTGTACAATAATGAAAGAAATCAAATCCTACCAACAATAGGATTGTACAATAATGAAAGAATATTCTACCAATAATAAAAAGATACACACAATATATTCTAATAAATTCCTCTCCTTTTTGTGTCAAATTTTATCGTCACTAATATTCACTTACTTTTTCTGGCAACAAAGGATTGTTACCAAAACTAACCTTTTTGTGACGGTGAAATATCGCTACAATACTATTATTTTCGTGACAACAATAGTCTCTACAATACAAATTTCTTGTTTTAAAAAAATATTTATATAAAACTATAATAGATTCATACTAGTAATCGAACAATAATAAAACAACCTATTTATAGTGGTAACAAAATATTTCACGAAATAGAATTGTATATAATCTTTTCATTTGTGAAAGTGTAAACAATCTAAAGTATCATTATCATTGCATGTCCTCAATAAAGATAATACAATTTCTTTAAAATACTCCAAAAATTTCAAACTACTCCAATGTTTGTAAACTGCTCTACTGCAACTTCATTTCTTCATTGTTGAAGTTCTTTGTTCCGGTCATTATAAAAAAAATATATGATGAACAAAATTAGCAGATGCACGTACTAAAGGAAATATCTCTACAAGTAGCAACAATGCGAAAGAATGAAAAAAGAAAAAGTTAAACTTAGATCAAACTTTAGTTTGAGCCTTCAGTATGCCAGCTAATATAACCAATCTCATTCAGGATGAAACATATTCTGCTCTCAAATTTTCTCTTATGAGTTGCTGTGCATCATGGAATTATATTGGAAACAAACATAAATTACACATAGCATCAGAGGCAGGAGGGATTGGCGGATTGCAAATAGATCCACCTTAAACACCATAAGCGAATCAGCTAATAAACGTGCTAGTGAAACTGTGGAAGGGGTTAACTGCATAATGTCAATCCTTAGAGCACATTGTCCCCCACATATTTGTTATTTTCTCAGCTAGTTTCACTGGCTATTCCTTAGCATATCAGTTTGAACCTTTTTGCAGTCTATCATTAATAACTTTAGACATAACCTTATAGAGCTCATTACGACAAACTATAGTTCTGAAGGTACCACGACTAAGGAGCTCACAAAGAGGTTTATACTATAAGTATAAATAGCTGATATGCTAATTTAACCACTCGTGCTTAATGTCCTTTGTAATAGCAACCACCTCTTCTAAATTTTCAGAACCCTTCACCAGAATATTCCAAAAAGTATGTGCATTCTCAACTAGGAGCATGGAGTTAGTTGTAACTAGTATCGGTAAAAATAACTAAATGTATAAAATTAACTTAAGAGATCATGGTTCAGTTATGTCCAAGAGTTAGGAAAAGATAAACAATCAATACTTAATTTATAAGAGCCGCTAAATTCATTTTTGGAAGCTAAAATAGCTTCATGGCTAAGAATATTTCTTGACAATATCAATCTTAAACTATAACCAAATGTTAGCAGAGGATTCAAAGACATAGATTAATGTATAGCTTATCAACAATGACAATTCTTATACACCGCTAATAAGTTCTTTACAATTGAACCATTATTGAATGAAAATCCTCAAGTCATGCAACCTAACTGTTAGAATGCAAGCATGACTTAAACCTTCGAAGACATTAGTCAAAAAAAGTTAACAATGTAGCAGGATTCCTTTTCAAAATTTCAGTAAGAAACTAACCTTTACGGAGTTCGTGAACTGTATGCTGAGAGGCTTGAGCATCTAGTTTAGCTGTCAATATATAGAGCTACTTCCTTAATGCGTGAATGGTGTCTCCCTCTTAGAAGTTTGTTTCTGTCATCCGACATCTTAGGTTTTTCAAAAGCTGCAAATGAATTGGGTTGAGGTTTCCTAACATTTGAAATTCTTATGATTACTCATCCTTGTGATGTGCATCTTTTGGATTAACAGAAATATTAGATCACACATAATTCCTTTTTTTTGTGCAATCTTAAAGATATGCTTCAGCTACTATGAGAAAATTCTATCAACCTTACTTTTTCTCATTTTCTTTTCATTTGTTTTATGTTCTACTTCATTTCCAACTCCTTGCAAATGGTGATAATCGTGGTTTTCATTTATCTTCCTGTCTTTCTTTGGATAGGTGGTCACGATGTCGCTATGCAAATCTCACTGTTAATGACTTCATACCTTGCTCATATGCAGATGTCGGAACAGAGAGTTACGATTATAGAGAGGCTATATGAACTGAATTTTTATCCTTTGTAGTGTTGAAACTAGCAGCATTGTAACAACAGTTGTATAGTTCATTTGTAGAGTACAGAAACATTGGCCTTTACCTTTTAAATTCAAGCCATCATCGTAGCCATCTGCTTTTTAAATCTTTTATCAAGTTGTAGATTCCTGTGTGCGCACTCCTCTTCTAGTTTCTTTTGCAACTCAGCACGATCATCTTCTAGCTTCCGGGACAATTCAGCAGCCATTTGTTCTTCTAACTTTCTTTGCAACTCAGAAGCTTGTTCACGTTCTTCTTGTAATTTTCTGTCCATTTCAGCTTACATATCTTGACGCATGCTTTCCATTACAGAAGACATACTTGCTTCTAATTCTACCTGTTGCACTCGGCTCTTTTTTGCAAGTCTCTTTCCGTACCCTTTCTCACGAACATAGCCAATTCGTTCGCCATGTACGGTGACTAAAATCTCAACTGCATTCATCAGATTTTCTTCAAACTATTGTTGCTCCACAATTTCTTGGAGCTGCCCTACAATTATGCATACAATTTATGATATAAAATAGGAGGCATAAAATAAAATAAATAAAACACAATTTCAAGAGATTACATGAATTTGCTGCAACTGTGGATCTGACCACACCAGTTCTTCTTTGTCATTCTTATGAGTATGTTGGAGCTCCCAAACTCGATTCGATGGTGCCTTTTTTCCATTAACAGGATTTCTCTAGATTTATTAAAGTAGAGGAAACTATTTAAGTACATAATGTGACCTAATAAAGAATGACAAATATATGAAATATTATTGTGCTAAATGAATTTGTACCGTTGATTCCCTACAGCTCAGCAATTAACTTTGAGCCACATGAGTTTTTAGTTATTTGTTTTCCCATGTTTATTTTGTTTCGCTCACTCACAGCCTGAAATTCTATCCATAAATTAAGAATCAGAATTGAAATAGTAATTTGTCACATATTTATATTTCCAAGTTACCTTGAATTCCGGACTTCCAAAATGTTCTAACAGAAATAGCCAATCCTCAGGTGTAACATCACTTGGCCTATGAGATAATCTCTCTTCATCAGTAGTATAGCGAGAGTATTCAACATGCAATCGAGTCTTCCATATTCTAAAAATTCTTTTCATAGTATTGATCACAAGAGCTTGCAATACATGCTCTCGAACTCCAGGAGCTTCAAATTTATCCTAAATGCAAATACAAAAAGCTTTTGAGAGTAAATAAAATGTGTGATAAAAAGCCGATATAACCTTTATTAACAAATCATTACCTTAATCTTCAACCACATCGCATCTCCATGTTTTGTGATTATTTCTTGCTAATCACCATCTGTGAATGAGATAGTGCTGCGCATAATCAAACCACAATAGTAAACAATGTCCCTAGACCCGGGACCTATAGCTCTCTCAATGTCATCTGGAATGACAATAGGAATTTTACTACCATGCTTAGTTTTCAAATCTACAAGTAAAGATTTGTATCTCCCTCTCCCTTTATTGGATTTTTGCAAGAAGTTGCGCGCAAAAGAATATATATTTAACAATCATATAGCATCCAGAATATAACTATTTAATGATAAGCTGCTGCAATTGTTTAACTTCAAAAGCAAGCAGTAGTAAAATTCGTATTCAACAGCCAGTATTATTTAACAGTCAGAAGCAAGCAGTATTATGTTCTTTTGACGGCTGCTCGATCAAAAATAGAGCCAAAAAGAAAATAAGGGAAGAAGAAGAAAAATGTGGTTGCTCTACTGTTTATTTAATCCCTGTGTTGTTTCTTTATTTTTTAAAAAAAGCAACTCTACAATCGCATCTCGCTATCTTCTCGCTACACAGGCAGAGGCAAGCGCTATTTGTAAAATGCAACGCAACACAGCAGAAAAGCGATGGAGGCTCGCATCGCTACGCCTCACGCTATTAGCACTGAGGCGAGTGCTATTTACAACAATATATTCCTCAGATATATACTAATCCTGACCAGTTTGGTCACCTTATATTCTACCATCCATTTGTGTTTACTGATACTGTTAGTAGCTATGTGAGTGCTTATTGTTAAACATACCTTGCTAAGAGTACCTGACTTATTTTTTTTCTCCTACTTGTACTTTTTCATGTACGTGTGTTAGTGCACAGATGCAGATCTTTTTACCTTTATATGCATTTCCGCCAATGTTGTTTTCACACGATTCAAGGGATCGTTAATGGTTCTTTGTTCATGTTGTGTACTTTTTTGCTCTAAAATAAACAGGTATATATAAGATTATCTTCTTAAACTATGAAATATTAGAAGGTAAAAACAGTTATTAGTAAAACTGATGGCAGCAGAATAGGCCACATAATAATTAACCTTTGGAGAAAGGTTTAGGATTCTGAATTGTACTTACTGATTTGTGGTGATCATAGCAAGTTTTCTAGCCCTGAATCTAATTCGTCTGTTCTGCACTCAGTTTAACAGAAACTATGATGTGAGCTGTAGACATCTCCAATAATATTCCATCTCTTGGCATATTAAACGAATTAATAGTATATGTTTGCCTTAAGATTTTCACCAGTATTGAAAAAAATACTACACAAATTGAGTTGTTAGTTAGTTAACAGAATGATTGAGAGAACTAACCTGCAATACTTTCAGTTTCTACAGTGGGATGCGCACTTTCGACAACAATTCTTGATGACTGTGATCCATTAGGTTCTTGACAAGGTTGACTTGAATGTCTGGTCTCTAAAGGTGCTAATACTTGTACCCGAGATGCTTGTGGTTTAGAAGAACGCTCAAGCCTTGTCAATAATGCATTAGCCCTGTAGGATGACGTCGCTGTAAAACTATCACGAACTCCACTACTACCACCCGCACGACTACCTCCACCTCCACCTCGTGCACCTCTACCTCTTCCAAATCCTACCATTTCCTACAATATCTCAAAATAAAAAATATGAAAACAAAAATCAAAGTTCTGGTGAAGATCCATGTCTGTCTAGTAAAGGATCGTGCCATTATTAAGATTTCTATCATTCTTAAACTCAACACCTATTGTATATGTACATTTATAAGCTTAGCAAAGCTATAAAATTCAAGTCATCATCACATACAAAAGTAAAACGGATATTTCGGTATATTAAAGGTAGTAATTAAGATGAAGGTTCATTGAATCGCAGAATAATAAGGGGGATAAAGAAGCTACTATAAGAATCCATAGAAAGAAACACGAAATCTATCTATTTGGTCACTCACCCTATCATCTATGTTGGTGTCCTCTCCATCGTTATCATCAAGTAACTCTTCATCGCTTTCTTCACTATTATACAAATCCATGTGATCGTCATTAATGAAACCATTGTCCTCATTATGCACAGTTGACTGAGCTTCAGTCGCTTGGTTATGATCAATAATGTGTGGTTCAAAATCATCCCTATATAAGGACACTACAATCAATTTACTGAGCATGAATACGCGATGTATTAATTTCAACTTGCTCTTGTTGATAAGCATCTTCACTTGGTAATACTTCATCTTTAATTTCTATAGAATATATCCTTTTCAGGAATATTAAAAAAGTCACGAGGATTTGTCTTCACAACAACAAGCCAATCTTTGTTAGACATGTGGTCCATATAGAAAACTTGTTCACACTGAGATGCCAATACAAATGGCTCATTTGTATTCAAGGCACAATGGGTATTCACCATTGTGAAGCCATATTTTCAATCTTATATCCTTTTCCTGAGTGAGCCACATCCCACCAATGACACCTGAAGAGGTAATCTTTCTTATTTCCTACATAAGATAACTCGTAAATGTCCTCCAATATACCATAATACTCCTTTGTTGAGTCTGAATTATCTCCTCTAACAAGAACTCCACAATTATGTGTTTTTCTTCTCGACTCTATATCTCTTGTCTAAAATCTAAATCCATTCACCATTAATGTGGAATATCAAAGCATTAGAGGTCCAGGACCAAGTGCTAAGCTTATGAGATCATTATTTGCATGTCCTTGTGCAGATAGTTGTAAGATCTATAAAAGACAAACATCACTCTCGTAATCAATAACATATGTGATAGTAACATTAATATTCAACATGTCATTTTATTTATCACTTACATGTGCACGAAACTAATCAAAAAAGTCATTGTTATGCCTTCCATCGTCTATTGCACTTTGGCGTTCCATTTCTCTGGTGTGTTCCCTACATTTTAATAATGGGTTAGTTAGGAAAACGTAATTGAACTACCCTAACACAAAATTACCTTAAAGTTCTCCAGAAACTTACTCAAGGAATGGCCAAACTTCTTCACAATTTTGAAGCACATATATGGATGCTTGGTTTAACTCATCACGAGATAGCGGGGCGGGATCTGAACTACCTTTTGTTCGTCAACGATTTTTAAAGATAGATATCTCACCATGTGACACAGATTCATCATCATTCCTAGCTGGCCTATTGAACTTGGTTGAGATATTCTTTAAGTAGCACGAGCAAAATGTGAGGCTTTCTTATACCAAATAACCTTCTACAATTGAGCCTTCAGTATGACCATAAAACATACGACTTAAGTATTCGCAAATATCTGTATACAAATGACTAGTTAAAAACAATGTGACATTCTGAAATTATAATATTGAAATTTAAAGGATAACACGTTACCTTTCAAAAGGGTACATCCACCGATATTGAACTGGTATACCTAGTTTTGCCTCTCTTGCCAAATGAATGGGCAAATGAACCATGAGATCGAAAAACACAAGAGGAAAAACCATTTTGAACTTGCACAATGTGATAGCAATTTCAGCCTCTAAGATATCAAGATCTTCAATTGTTAAGCACTTAGAACATGAATTATTGAAAATTTTCCTATTTCGATAACTGGTTCACTCACTTCCTTAGGCAACACACCATTAATTGCTAACGGAAAAATATCTTCTAATAATACATGGTGATCATGACTTTTTAATCCATGTATCTTTTTCTCTTCAACCTTGACACACCTGGAAATATTCGATGTAAAGGCATCAGGAACCTTCAAATAAGCTAAGAAATTACACACTTTCAGCTTCTCTTCTGGGATAATGCGTAGCATGCTGCTGGTAACAACATATTGTTCCCATCCTCAATTGGAAGCAAACCTAACCTAATACAAGGTCTACCAAATCATACCTACTTTTTAGCGTGTCCTTTGTCTTCCCAACCCCATTCATCACAGTTGATAAAATATTTTGGAACACATTTTTTCTATGTGCATCACATCAAGGTTATGTCGTAACAAAAGTGTCTTCCAATATGGAAATTCGAAAAAAATACTTTTCTTCTTCCAATTGTAATCATTATTAGGGCATTACACTTTCACTTTTTCCCTTTACCAAAAGTCACATTACCCAACCCTTGTAGTTGCATAAGTACATCATCACATGCTAAAGGATTAGGTGCAACTCCCTTTTCCACTTCCCCATCAAATAACCTCCTATTTGTGCGCCATGGATGGTCTAATGGAAGGAAGTAACGATGCCCCATATAACACAATTTACTACGTAATGAAATCGATTGTGTATCTTTGTGGAAACAAGGGCATGCAAATTTGCCCTTGGTTGACCATCTTGAAAGGTTCCCATATGCAGGAAAGTCATTAGTTGTCTACATGATAGTCACACGCATCATAAAGTTAGATTTTGAGTATGCATCATAAGTTTCTGCTCATTCCCATAATTCTTTTAATTCTTCAATCATCGGTTGTAAATATACATCTATATCATTGCATGGACACTTAGGACCTGGAATAAGAAGTGTCATAATGAAATACTCACTCTTCATGCAATCCTAGGGGGTAAATTATACGGAACTAGTACGACTGGCCATATGCTATGGTTTGAACTCATGTTCCCATAAGGCTAGAACCCATCGCTTGCTAAACCTAATCGAACATTTCTTAACTCAGCAGAAAAGCTGGGATGTTTCTCATCAAAAGATTTCCATGCCATTGCATCAGACGGATGTCGCAAGATACCATCATCAACACGTTCCTCCTTATTCCACCTCATCTTTTTTGTTGTCTCTCTTGCCATGTATAATCTCTACAGTCTTGGTTTGATAGGAAAATGTCGCAAGACTTTATGAGCTACTTTCTTTCCTCCATTCTCTTTTGACTTCCATCTAGACTCACCACACTTAGGACATGATTGTGTATTGGAATTCTCGTGCCAATATAAGATACAATCATTCTGACATGCATTATTTTGGTGTACCCCAAGCCTTAGTCTCGAAGTACTTTCTATGCTTCATAGAAAGAATTTGGAACAAATGACTCCACCGGAAGAACTTCTTTAAAGAAGCTCAACAAGTCATCCATTGATTTGTTGGTCCAATGATTAAGATACTTCAAGTGAAGTAGTCTAACCACAAAAGACAACTTGGACACCTTTTTACAACCAGGATAAAGTTCTGCCTCAGCATCTTCAAGTAATTGGTAGAACTTTTATGCTAGCAAATTTGGTTCTTCGTTGTGGTGTGGAAGATTATTTGCATCAGTTGTATTCGCATATCCATAAGCATCATGAATCATCCCAGCAATATCATCTTCTTCAGCCTTATCATCCTCTACTTCATCATTGTTTATCACATCAGAATTTTCAACTCTTACCAACACCTTCCGTGCAAGCCCCACACTTTATTAAACTATATTCACAATGAAAGATATTGTTGGATAAAATATATTGATGATTGTAGCATAAGATTATCGTATAATTTGTCTTGATTATGGGAGTAGTTTTACTCCAACTTCTTGTTCTAGTATACTCACTGTATGTTGAATGGACCAAGTAGAGAAAAGATATTTTTATACTGAAAATATAAAATATTTTCTCTAATTCATTAAATGAGCTTATACTCCTAATCTTGATATAATTATTATGATCAATGTAATTTACTTATTGTTTTGATTTATCAAAAGGTACGACTCTATTTAGAGTTAGTGTATGCCTAATAGATTGGACAATAACGAATTTGTGAAATAATAATTAGTTGATAGAATCCATGACTAGATTTTGAGTTTGATAATACCCCTTTATGTAAGCTTATAAATTTTTATGTGGAAACCCGGCTGGTAAATTTTGTATCCGTCACATGAGATGGTTTAAGCGGAACTATAAAGGATTTAATTAGTTAATTAAATTAAATTTTTAGTTATTTAATTTAATTAACTGGTATTTAAAATCTTAACATGGGGAGTTAAAATAAGTGCTAATGAATTTTCAAAATTCATATTGATGAGTTTAATTGCAGTTTTTAGTGGAATAAATTACAATTATTAATTTCGAGTTAATACTATAATTAGTAACCTCTTATTATTTCTGTGGTCTCTCTATACTTAGTAAAAACCTGGACAGACTTGGATAAAAAGTAACTTGGGAGAAAAGTTATTTTGAGTTAGAGTAGGATTCTACTTGCAGAATCCTACATGTTTTTGAGCCCCTATTGTGGCTTAATCTCGGGTCTATTAAAAGAAGACTAGTTGTACCTAATAACTTACCTTTCAGTTATATTATTCTTTCCCACCATTAAGAAAAATCGTCCAAAGGTTTTATCGGACATATAGCAGAAGACTGCAGACATGGATTCTTGATGTTTGGAGGATTTGTGCAACTATTTCAACAGGTTAGTCCTTCTAATCCTGTTACTATTGCGTTATTTAGTTTACATGTATTTGATGTCTGAGTTGTGTGCTTGCTTCCACTGAGCATGTTCTAACACTATCTAACCTAGGAAATAACTTGGCCATAACGTGTATTTCTTAGATGATTAGTCGCAGGATAGAATTAGCTGATCTCTTCTTCTTCTAGAAGATAACATTTCACTCTTGCCAAATATGATAGATTGTTGCTGCTAATGACTTTCTACATGCTGTTGCCCCTTCACTTTTACCTTTGGCCACTTTTTCTATCCTCTTCATCTCCTCCTATCAAGCTCCCTTTGTTCTCAGAATGCCATGCTAGTTTAGAAGTTGATACCATATAGTTGATGATACTTCACAATCAAATAACAAGTGTTGTAATGTTTCATTCTCTCTTTGACATATTGAGCATAGTCTGCAATAATTCCCCATCTTTCTAGTCTTTCTTTTGTAGCTAACCTCTCTTTTATTGCCAGTCGTAGTACGAAAATCTACTTTGGATATCTTTTGGATGACCCATGATGCACCTTTGGGCTCTGTATTCCATATAGTGTTCCCCTTTATGTTGTATGAATGAATCCATTGGACCCACAACTTTTCCATCTTTGTCCAAATATTCATAGGAGCTTCTAAATAGCCGATTAATTCCACATCTCTACATTTATAAAGTTTAGACCTCCTGCTACCTGTGGAGTACACAGTATGTCCCAGGAAATCAATGCCTTTTTGGTAGGTTCAGCAGCTCATGTCCATAAGAATCTCTTTTGTGGATTGTATCTATGAAATGAAAGATTTTCTTTGGCAAAATGATGTAAGCCTAGAATATTTGAATTGCAACTAGAACATTTTTAACTAGCATTGCTCTTCTGGCATATGACAAACACTTTGTTGTCCAACATGGATCCTACTTAACATTTGATCAGTTAGAGGTTCACATTGGATAGTTGATATCCTCTTGGTAGTCAGTGGAACACCCAGGTATCTAAAAGGTATATCACCTTTAATGTACCCTAGCTTGTCCATAATATGATGTTGAGTTATGTTGTTCACGACCAAAGTAAATACAACTTTTGTTAGGATTTGCAATTAGCCCTGAGGCTGCAGAAAACACTTGAAATTGTTAATAGAGTATCTTGATTGATTTTAGGTTCCCTCTACAGAAAAGAAGGAGATCATCAACAAATCCTAATTACACTAAGCTGACTTTGGCACAATTTGGGTAAAATTTTAACTTCTTGTTATCCTTTAATGGCTTCAGTAGTCTACTAAGATACTCCATGGCCATCACAAATAAGGACGCAGATAAGTCTGCCTCAACCCTTTTCTTGTCTCAAATGGTATAGTTGTCTTAACATTAATTATTGAGTATGATACTGTACTGATACATGCCATTATCCATTTCACAAATAATTCAGGGAATCCCAACATCTTCATCACTTATTTAATATACACCCATTTCATAGAATCATAGGCTTTAGGCATATCTATTTTGAGCATGCATCTTGGGATATGTTCTTCCTCCCATAGCCCTTTACCAGTCCATGGCTCATAACGATATTATCAGTGATCATTCTGCCTGATATAAAGGTTGTTTGGCAGTTATCTGTTAAGTCTACCATAACTTCATGTAGTCTTGATGTTAGGACTTTTTGATATTATCTTGTATAGCACTGTTCACCAGAAAACAGGCCTGAATTCCTTGATGTTAGTTGGACTCTTGACTTTAGGGATCAAACTAATAGTGGTGCAGTTGCTGGCTTTGCACATATCAGCATTTTTAAAGAATTCAATTACTGTTGCATTAACTTCATCCCCCAAAATGTGCGATGTCTTCTTAAAGATGTAGGCGGTATAACCATCACATCCAGGTTCTTTATTATCATCAATATCTAGTATAGCTCTCTTCACTTCCTCTCTAGTTGCTAGCTTGATTAGTTATAGTTGTTGTTGTTTAGTTAATGTATAACCTTTCTGCATGATCTCTAGGATAACTATTGGAAGTTGTGAAGTTGTTGTACCAAGTAGTCTTTTGTAGAAAGTCAATGATTCCTCTTCTACTTCAATAGCACTTTGAACAATTTGCCTGTATTGTTATTTAGTCTGCCAATATGATTCTTTGCTTGCCTATTTTTCAAACAAGCATAGAAGTATGCTGTGTGAAAATCACCTAGCTTGAGCTGCTGAATTCTTGACTTTTGCTGCAACACACTCTCCTCAACCTCAATCCACTTTTCTAGTTCTAGTTTTGCACCTTTTTGTAGTATTTCCTCAGTGTCTTTTCATGGGAGGGTATTTGAGCAAGGATTCCTTCTAATTTTTTTCTTTCGACTTGAATTTTGTACCTAATACCACTGAACTCTTTGTTGTTTAACTATTTTAGAGCTCTTTTTAGAACTTTGAGCTTATTCACCACATTTAACATTGCAGTTCCCATGTGTCTATTCTTCCAGCATTATTTAACTGTTTCATCAAAGTCAAGGTGACTTGCCAAACAATTGAGAAACTTGAAAGGTCGCGTACCGTCTTGATTAGTACCATCAATAGCTACACTCAAAGGGCAGTGATCTGAGAAACCGGGATTCACAATGACCCTCTCCATGGAAGGACATTTTTGTTTCCATTCTGCACTTACTAGTATTCCATCAATTCTCATATGGATGTGGTTGTTTGTCCATGTGAACTTCCTCCCTGCTATTTTGAGTTCATCTAGTCTTGTACCTCGTATGAAAATTTTAAAATCCTTCGCCTCTATCTCCTGTACTGGATTCCCATTCATTTTTTCCTCACAATATAGTATAGTATTAAAATCACCCATTATTAAACTAGGTGCATTGACTCCATTCATAATTATCTTCAAGTCCTCCTATAGGCCCTTCTTGTCCTGTATAGTATGCATTCCATAGACTGCACAAAAGCTGAAATTGATTCTATGCTGATTCATGGTCACACAGCCTATTGTTTATTATTCATGTACTCAGATCACATTAAAATCCACCTGTATTTGATCCCATACTACCCATATTCTACCACCTAGCGCTTTATCATAATTAATTTCCCATTGTCAGTTGCTAAAAATCTTCTTCATTATTGAAACAACATTGGTTGCCTTGACTCTATTTTCTATAGCAGCCATAAGTACCACTTTATTCTCCCTACAAATATTTTTTAAGTTCTTTTTGCTTATAAAATTTATTCAAGCCCCTAACATTCCATGCGATGATGTTCATCATGATATGGTAGTTACTTTAGAGCTTCCTCCTCTGTCATTTTTGCTCTGCTAACCTCTTGCATCCTGAGATTCAGATAGTTGCACTATCTTTTGTGTTGTGTCAATCAATGCTTTGAATGCATTAGTAATGTATACTTCATTATCTCTTATGGATCCAATATTCTTCTTTGATGCAGACTTTCGTCTAGCAAGTAGCCATTTTTCATTATTTCCCTGTTGGTTAGATAGCTCATCACTGACTAACTCCATTTGATCCAAGAATCTACCATGAGCATCAGTTTTGTCTAAGGTAGGGTCAAACACCCTCACTATTCTTCATTCTTGCTGTTGTTTATGTTCAAGACCTCTTTGATGTCCTCCCTCCTGGTTCTGCTTTTTTTTAATCTCTACATGAGCGACCTAGTTGACAACGTGTCTGCCAATATTGAGGTTTTCCGTCATATTGCACTGCTTGCTCAATCACCTTGCTTTAGGATCACATAATTTGACTGTCCCTCATAAAGGCCAAGTGATATCCATTTCAATAACATCCTAGCATAGTAGACTCTATCAGTCAATGTGGTACATGCATCAGCATACAAGGGCTTATCTAAACCACTCCCAATTTTGCTTAGGGTTTGTTTGCTCCAATAGTTGAATGGTAGCTTAGGAAACTCGATCCATAGAGGAATGGTTTTAAGAACTTACTCATTGAAATCAAAACTTGCCGTTCATTGTATAATTATGATTGGCCTACTACTCATATATACGGACCATTCGACATATTTCATCCATCTTCTCACAGCTATTTATCAAAATTATGAAATATCCACCGTTAAGGAAGAGTACCTTAGGTTTTTTGACATTACTCCACTAGCCAGCTATGAAACATTCAATTGCTTGAATAGTTAGAGTGTTTCCCACCACGTACAAAATTATTGCTCGACTCCACTTCTGGTTTTTTCTGCAATGTCCTCTTCCAGCAGTTGCATTACAACTCTCCATTCTACATCACCAGAGGTATGTAGTTTAAATTTATACCTTTAGTTGCAAAGTTGTTCTCCTAGAACAATCCTGCCCATGATCTTCTCCCATCTCCAGTTTGCTCTGCTTTCTTCTCCTGAATGTTCTTCCTAGTGTCGATCTCAACAGTTCTGTATTCCTTTGGCAAGCTCGTATGTATTGTTCCATTGCTCTATGACTTGCTCATACTCGCACCACCAATTGTGGCCGGCGGTACAGCTAGTCCCTTAGTTCTAGAACTCACCGCAGGTATTAGAAAAGGGCCTGATTTCATAGATGTTTCTGATTTAGCTCGAGCAGTACCCAGATCTGGCCAATTAAGATCATTGTTACTTTCTGGATCCTGATCTTCCTCTTGCATTTTCTCTTTAGATTTTAAAGTTTGTTTTCCTTGTTCTCGCATGATAACGTATGTTAGGCCTATGTGTTTGCACTGGACTTTTGAATCTTAATCATTCAGATCTCATACATTATTTTTAAAGTCTGATCTTAATTATTTACATCTAAATCATTAAATTGTTTGCTTTTTTTACTCCATAACCACTTAATGGGTCTGAAATAGGTTTGTATGATTAACATCTATAACAAATACTTAATTGCATTAAGATGTTATCACATATTCATTATTAACTTCCATTACCACCTACCATTATCAACTACCATCATTCCACCACCACCACCATACTCAACCACCATCACTACCGCTACGCCGCCATCATCCTCAATCATAGCCACCACCATTATCGACCATCACTACCCACCATCCCTACCACTCCAACCACCATCATTCTCACCTACAATCAATACTCATTCACCAAAACTAACCATCCCATCACCATGAACAACCACAACCGGCACTACCCATTATTATAATGTACCACCACCCACTCACCACCTTCCTCAATCACAATTATTACCACCGCCCGTCATTATGAAATATCACCACCTACCACCACTAGCGGTAGGCATTCGGTAATTTGATATGGTATTTATAAATTACGGTTCGGTACTTCAGTAGTCGATATATCAATTATGCATACCAAATATCGTACCAAATAGTTCGGAATGATTCAGTATTTTTGTTGTTTGGTTCGGCACAATTTTGGTACGGTTCCGTATTGCACCGTCCCCGTCTAACATGACATGCAGTGGCTGTAATTACTAGTTACAATAGTCTTCCTATGTTTTCACATTTCTCTCTCATAATATTGTTAGTTGGGCAGATTTAAAACTTGTATAAATGGTATCATTTAGCGAGTGCCAACTCTTGTGTTTGAATTGGTAACACGCAAGTGGAATTATCCACTGAAAATACTTCATTTCTCTTTAAACCCTCTCTCTTCTACTGCCTACCCAT
This sequence comes from Nicotiana benthamiana, assembly GCA_034376525.1. Taxonomy (NCBI): domain Eukaryota; kingdom Viridiplantae; phylum Streptophyta; class Magnoliopsida; order Solanales; family Solanaceae; genus Nicotiana; species Nicotiana benthamiana. Next base: position 87,095,514 of record CM067331.1, on the reverse strand, counting down.
CTTGTTTATTTTTCTGTTGAAACAAAAGCTAGAACATATGATGTTTGATGCCGAATAATGCTCATATACACAGCATGTTAATGGAATTCACTTTGAGTCTTACATTCTGCAACCTTTTTCTTTGAATTTGATCTAAAGCAAACAAATTGAGCTCCTTAATTTCACCATTGTGTTGGATAGTGATGGAATAGGAAGCACGGTAATACTTAAATAATTCGGTATTTTGGTGTACAGAAATATTAAAACTTCAATACCAAGGACCGTACCGAAATACCGAATAACGTACCGAAATACTGAATAAACTGATATTGAAATATCAAATTAATTTGGTCCGGTTCGAAATTCGATTTTTCGGATTTTATGTCCACCCCTAACCACTGGCATGATCAATCATAATCGCCACCACTACCTATTGGATATAAGGTTTGGGTCGTGGGTCACCCATGTAGAGTGACCCGATCCATTTTTAAAAGAGATAAAACCTAAGGAGGTTACACGTAAGTTTTATTACTCCTATAAGTACTGCACATTTTCTTTTGAGAGTCGTGAGAACGTGGAGTAATGGTTTTCATCGGTAGTTCTCATCTCCTATTCTCTATATACTTCTCTTCAGTATAGAGATTCTAGTGTGCGAAAATTGAAAAGGGAAGAATACAGTGAACTTTACGCATTTAGTTTGTGAACAAAAAACTCTTTTTCTGGAGATTCAGAATACAATTTGTGGCAATTTTTTTGGTGATGAGTAAAACAATTTCTGCTATATTAATAAGATACACAACTTATTTTCGCCAGCGATTATTAATCTAACAATGTCATCAGAGCTAGTGTTGTTTCTTATTTCTTTAAACATGGAATAATAAAAAACTCTGTTAAAAAAGTTTGCCTCCAATAATTGTTTGTTGTTGTTTGTTCCAAAGCATATTTTTAAAGAAAAGTACGACGAAACAGCTGTAAATCAGCAACTCTGCACGAGAATGTCTTGGATCTTTTCCTTTTGAGAAATTTAGGTTAGAAATTATCAAATTTAACACTTTCTGAGTCATTCTCAAAGTTTGGCAATCTTGTTAGCAAATTAATATAACTTTAAATTTGTGAAATTCATGAAGAAAATTGCATGATGGACGAATTTCATTTGAATACTATATACACCAAAGCTTCTTGGTGGTTCACAAATCAGGTGCACCAAATTTAGGCCAAAAATTGACTATACAAAAGTCAGTCCTAAATTCTAAATGACTATAAGTAGCCATACCATAATTCTATGCCCTTTAAACAGTGATATGTGGCCTAATGGTAATCTATTGAACGGTGCATGCTGTTGAGTAAATAGTATTTATATTTTTTTTTTCTGGGTAAATTCTCGTGTTATCCAAATATACATATGAACGTTTGCCATATATGTGTGTGTCTTGATGGTTTTGCATGAATTTAGTATTAAACTAAAGCAAAACAAATAAGGAACATATGACCATTGAATGCACACGCCAGACCAATGAATTACTTGGTTGAAGTACCTGTTGTGTGGGATTTTTTCTAGCTTTTAATTAGGCTTGTGAAATTTTTGTTTCTGGTTCATAGCATTCTATTCTCATAATATGCTTTCACTTGTTGAAACTTGAAAAATGATTTTTTATCTATTTAATATAGAAAATTAGTTTAACATTAATTTCTTGCGTTGATATAATTCTACGAGTCATTGTGATATATGTTGTCACATTGGATGATTGTAGCCATTCTCATTATTTCCTTGGTCCTATTTCGGATATTGCTGAAGAGGGACAAGTTTGAATTACTCCAAGTGGGAGTTCTCGAAGTCAAGGAAGGGAACAATGTAGAAGGGTACGTCGTCGCAGGACTTATTTTTATAATGATTCAGACTTACAGCCTGAAGTCATCATGAATTTCCCAAGGGCGAGACAAAATAAGTTAAGGGATTGAAGAGTTGACCAAAAGGAAAGAGAAGAAATTTAGGGAGTTTAAGGAATTTAAAATGGGCCCTGATGTTTCTATTCTAGAACATGTACACCTCTTCAATATAAAAAGAGCTGAATTGGCTAATTACATAGTAATTACTGATTGGGAAGCATTAGCTATTTTAGCAAACTCTCTTCGAGATCTTTGGGGTGAAATTTTAATTGAGATTTATCATGATGTTAGGCCTAGTGCACCTTTTAGCTTATTATATTCTTTTTGTAATTGATTGAGACGTACACACTAAGAAGTGATCTTAATATTAATTTAAAATATTTAAATATAGATGATGAATGAAAACATAGTGACAGTTCAATTCTATACTAAATGTAGAAATAATATTATAATTAATTTTCTTGAGTGTGTAATCACATGCATAAATTAATTGAAGTATATAGTGATGAGTTAAACTTGTAATATTGTCTCTAATAGCATACATGACATCAAAGAGTATCATTGCTAACTTGAACAAGTGTGACAAACTGAATGATAAAAATTACGATATCTGGAGTCGTAAGATGTGGTATGTACTCTAAGAGCAAGATGCTCTTGAAAGTATTAACCATGTTATGAGTCACTCAGAGGAGGGTAACACTGCCTACCACATCAGAGATCTGGAAACTTACAATGTTTGGAAAAAGAAAGATTTCACTGTACGTGGAATTATTATAGTTGAGTTGTTGACGATCTCATCCACGAATGTGAGCAATATCCTATTACTCGAGCCATGCATGCACATTTAATAGAGGCATATAGGGGTACCACTGTGACTCGCCTTTGTCAGCTGACAATCAAGTTTGGCACGTACAAAAATTGTCATGATCACAGAGTCAAGCAACATCTAAGGGTGATGTCAAATATGATTGCTCAACTAAAAATGTTGGTCATGTTCTCTCTAATGAGCAGCAGGTTTAGGCTGTGATTCGGTTTCTTCCCAATTATTGGGAAATTTGAAATTTAACTTGACCCACAATGATAGCATCAAAACTTTTGCTGATATTTCCCGTTATGTGGAGCTTGAAGACGAGCGACTTGGTGCTGCTAAAACTTTACCTAATGCCTTTGTGGCAGAATCAAGTGGTACAAAGAGATCAAGCTTCAAATGCAAGAGAAACTAGAAAAAGTACAGAAAATGTAAGGAGACCGGAGAAGGACCCTCTAAGAAAAGAAACAAGTCAGATTCCAAGAAAGGAAAACGGTTCTACAAGAAGAAAGACGAGATCAAGATGAAGTGTTACAATTTCCAAGTCCCAAGGCCTTTTGCTCGTGAGTGCACTGAGCCGAAAAATGTAGCATTTCAAAGCGCATCTCTTAGTGCTAATATGTTTCTAACACAGTTCTACTAACTGAATCTTTGTAACGACCTGACCGGTCGTTTTGAGCTTTTGCACTTTGATCACCAGTTCTCGGGCATGACTTACACTGTATGATGTATTATGACTAATTAGAATTGTTGGTTTTGGTTTTCACGAAAATCGGTATGAATTTGAAAGAACAGTCTTAATTGAAAACTTAGAATTTGAAAGGTTTGACCAAGAATTGACTTATTTGTATTGAGCTCGGATTGAAATTTTTATGATTTGCTGAACTTCGTTGGGTGATTTATGAGTTAGGAGCGTGATCGGAATTGGTTTTGGAGGTCCGGAGTAGAATTAGGCTTGAATTGGCGAAGTTGAAATTTTGGCAATTCCCAGTTGGTAGGTGAAATTTTGATCTAGGAGTCGAAATATAATTCCAAGAGTTGCAATAGCTTCATTATGTCATTTGGGATGTGTGTGCAAAATTTTCAGGTCATTCGGATGTGTTTTAGTTGGGTTTTTGATCAAAAGCGTATTTCGGAAGTTTTTGAAAAACTTGGGCTTGAATTTGATGAGTTTTGGGTGCTTTGATGTTGTTTGAGGTGTTTTGGTGATTGGAAAAGTTTGAATAAGGTTTTAGCCTATGTTGGTGCTTTTGGTTGAGGTCCCGAGGGCCTTGGGTGAGTTTTGGATGGTCAATCGGACCATTTTTGGCCTTGTGAGATTGTAAGGTTTTGCTGATCAGGTGTTGCAGAGTTTTGGCCTTTGCGGTCGCGTAGGTTGTGTCACAACACCTACACGCATACGCCAAAACTCTGCAAATTTTCCCTTCGTGTTCGTGAAGGAGGGCTCGCATTCACGTAAGGTTGGAAGCTAATGCTTCGCGTTTGCAGGAGCAAGCTTGAGTTCGTGTATAAGGAGTTGGGGGTCCAGTGGTTTTGCTCAGTGTGTTCGCATAGGTCTATGAAATCAAGCACCACATTCGAAGTGAAGGCATCGCGTTCACATAATGTATTTTGAAGCCTTTAAGGATTTGTTCTTCGCGATCATGAGGCTATGGCCACGATCGTGAGAAAGAGGTAATGGTGTTGGGTAGAATGTTATAATTTCATTTGATCCCCGATTTTGGGTGATTTTTCCTCCATGGTTGATCATTTTGAGAGCTTCTTGGTGGAAATTAAAGAGGCATTCAAGGGAAAACGACTTGAGGTAAGAAATTTGGTCTTGAAACTCGATTAAATTGTGAAATTAACCTAGAAATTCATGGAATTTAAGATAAAATGGAAGAACTAGAGCTTGGGATGAACTTTTGATTTGGGATTTGAAGGACCATTTGGGGTCGGATTTGAGAACTTTTTTTATGTATGAACTCGCAGGAGGACAAGGAACCCGCTGTTGTGAAAATTTATGAGTTTCAAAAAGTGGGACCGGGGCTCAAGTTTTGCTAATTTCGAGATTTTTGATATTTTTCTATTGTTTTTTCTTGATTCTTTTTTCCTTAGCATATTGTGACATATTCGTTCTAATTTTGGATAGATTCGATATGCGTGGACGCCGATTTGAGGGGCAAAGGCATCGCGAGTTAGAGGTTTCGTTGGTTCGATGTGTGTAATGATTGTAAATGATATCCTGAGGGTTTGAAATTCCAGATTTGCACATCGTAGTGCTATATTGAGGTGAGACATGTGCCTGATAATGAGCGTGAGGTCGTTTACTATAGGGGATTGTGACTTGGTTCGTCCCGATTGATACTTTTACCGCATATTTGATTGAAACTTATGTGTTGTCATCATTACTTGGATTGATTTCCATGATTGGGCTTTGTGCCAGCTATTTGAACCCTCAAGGAATTTTTATCACTATTTCCTCACTGTTTTGACTTACTACTTGAACTCAGTCGTAGCGTTTCTACTGTTTTACAAATCAACCACTTTTACTCGGTTTTGAAACTAAAATGATATATTAAATGATGTTTTGGGCTGAGAACTACTATTTTACTGATGTATGAGGGGCTTATGTGATTGATGGACTGAGTTTGGCCGAGGGCCAGATGTGAGGATACTATGGGATCGGGTTGTGAAGCCGCAGTAGTGTTATATTGATACGGATATAAGGCGGATGACCTAGATTTGATGCCACAATATGGCTTGATATTGCAGTGAGTGTCGTCGACAAGGTATATGGATTGGGTTGTACACTGCAACGATATATGGATCGGGCTGCATGCCGTAGCGATGCTGGTGCTGTTCTATGTGTTTACTTTATTTCATTTGTCTGTCATTATCTGTTGTTTGGGTTAGTTCGTGTGATAACTACCTGATTGCGTGGCATTATCTATTAATCGAGTGTTTGTGCCCGAGGGGCGGATTGTTGTCCTTATTTATACTATTTATTTTGCATTCATTTGCGTAACCGTTGAAAAAGTCATTTTCAAAAGAGGTCTTAATTGAGGTAAGATGGTTTCTAAAGATGTCACAGCTTCATTGTTTTTCTCAAAAAGGTTCTACACTTCTCTATGCAGCATGATAGTTTGTCTTACGTGAATTCTTAATTCTCAATTATTATTTACCTTTATTACTCACTGAGTTGGAGTACTCACTTTACTCCCTGCACCTCGTGTGGAGATGCAGATGTTTGTTTCCCCCGGCAGCGAGTTCTGAGCTAATCGGAGGCTAAGTTATTAGAGTTTAGCAAGGTGACTGCCAGCACTCGCAGCACCATATTTCTTCCTTTTGTGTATCAGTCCTATTTTGTATATTACAAGCCTTGTAGTTGTATTTATATTCTAATACATACTCGTGACTAGTGACACCCGGGTTTGGGCTGTGTATGGGTTGTATTCCAGACTTAATAAAGAAACCTCTATTTAGACCGTGGTTATTTAATTATTTTAAAATTGTGAATAAATATTTAACTATTCTAAAAAGGCGAAATGGGTTGGTTGGCTAGCCTTGTCTTCTCATGAGGAGCTATCACGACCGGATCGGTGTTTGGATTGTGACAAGTTGGTATCAGAGCCTAGGTTACTAGGTTTCACAAGTCATGAGCAGGTTTAGTAGAGTCTCATCGATCAGTACGGAGACGTCTGTATTTATCCTCGAGAGGTTGTAGAACCTTTAGGAAAACATCACATTCTTGAATTTTCATCGTGTGTCCTTGATTGAGCTTGAAATGTAATCCTTAAGATTCCTTCTACGCGTTCTCATGCGCGCATGAGCGCTCAGTATCAGATGTGCCTTGATGGCTTGTGATTCCCCATCGAGGGGCGCGATGTGATCTCTTCGAGTTGATGTTGGGCCAGTTTGGAGAACTTGACGACAGATTTTTTCCTATAGCTTGAGCACGTGGTGCTGCTTGTATGAGCAAGTGTTCTGAACTTATATGTTCGGTAGTGTCCCTGTTAGTGGAAGAGAAGTTTGTGGCTATGTGATGAGTATGTTAGTACTGTCGAGATGTATCTATATGACGTGGGAGTGACGAGAAAGGCCTACTGAAGGATAGAGGAACTATTAGGTGCTAGAATTCCATCTTGATTCGAGCTATAGCCCCGAGTTATGGGCGTATGAAGGATCTTTTCATGTTTCCTAGTTGAGAGTGAAGTAAATTTCATGTTGCGTTATGAGTCCAGAATCAGTAATATAAAGTGACTGCATAATGCTTGTGATGGTGGAAGGTATACAGGAATGTTATTTAGAGGCAAAACAAGTGAGTTATCTCCTGTAGAGTGTTGTTTTAAGGTTGTGTGATCCTTATGTTGTCTACTAGAAGATCTCATTTACAAGTGAAGAATATGTGTTGAAATCTAAATTGGGTCGCCTCAAGAGTGGACTTAACTGTTGTGTGAGAGAATAAGAGATTTGCAGAAGAGTTAAAATTCTAGATGATTTGTGTTTCCACAAGCTTATGAATGATTTGGTTTAATCTCACTATGGTATTATGGCAGCAATAGAGTATATGCGTTATTAGTTATTGGGTGTGTTTTGGTCTATGTCTTTGAGCCAAGTGGGGGAGTTATCTATTTATTAAGTTGATTGCACAATTAGGTGCTATGTTAGTTCTAGCGTGAGGCATGTTAGTGAGTCAGTGATGGCTCACAGATATTGAAGTCAAGGATATCTTGAGTGAAGGAAAAACTTTGACAAGGTTATATGGTGCTTCGTAGGTGTGTGAGAATCACAGGATGTCATAAGTTGTTCTTGGTAAAGAATGGTCGGTTCATAGAGCAGGAGGATGCTTGTTTGCATTGGGATGAGGTCGTATCCTGCGATATCAGAGTGCTAATGAGGCACGAGTGGTCCTGTTCGTTTGATCGGGCTAATTGTAGTGTAAATAGAGTGAATGACTCTCAAGAATGGTTCTAATGTGTTCAAGATTCTACATTTAATAATCAAGTGTCTTAAAGTTGTGTACGTGGTTAGAAACTGAGTTTTTATTGGAAGATGTCAAGACTTGTGGTATTTCTATGTTAATTATGGGATTCTATGTATCAGTATCAGGAAAGTAAAGGTAACAGATTTAGATTCTCAGGAAGTTCTTCAGAGGAAAGTATTATGGAATGTGGTGTTTCTGGGAATGTTAAATAAAGTATTCAGCGACGTATGAGCCTTAGACGGTGTAGTTTTATGCTTGGTTCCGTGTGATAAGTCTGAGTTGAAGATTGTGGTGCTATAGCAAAAAGGAAATATCATGTTGAAGATGAATCAGAAGGAAATTTAGATAGATGAGGTAATGTGGTAGTAGACCAGACCGGTATGGTAAGGATATGATTTGTTCCTTATATGTGTTCGAGGTAATGAGTTCTTACAGGTATTTTGCGGCAATGCTCGTAAGTTTTGACGGCTTGCATAGCTTGGTCAAGTTAGAAGGATTCAGTCCTGGTAGGTTAGATTTGTGCAAGGGAACTCGGAGAGTTCTTGATGGTTTCACCGTAGTTTGGAGATGTATATTTTCTATAGGCATGCGGAGCATGGGATGGATAGTGATTTATTTTTCTTCTAGACGGGACCAATGTAAGTTCATGACTAGTGGAGTACTTAGATGTCTGTGTCTTGGAAGGGAGATGAAGTTCTCATGTTATCCTAGGATGGTGTGGTATATGCGGTATGTTGGGGAGGATTAAGACCTCCGTATGTAAGGTTGTAGTTCAGCTCTAAAAGGAAGTTCATAAAAATCTTAGGCAACAGGTAGCCTCAGATGATTAAGGAAATAATATTGTTAACTGAAAGTGATTTGACGAGAGTATATGTTTCGAAAAAAGGGCAATGTGATTAAGTTGATGGCACTTTGGTAGTATTACATCACTTTCAGGCTAGATCAATTGCTGATATTTCAGTTTGCTTAGTGGCATAGAAGAAATTTTGAGTATCTCTCGTGAAATGACTGGGTATTAGAGGTGTGGCATGTATTCTGACGGCGGAATTGGGATCGAATATGGTGATTCACGTATCGTGTAGATGTGGAGATGGAAGTTCTCATATTCAGGCTATAGCGTAGTTGTAGATCGTGTATATCGGCACTGCTTAGAAATTACTGGGATTTGGAGGACCGGATGGATCTTTCTTTTCTTGGTATGTTAGATTTTAGATGTGATATTAGGGTTTGGACTGGTTGTTTCCGCGTTGTGTTATTTTGGGCTATTGCACTAAGGCGACACTATTGGCTATGCCAAAAATGCCACCGGTTGAGTGATGAGGTGCGTCAGAGTATATCCTTGTAGAGTAGTTTTATATTTCTAAGACCCAGCGAATGACTGGGAAGGATTTGCCTTTCTTATTTGGGCCTTCGCTATGGATGTTAGAGTAAAGGCTTCTACCATTAATTTAGTTTCGGTGGTGAAAGATTTATCGGATGTGTTTCTTGTGGTCAGGCAAGGTTGTTGGTTTCAGTATTGATGTGGTACCGAGCACTTTACCATATGGCATCGAAAGAGTTAAGGGGTTGAGGGAACAACTTCGGGATTTCCTTAATAAAGAGTTTGTTGGTAGGCCAATGTGGATGGTGCCTAGCTTGAGTCGGGTCGGTTGGCTCCGAATTGCATTGTCGAGAGATATGTTAATTCGACTGTGATTGAGCTTTTTAGTGATCTGGAGGTCTATGAGTTTCCTTTCTGTGTTGCGAGACGTTATGATTTGGGGGTTATGGGCACATATGGTGCGATTCTATTGGGTTTCATAGTGGAAGTCGAGCAGGAAGAGTAATTGGGCATTGCTCGTTGAATGACGTATCAGTTATGTTCTATTGGGTTTGAGTTGTATATGTTGTTTCACCGGGGGTGTAATGATTTGCTTTGGTTCCAGACATCAAATTGTGTGTGGTTGTCCATTTCGAGCATAGTGACTTGAGGTGTTTCATGTGGAACAACATTTGGATAGGATCACGCATTTGCAGCGGAGCTATGTGGAGATATGACATTACGGTTTAGATTCGTGTGTTCTATTTCTATGATGTGAGACGGGTTCTCAGCCTCGTGTTGTGGTGGTACGGGTGAGCTTGAGGTACACCTCTTCTATTTGAGTCATTTTCATGATTTCAGTAGTTCGGACAATTGCTTATTGGTGCGTGTATTATGCCAGTTGTGGCTTTGGCCTCTATTGGTGTATCATGTCATTTGAGTGGTGTGTTGGATTAGAGGAGGTAGTTATGATCATTGATGAATACGAACAGATTCAATTTCATCATGTTGGAAGGATAAGATCGAGGTTCGACTCAGAAATTTGCTATGGTATTTGTTAGGGGAGAAGTAGCTCCATGAATGGTTGACCTGAGAAATGGTCGTGGTTTAGTACGTGTTTCATTTATCATTGGCATTATATGAAATTGCTGGAATGAGACTTTAGTTGATAAGAGGTTTCCTACCAGTATTCGGTAGTTGTGGGCAGTGGTTGTGAATAGAAGTTATCGCTACGAGTGTTTAAGTTATGTAGTATATCAGATTATTGCTCCTGAGGTTGCAGGCAAGGATTTTTACAGCTGGTTCGGTTCTATTCAGAGTATAAGTGTGAGGTTCCGATCGTATTGATGGTTTCAGAAGTGAAAAATATGGATCTATGGCGTATGGGCCACATTGGATTGTGCAATTTCAATTGCAATGTGTTATCGGACCTATATGCGATAGGGTGACGTGGGATCACCCCCAGGTATATGCATGGTAAGGTTATTCAGCGATGGTTGGCTTTTTGAACAACTCTAGGTACGTTCGAGACGAACGTGTGTTTAAGTATGGGAGGATGTAACGACCCGATAGATTATTTTGAGCTTTTGCACTGTGATCACCAGTTCTTCGGCATGAGTTTCCCCATATGATGTATTATGACTGATGTAAATCATTGGTTTTGGTTTTTACGAAAATCGGCATGATATTGAAAGAACAGTCTCAGTTGAAAACTTTGAATTTAAAAACTTTGACCAAGAGTTGACTTATTTGTAGATGAGCTTGAATCGGAAATTTTATGATTTTTAGCTTTGTTGGGTGGTATATGACTTATGAACATGATCAGAATTGATTTTAGAGTTCCGGAGTAGAATTAGGCTAGAATTGGCGAAGTTACGATTTTGGCGATTTCCGGTTGGTAGGTGAGAGTTTGATTCGAGAGTCATAATGGATTTCTGAGAGTGTCAGTAGCTTCCTTATGTCATTTCGGATGTGTGTGCAAAATTTTAGTTCATTCAGATGTGGTTTGGTTGGGTATTAGATCGAAAGCGTATTTCGGAAGTTTTTGGAAAACTTAGGCTTGAATTTGATGAGTTTTGGGTTCTTTGATGTTGTTTGAGGTGTTTTGATGATTGGAACAAGTTTGAATAAGGTTTTAGCATATGTTGGTGCTTTTATTTGAGGTCCCGAGGGCCTCGGGTGAGTTTCGGATGGTCAATCAGACCATATTTGGCCTTGTGAGATTGCAGGGTTTTGTTGATCAAGGGTTGCGAAGTTTTGGCCTTCGCGATCGTGTAGGAAGAAATTATAAGGCAGGAAATTTTCCCTTCGCGTTCGCAAATGAGGTCTCACGTTTACATAAGGTTGGAAGCTAGTGCTTCACGTTAGCAAGAGCCAGCTCGCGTTCGCATAATGTTTTTTGGAGCCTTTGAGGATTTGTTCTTCGCGATCGTGAGGTTGTGGCCGCGATCTCGATGAAGAGGGAACAGTGCTGGGCAGAATGTTATAATTTCATTTCATCTGTGACTTTGGGTCATTTTTCTTCCATGGTTGATAATTTTGAGAGCTTCTTGGTGGAGATTAAAGAGGTATTCAAGGGGAAACGACTTGAGGTAAGAATTTTGGTGTTGAAACTCGATTATATTGTGAAATTAACCTAGAAATTCATGGAATTTAAGCTAATATGGAAGAACAACGGCTTGGGATTTTGAACTTTAGATTTGGGATTTGAAGAACCAGTTGGGGTCGAATTTGAGAACTTTTGCTATGTATGAACTCGCGAGTATGATAAGGAACCCGTTGATGATAAAATTTCTGAGTTTTGAGAAGTGGGCCCGAGGCTCGGGTTTTGCTAATTTCAAGATTTTTGATATTTTTCGATTGTTTTCACTTGGGCGTTGTTCCCTTAGCACATTGTGACGTATTCGTTCTAGTTTTGGATAGATTCGATGCGCGTGGAGGCCAATTTGAGGGGCAAAGGCGTCGCGAGCTAGAGGTTTCGCTGGTTCGAGGTGAGTAATGATTGTAAACAATATCCTGAGGGTTTGAAACCCCGGATTGTCACATCGTAGTGCTATTTTGAGCTAAGACACATGCGTGATGATGAGCATGGGGTCGTTTACTATTGGGGATTGCGACTTGGTCCATCCCGATTTATTCTTTTACCGCATACTTAATTGAAACTTATGTGTTGTTATCATTACTTGGATTGATTGCCATGATTGGGCTTTGTGTCGGCTATTTGAACCCTTCGGGGATTTTTGTCATTATTTCCTCACTATTTTGACTTACTACTTGAAATGTTTTACAACTCAGCCATTTTTACTCGATTTTGAAACTAAAATGATATATTAAATGATGTTTTGGGCTGATAACTACTGTCTTACTTTTGCCCGAGGGGCTTATGTGATTTCTGGATTGAGTATGGCCGAGGGCCGGATTTGAGGATACCATGGGATCGGGATGTGTGCCGCAGCAGTGTTATATTGATGCGGATATTAGGCTGAGGGTCTACATATGATACCATGAGTTGGCTTGATAATGCACTTGGGTCGCAAGGGGCCCCTCCCGGAGTCTGCAGACCACCAGTGTGCACCGTCGACGAGATATATGGATCGGGCTGCATGCTGCTGCGATATATGGATCGGGCTGCACGTTGCAGCGGTGTTGGTGTTGTTTTTTTGTTTTTACTTTATTTCATTTGTCTGTCATTATCTATTTTTTGGGCTACTTCATGTGATACCTACATGATTGCCTAGCATTATGTTAATTAAGTGTTTGTGCCCGAGGGGCTGATTTCTATGCTTATCTGCACTAGTTGTTTTGAATTCATTTGCCTAACCGTTGAAAAAGTCATTTTCAAAAGAGGTTTAAACTGAGCTAAGATGGTTTCTAAAGATGTCACAGCTTCATTGTTTTTCTCAAAAAGGTGCTACACTGCTCTATACAGCATGATGGTTTGTCTTACGTGATTTCTTATTTCTCAGTTATTATTTACCTTTATTACTTACTGAGTTGGAGGACTCACTTTAGTCCATGCACCTCGTGTGCAGATACAGGTATTTGTTTCCCTCGATAGCGGGTTCTAAGCTGATCGAAGGCTATGTTATCAGAGTTTAGTGAGGTGACTACCTGTGTTCTTAGCACCGCATTTCTTCCTCTTGTTTATCAATCTTATTTATATTACCAGCCTTGTCTTCATATTTATATTCTAATAGATGCTCGTGACTTGTGACACCCCGGTTTGAGATGTGTTTGGGTTGTATTCCGCACTTAATAAAGAAATCTCTCTTCAGACTGTGGTTATTTAATTATATTAGAACTATAAATCAATATTTAACTATTCTGAAAAGGAAAAATGGGTTGGTTGGCAGGCCTTGTCTTCACGTGAGGCGCCATCACGACCGGATCAGGGTTTGGTTTTGACAATCTTATCTTTTGTGGATTGTAGACTCAGGGGCCACCAACCATGTGAGTTGCGATAGATAAGCGTTTACTGAGTTTCGTTGAGTTCCACCTAGATCAAAGCATGTATATATGAGAAACAATGCAAAGCTTGAAGTCAAAGTGATAGGAACTTGCAGAATGGACATGCGTGGTGACCGATCTTTGATGTTGCATGACATCTTATATGTTCCATAGATTCGACAAAACTTAGTATCTGTGTCTGTTCTTCAAGATTTAGATTTCAATATGAACTTTAGTTGTAGTAGTCTTAAAATTATTCAAAACAATATTTTTTATGGTTTTGGACATCATTATGATGGTTTTATTGTGTTATACTGTAATCCTTCTACGTATAACTATTATGTTGACTGTTGCGTTATGGCATGTTATTCTAGTAACAACGATGTTGATGTTGTTACATGCCATACAAGATTAGGTCGCATAGGGCAATATCGAATGATTAGACTGGCTAAGGAAGGAAATCTAGGTCCTTTATCTAAAATTGAAATGCCAACTTGTGAAAATTGTCTTGCCAGAAAGATTACACGTAAACCATTTGAAAAGGCTAAGAGAGCTCATTTTCCATTGTTAATCCATTCTGATATCTGTGGTCCAATGAATGTGAGGGCTAGGTTTGGTGCTTTATATTTCATTATGTTCATTGATGATTTCACACGCCTTGGTTATGATCTCTCATAAATCTGAAGCACTTGAATACTTTAAGAAATATGTGAATGAAGTTGAGAATCAATTAGAAAAAAGGATTAAAACCTTATGAACTGGTAGAGGGTGAATATCTTTCAAAAGAATTTGAAGGATTGTGCAATGAAAAGGGAATCGCCAGACAATTAACTATTCATACACGCATCAACAAAATGGTGTAGTATAAAGGAGGAATAGAATACTACTGGACATGATAAGGTCCATGACGGCACAAGCAAATTTACCTATCTCCTTTTGGGGAGATGCGTTATTGACTTCAACATATATATTGAACAAAGTGCCTTCTAAATCAGTTTCTTCCACTCTTTATGAGCTATGGACTGTTCATAAACAAAACTTATAGGATTTACGACCTTCGAATTATAATGTATATGAAAAAGATTCCTTTAGCAAGTTTGGTAAATTAGGTCCAAAAGGCAAGAAATATATCTTTATAAGATATTCATAACACTTCAAAGGGTATGTGTTCATTGGTGAATTAGACTATGGAAGTGTTACTGAGATTGAATTGCGAAATGTAACTTTTTTGGAAAGCGATTTTCCAAAGAAGCGCGAGGTAAAGAATAAAAAGCCTCTTTATGAAACGTTGAACTCAAAGAAATTAGCAAGTGTGTTTTGACACATTTGATTATCAAATATATCAAGATCTTATTCTTGATCCTAGTGGGAGTGGGAGTGGGAACTCTCAATCCCGATATCCTTCTTACGAACCTGAATTTCAACTATGAAAGAGTGCCAGGAAAAATATACCCAAACATACTTATGAAATTAAAGATCATATTTTCTTGGCATCTTCTACAGAAATGGATGAGCCAAATTCTGTGAATGAGGCTTTATCGAGCCCTGGAAAAGAAGAGTGGATGAAAGCAATTAATGAAGAATTAGAGTCCATGAAAACCAACAAAGTTTGGGATCTAGTTGATCTTCCGCCTGAGCGAAGATCCATTGGGAAAAATGGGTTCTCAAAGTTAAACACAAAGCAGATGGATCGATAGAAAGATACAAGGAACGATTGGTGGCAAAAGGCTTTACTCAAGAAACTAGAATAGATTATGAGGAAATATTTTCACCAGTTATGAAGTTTACCTCAATTCGCTTACTTTTGTCTATTTTTCACGTTTGGATTTGGAATTACATCAAATGGACGCGTAGACAGATTTTCTCAACAAAGAACTGAATAAAGAAATCTTCATGGAACAGCCTGTAGGCTTCATCGTTGAAGGCCAAGAAAAGAAGGTTTGTAAATTGAAAAGATCTATTTGTGGTCTGAAGCAATCTTCAAGGCAATGGTATTTGAGACTTCACATGATCGATGAAGGCTATTTCATTTATGTGAAGAAGTCTAATGGGTTATTTGGAATTCTTTTCCTTTATTTTGATGATATTTTATTGGATGGAAACAATTTGGACTATTTGAAAAGTATCAAGTCATGGCTTTCAAATTCACTTGACATGAAAGATATAGGCGAGGCAGACTATATCCTTGGTGTTAAGATCCAAAGAGACCGTCCCAAAACGTTATTGAGTCTATCTCAAGAAACTTATATAAAGAAAATTTTGGGGCATTTTCGCATGAATGGTTGCAAATCCTTGGATACTCCTATAGTGAGAGGTGAAACTTTAAGCCTTGAAATATGTCCCAGGATTGAAAATGAAAAGGAAGACATGTCTTGAGTTCCATATTCAAGTTTTGTGGGGAGCTTGATGTTTACTCGCCCAAACATTTGTTATGTTGTAGGTCTGGTTAGCAGGTATCAGTCTAATCCTAGAAGAGATTATTGGAAATCTGTGAAGAGAATTTTCAGATACCTGAAGGGAACTACAAATTATTCACTATGTTATAGTGGAAATGATTTATACTTGAGAGGATATACAGATGCTGACTGGGCTGGTGATCAGAATGATAGAAAATCAAAATTCGATTATGCCTTCTTACTTAATGGTGGTGCTACATCCTGGAAAAGTAAGAAATAAACCTGTACAACCCTTTCAACAATGAAAGTTGAGTTCGTAGCTTGTGCGTCTGCAGCACAAGAAGTTGTTCGGTTGAAGAGGTTCTTTGAGCATTTGGATATTGCGAAGAACTCTCAGGGTGCCACGACTCTATATTGTTATAGTCAAGCAGCTATTGCATATATAAAAGATCCAAAGTATCACAGCAAGACCAAACATATTGACATCAAGTATAACTTTGTAAGGGCCATGGTAGCAACTGGAGAGATAAATTTACAGTTCATTCCTACGCAAAGTATGATAGTTGATCCTTTTACAAAGGCGATATCTAGAGACCTATTTGGGAAACACGTTATCGATCTAGATTTGTGAAGGACATGAACATTTTTATGTATTGTAAAAAGACTTTAATATTATAATATGCTCATCAATATTTGACTTTTGAATTTGTGCTTATATCGCGTATGCATGTGATGAGTATTTTATTGATAAAGTGTGTCGAACAAGTCGCGATATTGGCTCTATCACACGAGAAATCTCCTATTATGTTAAGAATGATGAAGAGATAAGACCTTATAGACCATTGGATAATGTTAGGTTATTGTCACACCTCCTTTTTCACACTACACCCCCCGGAAGGGATGTATTAGGGAGTTTTTTCTAATTTAAGTGACAATTGAGACGGGACTATTTTATAAACATTCAGAGTCGCCACTTGGGATAATTAATAGTGTCCCAAGTCACCGGTTTAAATCCTGAATCAAGAAAAAGATTGACTCCGTTTACAGTATGCAAACACAGAAATCTGAGTAAGGAATTTTGTTAAACCGGGAGAAGGTGTTAGGCACTCCCGAGTTCCGTGGTTCTAGCACGGTCGCTTTGATTATACCCGACTTACTAAAATTGTTTAATTACACATTATAGAACCTATGTGCATTTGCCTGTTTTAATTAAGAATTATCATGAAAAAGGTCACGAGTACGTGTACCTATTTGTTCAGCGCGTCAAAAATCATGTCACGCGAATGTGTCCATAATTAATAATGCTTTATTATTTTTATTCAAAGAGTTTAGCCGAATTTGCGCGAATGCATACTCCGATTTTATTTTTAAAAATCGTAATCATATCACACAAACGTGTCTACGGCTACGATAATACATTAAACGCACCTGAAGAAAATTAGGATCATTTATTATTTTTACATCTAAGGGGTGGAGTTTATTCGAAGACCATGAATGATTGAACTATGGATGGCACACTTCGACCCAAACTACATTAAAGAAGACTACACTAACAACAAGTTCATCATTATGGCGAAAAATTAGTCGAAGTTGCGCGAACGCATACTCCGAGTTGATTTTAAAATTGTAATTATGTCACGCGAACGTGTACAAATTAACAATTGTATTTTTTGGATAGACCGAAGGATTTCCTATGAATGTTCGTTATTAATGACTACTTATGACATTGATGAGGGTCGTGAGTGATTTAATTAGGTGGCTCACATCACTTTCAATTTGGAAAGTTTAACTAATTAAAACGTGATAAATTACCAAAGCTTTGGGCCTTAAAATCGAGCTATTTTATATTAACGAATCTATCAGGGTAGGGATTCCCATAGGTTCGAACCACTGACCCTTACGAACAGAGGGAGACAACTGATTGCCAACTTAGGCCCAATCCTGAGCCCAAATCCTTGGGGTGGCTCGTTATCAACTGACACAGGGACTGCCTATCGAGTCCCTAAACTTGCAAATATGAAATTATTTAAAAGCAGGCAAAGTGAGCTACTAGGCTCGATGAACAAGCCCAAAAAAATATTGGCCTCTTATAAAGGCAGACCCTCCCAAGGCCCTGTGCTCAAAGAGTCCAAACCATGATGGATCAGGGCTAAGGATCATAGACCCAATATCGAATCCCTACCATGCAAAAGCGACTTTTGAGGTTGAAAATCAATTCAAAATGAGCCAGGAACGAGACGATGACCTATCTAAGCAAACTTGGGGATCATTTTTAACTCATCATTAAACAATTAGATAACACCCAATGACGATTTGATCTTGAAAGTAAATGTGAGTTCCAAATCTAATAACTAACAATAGGCACGAGAATTTAACAAAATCAACCTCATAACAACACAACTAATCACATTACTCTTACACAGAGGTTACAACATCGACTGATTTTGGTCATTCAACATCTAGTTAAACACGTTGATACTCAGAGCTATATGCAGGACTTCATCACTACTCAACTAAACTAACATGTTGTTCAAGCTATTAGGCAGATTCCAAACTAAATATCATGAGAAAGTCCATTTATACAGTCTGGTTTTCAAATTATAGAACATTTGACCAAAATTGAACCACGTCCATTTCAAATAAAATTCAACCTCTAAAGAGCACTGTCACTAACCAACATACAAATGTAAACATATTCAAACTAAAGTTTGGCAATGAAGACAAAATTAAAATCCCACACTTAGAAAAAATGACCAATATGCTTCAAATACTCCAGATTTCCATATCACAAAGTTTTTACATTGGGTAGAATTAAAATTGTACATGGAAAAACAAAGGAAATGGGACAAGGAGAGTCAACAGCAGCAATGGAATTAGCCCAGAAAACTAAAGAAACCCAACTTTGAACCAAGTTGAACCAGCAGAAGTATCAAATAATGCCCAGTAATAAAAAAACCAAACTTGAACCAACTCTTAAAAATCAACCAAAATCAAGTTATTTTAGCCACTGATTATTCAAAGATTATTTCATAAATGAGAGCCTCAAGGATCACAAAATCCCTCAATGTAACAGTAAATTTTTTATGTTCCCTTCCGTGTGTATTTTCTGGATTATTCCTTAAAAATTCTCTGCCTTCAAAGACAAGATAAAGATGTCTTTTTAGGCAAGAAAATAGGGCAGACCTAAGATTCATATTTTTGCCATTAGGCCCTTTTCCAATTTCATTTTTGCTTAGCTAGCCTTAAGTAAACGTCTGAAGTTCAATTTAACCCCCCCCCCCCAACCCAGCTTCCTAGAATCTTCCTTTTCGATTATACAAAGTTTCCCTATCACAAACTACTCAAATTACCCCCTTAACCCTATTTATTACCCTGAAGACCCAACTAAGTTAACTGACCCAACCTAATGGATCTATAGACACAAGTAAATCCCTCCTGGGCCTTTTAATTTTCAGAAACCTTCTTTTGCCATGAAAGGTCACGTTTCACAAGCCAACCAACAGAGTTTCAAAGACTCGGGACATTTGGGTCCCAAACAAAATGAAAAGGGTTTTCATATTCAGTCTCCGAAGCCATTACTGACTTCACAAGCTTAGAACCATCCATGCAAGTTTTCAAATGTTTTCCTTCAACGACCTAAGTGAAGAAAAATACCATTTCCGAAGACGAAGAATCGAACTCAAAAGCACTTTGCCCAGTCCAAGGCAATTTAACCAGACCTCAAAAAATCCGAGATGTGTCGAAACTCACATTAATCAATGGCTCCTGAAAAAAGCCATTAACTAATGTTAAATTCGATTCAAAGCATGCCAAAATCAACAAAAAGAATTGAAGAAACAAAATCTTAACAATTTCGGCTATTTTAGATTTGAAATTTGAAGGATTCTGTTGGGTGTTTTGGGAAGGGGCAGCTAGGGATATGATTTAGCAAAGTCTGGTGGTTGCTTGGTATGAATTTGGAGTGGTTTGGAGCCTCGCCGCTGTTGTAGGGCGATTTATGGCGGCGACTGGTGGTGGCAAATGGTGTAATAGGTGAGACAATATTACAGGGGTCTTAGGTTTGGAATAATGGTCGTTTGGACCATCTTATGTGAGAAGGAGATTGGGCTAGGGCCATTACATTAGGTGAGCATCAACGGCTCCGATGATTTTATCCAAACGGGGTTGTTTAGTTGGGGAAAGTTATGGATCGGGTTGGGGCGTTGAATTGGGGTGGGTTTTGGATGAAATAGCATTGGGCTTGGACAGAAAAATTAGAGACGGGTCCAATTGAAAGCTCTTCTTTCTTTTATTTTCACCTTTTGCATTTTTTTCGAAAATACTCCTTCCTTTTTTTCTTTCTTCTTTTTTTTTCAAAATTAAATGAAATCTAAATTAATTCCTAGAACCTAACTAACCTAAAAAATAGTAATTAAACCTAAATGATAATTGTCATAATTTTATAAAAAAGCTTACTCAAAATCAAAGTTAAAATTAAAAATGCAAATTAACCTATTTTGTGTGATTTTCCTGTTCTATAAAAAACTTAATTGCTTGATTAGTCATAAAATATTAAATTAAATCCTAACTAAAATGCACATAATTTTTGTATTTTTCATTAATTAAACAAAATAAATATGCACAAACAATATGCAAAATAGGAAATGCCACAAAAATCCACAAAATAACAAATAATGAAAGAAATTATTTCCTTTTGAATTTGTGGGAGTAATTCATATATGGCAAAAATCACATGCTCACAGCTGCCTCTTTTTGTTCGAGAACACGAAGCGTTTTTTGTGCAAAGAAAAAATGAGCGGATACGAGCAATTTTTGCCCGTTTGAATACTCTGTGGGAAGCATTTTTGAAAGATTTGACTGCACCTTACTTCTAAAATTGCCTATATATCCTTGGCTATAAAGAAATTGAGTCAGTATAGTTCGGAAGGGTTTGGTAGCTGGGACTACCATGAAGCTATGATTCCACTATTGTTGATGCCGCTGCTACTTCTTACTGAACCCCTTATTAGACTATGCAAAATAAAAGAATCTAGACTAATCTATGATCTATGAGTTGTAGAAGTCCTATCTATATCTTCAAACTTGATCTTGTGATTCTTGCTGCCTTGTTGACTTGTATTCTTCGGGTGAAGTTCCTTTGCTGCTGATTTGAATTGCAATACGAGATGGATTTTCCTTTTCTCTAGGTAGATGCCTGATTACTAGACTTGAACCATATTCCTTCGAGACTTTGACTGTCTTCCCTTGTTCTCCAGGTGGGTGCCTGATTGCTGAACTTGAACTATATTTCCTTGACTATTGAACTGCTTTCCCTTGTTCTTTAGATGGGCTCCTGACTGCCAACAACTTGAACTGTATCCCTTTGTTCTCCAGGTGTGCGCCTGACTGCCAAAAACTTGAACTATATTCCCTTGTTCTCCAGGTGGGCTCCTGACTGCCAACCACTTGAAATGTATTCCTTTGTTCTCCAGGTGGGTTCCTGATTACCAAAATTTAAGTTGTATTCCCTTGTTCTCCAAGTGGGCTCCTGATTGCCAAAACTTGAACTTTATTCCCTTGTTCTTCAGGTGGGTGCCTGATTGCCAAAAACTTGAATTTTATTCCCTTGCTCTCCAGGTTGGCTCTTCACTGTCAACAACTTGAAATGCATTCCCTTATTCTCCAGGTGGGATCTTGATTACCAAAACTTGATTTGTATTCCCTTATTCTCCACGCGGGCTCTTGATTGCCAAAACATGAACTATATTCCTTTGTTCTTCAGGTGGGTGCCTAATTGCCAAAAACTTGAATTTTATTTCCTTGCTCTATAGGTGGGTGCCTGATTGCTGAAACTTGAATTGTATTCCCTCGTTCTCCAGGTAGGCGCCTGATTTCCAAAACTTGAACTATATTCCCTTGTTCTTCAGGTGGGCTCCTGAATGATGAAATTTGAATTGTATTCCCTAAGAGTTGTGTTGTCTTCCTTTGAAACTTGAACTGATTTCCTTTGAAACTGCTTTCCCTTGATCTTGATTACAAAAAAAAAAACAAAAAAAAATTTCCTGCCCTAGTTTGGTGTGGGCGCATATGTGAGTATTGATCGAATCATGTTTACCAGAATATCTCTAAGAATATTGAAAGCTAGATCCCATTGTACATGAGGGTCCTAACAGCTCTTAATTTAACGACAATTTTAGAACTAAACTATATCTTCTAAAGGTGTGACTCCCACTAAACCTTGTTATCTAAGAAAGTCTTAAAACTATATCCCATTATCCATGAGGGTTCTGAAAATCAAAACCAAGTCTTATCTTAAGAGTGGCAACTTTAAGGCTAAATTATCCTTCCTTACTGTAGAACTTACGCTAAATCTTGTTATTTAATGGAATTCTTAAAGCTAGGTCCCATTATTCAGGAGGGTGCTGAAAATTTAAAATTAAGTCCCATTATCCAGGAGAGACCTGAAAATCAAAACTGAGTCTTACCTGAAGAGTGAAAATTTTACGGCTGACTTATACTAACTTCCAATAGAAATTACGCTACATCTTGTTATCTAATAGAAATCTTAAAACTGGGTCTCATTATTCAGGAGGGTCCTGAAAACTCCTAATTGAATCCTATCTTAAACATGCAAACTTTGAAACCAATTTATATTCCTTGGGTGTACGTTTATGCTAGATTTTTCTATTTATTGTTTTGAATTTTAAACTTGGTCCCATTTTCCAGGAGGGTCCTGAAAGTTTACGCTCATACCTGACTGGTGCATGATTTCCCCCCTACGTAGGGTTTCTCCTAACAAATGGAACTTTCCGATCCTGTTTCAATTAAAGAAAAATCTTATCAGTTTGAAATGTGGTGGTTGGTTGTGGCATTCTTGCTGAAAGTGGCCTCCCCGCGTTCATGCTTTGTTTTGACCGGCTTCCCCGAACTGGCGAAGAACCCCTTTTAACTTTCTGACAAACTTTCAACCCCCATGACCTTGGGTGACCTGAATTTTCTATACCCAAACCATTGTGTTACATCTTTGAATCATTTGTTTGACCTTTTGTATTCCCTATAAAATCACTAAACCATTTCACGGATGGAACTCCCATGATCTTTTATATCCCACTTCACATCATATTATCTCTAGCAATGCCTTGGCTGCCCTATGCCCTATACGACCTTGGAAGTTGGTAGTAAGATTTGAAATCCCTTCTTACTTCTTAAACAAAACCGATACTGGAAACATCTCAAAGAGGTAAACCCAAAAGAAGTGAAATGCAATGACTTCGAGGATTAAGGATAAAAATAATCCACAACTGGAAAGTTGTTTGAAAAGGAAAAGAAAAAAGACTTATCGGAGTGGAGCAGCTGGCGCCAATGATCATGACATGCATTTCGAATTAATCAGCCCAATCTGTCCAACCGATCAACTTTCAGCTGTCGCACTTTGTGTCCCGAGATCTTCAAAACCTAGTTTCTTTACCAAACCTCGACCTTTTCGGCCTGCAGTGCCCAAAGGGTTTTCACTAACCAACCTCTCTCTTTGTTTTATCTATCCACTCACTGTCGTCTTAAGGTGCATGTGAAAGTTTTCACCAATAAGACTCTCTCATTTTTCATTTCTCTCATCTTTCCATTGCATTACGGTGCCCATGAGGATTTTCACAACTAAGACTCTCTCGTTTTTATTTTCCTTGCTCGGACCAGATTGTTTCCCTTGACATGAATCATCTCTACTTGCTCGACTTGGCATCTTTCAACGACTGATCAGAAGGTCTTTCTTTGGACCATAATGTGAGCTTTTGGACAAGGCTAGAAAGAAAGGGTATCAAAGGCTCAAAACAACTCAAATGGGTTCAAAATTACAACTTTTGGAATCAGATTTTTTACAACAACCACAACTTCTGCCTCAGATTCTTTTCTTAGGGGACTTTTGAATTTTTACATTGTTGGGACCGAACCGTGAGGCTATCTACGTATCCTTAAAAGGAATCAGGTCGAACGTAGTTCATGTCATAAGAATTGCTTTGTTTTGTTGTGATTTTCTCTTTTCTCTTTCTTTTCTTTCTCTTTTTTTTCTTCCTTTGTTTTTTTCTTTTTTTTTGTTTTGGTTTTTTTTTCTTCTCTCTTTTTTCCTCTTTTTTTCCATTCTTTTCTTTTCTCTTTCTCCTTTACTTATCTGTCATGCTTATGTTTCTGAGCTTTGCTACGGATTTCAAAAGAGGGGTATGAAAAATAAGGCACAAAGAGGAGAGCAAAGGATAAAGTGTTTAGATAGCAGAATAAAATGTCTTCGTCATTTCAATCCCCAAAATATGCCAAGTACAAACAAATACAATTTAATCAAAGAAGATCATACATAATATCTCTTTACCATGTAAGAATTGATGGCCATTTATACATACTTGCATTCTACATCTATTAAATACAAAGTACCATTAGATAACACTCTCGTCATGATGAACAACCTCTGCCAATTTGGGATGAACTTACCTTTTGCTTCAGCCTGATGAGGGAAGATATGTCTTAATACTAACTGATCCACTTCAAACCTCCGCAGGCGCACCTTCTTGTTATATGCTCTTGCCATTCTCTGTTGATACAACTGGCCATGACACACCGCTACTAATCTTTTCTTGTCAAAACTCAATTGCTCCAGGCGGTTTTTAACCCACTCATCATCGCCAATTTTGGCCTCAGCGACAATACGAAGGGATATGATTTCAGTTTCTGCAGGTATTATTGCTTCCGTGCCATACACCAACAAATAAGGAGTTGCCCCTACTGAAGTACGCATGGTAGTGCGATAACCTAATATGCGAAAGGCAGCTTTTCATGCCATTGCCTGGAACCGTCCACCATTTTTCGAAGTATCTTCTTCATGTTCTTGTTGGCTGCCTCGATTGCTCCATTCGCCTTGGGGCGGTATGTGGTGGAATTGTGATGTGTAATATTAAACTGCTGACATACCTCTTTCATCAAATGACTATTGAGATTTGCACCATTGTCTGTGATGATTACCTTCGGGATCCCGAATCGGCAAATGATATTTGAATGCACAAAATCGACCACCACTTTCTTGGTCACAAACTTGAAAGTTTTAGCTTCAACTCACTTGGTAAATAATCTAAGGCCACCAAAATGCACATTTGCCCATTGGACGTTGT
Organism: Nicotiana benthamiana; assembly: GCA_034376525.1. Taxonomy (NCBI): domain Eukaryota; kingdom Viridiplantae; phylum Streptophyta; class Magnoliopsida; order Solanales; family Solanaceae; genus Nicotiana; species Nicotiana benthamiana. The sequence goes on along the minus strand of CM067331.1, from coordinate 87,070,601 downwards.
TGGCTCGATGAGCCCAATGACATCTATGCCCCAAGCAACAAAGGGCCATGGTGCAGACATTGTATGCAATTCAGATGGTGGGGAATGAATCAAATCTCTGTGCACCTGACATTGATGACACTTGCGCACAAAACTTATACAATCTCTCTCCATGGTGAGCCAATAAGAATCTGCCCAGAGAATCTTCTTTGCAAGCACATACCAACTCACATGCGGTCCACAAACTCTGGAATGTACTTCAGTCATGATGGTCGCAAGCTCTCTAGCATCTATGCATCTAGATAATCCAAGATCTGTAGTTGTTTGGCACAAAAACCCTCCATTGAAGAAAAATCCACATGCCAACCACCAAATTATTCTCTTTTGATCACATGTGGCTTGTGCTGGATACACCTCTATTCTGATATATTCCTTGATATCCTGAAACCAAGTCTCGCTATCAAGTTCCTCTTCCATTACATTACAGTAAGCATGTTGACCATGGACTTGGATGTGCAACATGTCAACATAAGCATTATCTGGATAATATAACATAGCCAAAGCATCAACAACCTCGTTTTGGATCCTTGGATAAGGCTGCAAAATTCACGGTTCCGAATCGGAATCGGACCGGAACCGCGGTTCTGCCGGTTCCGGCGGCCCGGTTCCGGCGGTTCCGGTTCTGGCGGTTCCCTGGAACCGTGACGGGGCGGTTCTATCCGTTAGAACTGCGGAACCGGAACCGCCAGAACCGGAACCGGAACCGGACTGGTTCTGGCGGTTCCAAACTATTCCAACCGGTTCCATCCGGTTCTAGAAAGGGCATATTTTAAAAAAAAAAAATTAATAATTTCCAAACGGCTCTTTTTCAAAATTAGCCGTTTGGAATTTTAAAAAATAGCCATTTGGTCCCCAAACTTTATATAATTACACAATTTCCCATTTCTCAACTATAAATACCCCCTCATTCTTTCATTTTTATTCACCAATTCATCAATATCTCTCAATCTCTCTCAAGCTCTCTTTCAATCTTTCTAGTGCAAGTGCTTAATTTATTGTTGCAAATTCGTGAAACATTGTGAAGTTGTTGAATTGAAGTTTTCAAGTGTTCAATTTCAACGATTTTCAATTTTCAAGAAGTTGTTCGTCAGTCCGGTAAACTCGTTTCAACTCTTACGTGCTAAGAATATTTTTATGTGTTGTTATTTTGCTTAATTATAATTATTATGGCATTTTTGTAGAAAAATATGTTCGGTAAAGGAAAATCTAAAACCGGTGAAAGTAGTCACCAAAATACTACCCCTCCCCCGGCTCCCCGACCTAGAAAAGATAAGCAAGTTCAAAGGAGTAGCCAACCTATAAATCCAAATGAACCCTTCGGAATCCTTGATAGTGATTACCGTTGTTTTCAATTTAGCGATATTGATTTTCTGCATGATGTAGCAGTTGGTGATAGAATAGACGATGATATTATGAATGCTCTTTATCCTAATGCACCTATCTTAGAGGGAAATGAGGATGATGATGATGATGAAACCCAAGCTCCAGTAGATTTAGATGATACACCTACTAGTCCTGCTCATAACTTAGGTGATGAAACGGCACACCCACCCATACAAACTCCCACTTTTAGTAGACAACCACCTAAACGTACAGAAACATCATTAGTTTGGCAATTTTTTATTCAACTAAGAGAACAAAATAAGGCTAAGTGCAAATCTTGTGGGAAATTACTTGTTCATAGGTATATTGGAGATCGTAGCGGTACAGGTAGTTTAGTTAAGCATATAAGATTACACCCTAGCGATAAGGCTAGACTTTTGCAATTGAAAGCGCAACAAGAGGGGAGGACAAGTCCTGATACTTCAGTTAACCCAAGTACTGGTTCAAATCTAGTTCAACCAGGAATAAACACAGTCACCGGAGGTATATTATATTACGATCCAAATAAGAATCATGAAGAATTAGCTAAAATGATTACTGTTATGTGTTTGCCTTATTCTTTTGCTTCTAATCCTGCATGGATTCATTATATTAGAAGAGTATTTAATCCTACGTATAAAGGTTGGCCTCGCGCCACAGTTAAGGCCGATATATATAAATACAAGCATGAATATGAACAATACTTGCGCTATTTATTTACCCATATAACTAATCGTATGTCTATTACAACTGATATTGGTAGAAGTAATAATGATTGTGATTATCTAACCGTAACCAGTCATTGGATAGACGAAGACTGGACTATGCAAAAACGCATTATTGCATATAGGAATTATTCACGGCACACGGGTAGGTTTATTGCTAACACTGTTTCAGATGTATGCAGATATTTTTGTTTTAGTGATAAAATAATATCAATTTTCATGGATAACGCTTCTAGCAATACTAGTGCAATAGGTATACTAACTAGAACACTTAATCCTGCTTTTACTAATATTTTCCATATTAGATGTATTTGTCACATTTATTATTTAATTGTTGGTGATGGTATGAGAATATTAAACATAGAAATTGAAAAGGTTAAAATGACTCTTAATTGGCTTTTTTATTCAAACCGTAGAAGTAGACTTAGAGAATATTTTAAAAGGTGTGACCAATATGGCCTTAGAGAAAGAAAGGTTCCTAAACCTTGCCCGACTAGGTGGAACTACATGTACGAAAGTTTAGTAGTAGCGTACGAATATAGGAACCCAATTAACGCTACGTATAATTCTCGGGATTATGGGGAGGAAGATAATGACATGCTAACTACACAAGACTGGACTCCGTTAAATTCTTTTAGATTTTTTAGAACATTTTCATGTGGCTACAAATGCTTTAACTGGCCAATATTATCCAACTATTTCTAGCTGTTTAGTTTATATTGCCGCACTTGCTAATTTGTTTGTTGATTTTAACGAGGGAGGGGAAATTTATGAAATTGCAATAACTGAAATGAAAAGGAAGTTTAAAAAATATTTTTTTCGAATCCCTTCTATATTTGGTGTGTCTGCTATGCTAAATCCTACTATGAAATTAGGAGGTCCTTACTTTTGGTATTCTACTATTTATCAAGCTTTAGATCTTTCAGAAGAAGTAATTGATACACTATCTGATGCGAAAGCATTAATTGAAGTTAATGCTCAAACTGTTTATAATGCTTATAAACAGGCGTTAGAGCATGCTAGGCCTAATATTCCAACCCCTACTTCGTCTACATCACAGTCGTCTAAAAGAGCTGCTGGCTTAACAGCTCTTAAATCGTGGATGGAGTTCAGGGGTACTCAAGGGGAAAATTTAGATGAAATTTCCCATCTAAATGAGCTTCAAGTTTATTTGTCGCAGGGACTAGAGAATGAGAATCCAGACGGCTCTTTCGACCTTTTGGATTGGTGGAAGACAAGGGAAAAGCATTTTCCCGTTCTTGCAAGGATGGCTCGGGACGTTCTGTCGATTCAAGCGACAACTGTTGCATCGGAGAGCGCCTTTAGTCAAGCAAGACTACAAATAGGTGATCACAGAGCGTCGATGCAGGACAGCTTGGAAAAATCAGTGGTTTTTCGAGATTGGATCCGCGTAGAAAGAAGAAACTTTGGGCTAGCTGAATCACAACCAGAAATAGATGAGTGCTATGAAGAAATGCTAGCAGAACTTGCTCAGGAAACATCCACCCGGAAGTGGTGATGAACAAGCTTCATTTCCACCACCGCCGACACAATCACCTTCAAACCTTGAAGGTTTTATGCGATTTGTTAGAAATAATACATATATTATGATGTAACTTGTACATTGGCATGTCTTCTTTTAGTTTTTTTCCTTTTAATGGTGGTATTAGTACCATGTTGTGCTCATTCCATTGGGGGAAGGAAGACTAAGAAAGACATGCCATTTTGGTCAATAAATATGCTCTTTATCATATCCTTGAATATCTTTTGTCTCCATATTTCTTTATCAATATATACTACTTATATACAATTTATACTAAGTACTAAATACAACACAACATACACTACTTATATACAATATATACTACTTACATACAATATATACTACTTATATACAAAATATACACTACTTATACACAATATATACTAATTACCAAACACAATATATACTATACCAATAACATAGTACACCATATAAAATATATTCTACAATATACTAATGACTACTATACAAGATATTGGCTTAAAAAAAATTCAGAACCGCAGGGAACCGCCGGAACCGCCAGAACTGCCGAAACCGGAAACTGTATGGTAGCGGTTCCGGCTCCGGAACCGCCAGAATCGGAATCGCCAGAACCTCCAGAACCAGAACCGCCAGAACCGGAACCGCAGACCCAAATAGACCCAGAACCGGAACCAAAACTGCAGTCCCAAATAGACCCAGAACCGGAACCGGATACAGCCTTATCCTTGGAATATGCCTGAACTCTACTGATCGAAATCGTTGACAAAGATCATGCAAACATTGTCGGTACGATATGAGCTTCAAATCTCGTGTTTCCCATTCCCCTTGAATCTAATGCACCAGAAGGTCTGAGTCCTCCATAACCAAGACTTCCTGGACATCCATGTATGTAGCTAACCTTAGACCCAATATGCATGCCTCGTACTCAGCCATGTTAGTGCAGTAGAAACGAAGCTGAGCCGTAACAGGGTAGTGATGTCCTTTCTCAGAAATCAGTACAGCTCATATCCCCACGCCTTTCATGTTAGCAGCTCGATCGAAGAAAAGTTTCCAACCTGGCTCTCTGACTTGTTCTAGCTCATCTATGTACATTACCTCTTCATTGGGGAAGTAATTCTTCAAAGGCTCATATTCTTCATCCACTGGATTCTCGGCCAAATAGTCGGTCATGCTTGGGCTTTCATCACACTCTGGGTCACATAGACGATGTCAAATTCTATGAGCAAGATCTGCCACTTTGCAAGCCTTCCTATAGGCATAGGGTTCAAACAAATATACTTTAATGGATCCAAACGAGAGATGAGGTAGTAGTGTAAGATGAGAAATAACGCTTCAACTTTTGTGCCACCCAAGCTAGGGCGCAACATGTCGTCTCAAGGTAAGTGTACTTAACCTCGTAAGATATAAACTTCTTTGTGAGATAATAGATTTTTGCTCTTTACTACCAATGATATCATGCTGACCCAACATACAACCAAACGAATTGTCCAACACCGTCTGATACAGAATCAAAGGTCTCCCTGGTTCTGATGGCATCAACACAGGCGGGTTTGACAATTACCCTTTTATCTTATAAAATGCTTCTCTACACTCATCTGTCCACTTGACTGCAGCATCCTTCTTTAACAGTTTGAAGATAGGCTCACAAGTTATTGTAAGCTGAGCAATAAACATGTTGATGTAGTTCAACCTCCCTAATAAACTCATTACCTAAATATTATTCCTCGGAGATGGCAATTCTTGGATACCTTTAATATTTGACGGTTTCAGCTCAATACCTTGACGGCTGACAACAAATCCCAACAATTTTCCAAATGGCACATCGAATGCGTATTTTGCAGGATTGAGCTTAAGATTGCACCTGCGGAGCCTTTAGAAGAATTTTCTCAAATCTTCATCATGGTCAGACTCCCTTCTAGACATTACGATCACATAATCCACATAAACCTTGATCTCCTTGTATATCATGTCGTGGAAAATGGTTGTCATTGCCCTCATGTAAGTTGCCCCAGCATTTTTCAACCCAAAAGGCATGACCCTGTAGCAATATGTTCCCTACGGTGTGATGAATGTCATCTTTTCCGCGTCCTCCTCATCCATTAGAACCTGATGATAGCCCACATAGGGATCCATAAAAGACCCAATCTCATGTTTGGCGCAATTATCGATCAGAATATGGATATTTCAGTGTGGGAAGTTATCCTTTGGGCTTGCCTTATTGAGATTACGATAATCGACACACACCCTGGTCTTGCCACCCTTCTTTGTACATGCACAACATTGGCTAACCAGGTGGGATACCGCGTGACTTGAATGACCTTTGCAGCGAACTACTTTATGACTTCCTCTTTGATCTTCACGCTCATGTCATTTTTAAACTTCCTTAACTTCTATTTGACGGGAGGGCATACTGGGTCAGTGGGAAATTTGTAAACCACCAAGTTAGTGCTTAGACCTGGCATGACGTTATATGACTATGCAAAAACATCTTTGTATTCAAGCAATGCTTTGATTATCTCTTCCGTGAGCTGCGCAAGATGGACACTTATCGTAGTTTCTCTGATATTATCTGGGTCCCCTAAACTTATTGCTTCTGTATCACTCATGTTTGGTTTGGCTTTTCTTCAAATGGCATAATTCGTTACTAATTTCTTCAAAAGCCCAATCCCTCATCATACTCTGATTCATCATCACATTCTATTTCTTGAATTATTTTTTCAGAACTATATTGGCTTTCAAGACTGGAGTGAAGATTCCTCATGCATCTCATGTCATTGAAACCACCATAAGAACTGTAGAAGAAGGAAAAGAAAAGCAAATAAAATAAAAACTATCAGAAATGATGAAAAAATAAATTGCATTTTATTGAAACTGAAAGATAACAAGGTTTATACATCCAAACGGATGGAACATAGAATATGAATTACAACCCTGGAATAATCTAGATAAACGGAAAGAAAATCAAAGAAAACTACCAAAACTCCTTCCTGGTCAGGAGAGGGGTATATTCCCGATTGCTAATCTTTGCACTACGCCCAACAAACTACACATCTGCCTTGCTAGAACCCTCTCCGGCTTCTACCATATTCAAATCTTCAAACAACTTCTCAAACCTTTCAAGGAATTCTTTATCAAGACCAACCATAGAATTGTGACTAGTTGTCGATGGGCGTTTCTCTGTGTCGGTCCTGACAAATGATCTGAAGAGACGCGGGACAGGCATTGGGAGGACCCATGCCTTTTATTTCATCCTTCTGGATCATGTTAGGTCTGCAATTGTGGGCTTGAATCCTATACTGAATGTGCCCATGTTTTTTGGGAGAGACACCGACTGTACGATACCTTGCAGCGACACACCCAATCCCTTCCCTAGGAAAAAACCATTTCTCAACATTTCAATAGGCTACCTTTGGAACTGGAACGCACTCCCCTCCTAGAATTGTCTTTGCGATACCTTGCCAAAAACCTAGTATACGTAAGGCCCTTTGTCATCCTCAGCCTTAATGAATGGCACAACGGAATCACTATGGGCATACAGATTATCCTCGCCATGCACAACTATCTACTGTCTATCCCTTTCAAACTTTACCATTTGATGCAGAGTAGAGGGTACTGCTTTAGCGGCATGAATCTAGGGTCGTTGCAGCAGCAGATTGTAAGAAATAGCCACGTCTAACACCTAGAATTCCATGGTCAAATCAACTGGTCCAATTGTCAGCTCGCGTACTATATTACCGACCAAATCTTTCCCTCACCGTCGAACCCTCGCACGCAAATACTATTCTTGTGAATCCTTTCATCATCCACTTTCAGCTTGTTTAGAATGGAGAGCGGGCAAATGTTCACACTAGAACCATTGTCGACCAATAGCCGGGTAACCATGGGATCATCTCACTTCACCGTAAGATAAAGGTCACTATTGTGCTCAGTACCCTCCACAGGCAATTCATTATAAGAAAAAGTGACTCTATTGACCTCGAAAATCTTGTTGGCTATCTTTTCCAAGTGATTGACTGAGATTTTATCGAAAACGTAGGACTCGTTTAGGATCTTCATTAGTGCCCGAAGATGCTCGTCTGAATGAATTAACAATGACAACAGTGAAATTTGAAGCGTCTTCCTCAACTGTTCCACAATAGAATAGTCTTGTACCTTCATGTTTTTCAAAAACTCCCCTGCTTCTTCTTCAGTCAAAGCTTTCATCACAAATACTGGGTTACCTTTGGAGGTTTTAGGTTCTCCCAACTCTTCTAGGGAAAAGCATCTCCATGATCGGGTCAATCCATGGGTCTCGCAGACTTTTTCTTTAACCTTTTTCCCTTTGTAAGTCACTGTCACTCACTCATAATTCTAAGGGACGACCCTGTTGTTGACTATTGGTAGGTGAGTTACATGTTTGAATATGAAAGACTTTGTTCGAGTACCTTCCACAACCACAACAGGCTTGCTTTCTACCCCTAGTACCACCTGCTTTGCTTTTTCTCTTTTCACTGCACCATCACTTGAGTACCCCTTTTGGTTACAGCAGTAGAGTCACTGCTTTTTCCGCTCGACTTGAGCATCGACATCTCACTTTCTATTTTTCAACAGACTTCACCTCACTAGCTCGAATCATCATGATGGACTGCAAAATCTTTTTGGGCTCCCCTTCTTTATGCATTATCTCAATCATGTTCATTTCTTGATAGGTTGGCAGCAGGGTTCTGGTTAATATTGGGTGCTTCCGGAGCTTGGACCTCAATCTGATGTGAATCAATGAGCTCCTGGATAGCGTTTTTCAAATGCCAACATTTCTCTGTGTCATGCTCCGGAGCGCTAGAACGATATTTACAACTGACAGAACAATCAAGATTTCTCGGGGGAGGATTAGGCAACTATGCTTCAATCGGCCTCAGCATATCTAACTGTCTCAACATGTGGAATAAACTAGTATAATACTCTCCCAACGGAGTAAAAGTTTTCTTCTTCTACAACCACTCATTCTTAAAGGCTTCATTGGCCCAAAAGCTGGTCTCGGGGGGTTTTGCTAGGGTCTTAGGGTGGATAGGTGTTTTGTAGAGCTAGGTAGGTATTTGGTGGGGTTGGCATACGCCCTATGTGTGAGCAGGAGGTTGAGTGTATGTTTGTGCGTGATGGATAGAAAAACGGGGATTAGGCGGTGGGTAGTAGCGTTGCGATGGGATATATGGAGTGTGGGGGTAGGTTTGGTGGTCAGGTCGAGGCTGATTGTAATAGTGTGATGGGCCCCAAGATCCGAACTAAGTTCCTAACTCAACTGCTGCGACATCCTCTTTCTTTTTCTTTCCAATTACCCCCTCCCCCCCCCCCCCAGTTGCGCTATGAATGGCCTGGGTGGTTGCCTTGATCGTTGAATAGATCATGATTTTGTTAGACTTGAGCCCTTCTTCTACCATATTTCCCATTTTCACCACTTTGTTGAAGGAATTGTCTACAGCCAATACCAAATAGGCGAAATAAATGGGCTCTAAGGCGTGCAGGAACTAATCCACCATCTCACTTTCTTTCATCAGAGGGTCAACCCTTGCTGCTTGCTCTCTTCAGGGAAAGCTATACTCCCTAAAACGCTCATTGTGCTTTTTCTCAAGTTATGTCAAAGACAAACGATCAGGAATAATTTCAAGATTGTAATGGAAATGGCAAGCAAATGCATGGGCTAGATCATCTCACATATACCACCCTCTATAGTCTTGCCGGGTATACCATTCCAATGGTGAACCGCTCAAACTTTGATTGAAATATGTCATTAGCAGCTCGTATTTCCCTCCAGCTCCCCTTATTTTGCTACAAAACCCTCTCAAGTGAGCCACTGAATCACCGTGCCCATCGTATAAATCAAACTTGGGCAGCTTAAACCCTGTCGGCAATTGCACATCTGGAAACAGACATAGATCTTTGTAAGCTACACTTACTTGACCTCCCAAACCCCGCACGTCTCTAAATGATTGTTCTAAGATTTTAACTTTGCTGAAAATCGCCTCTTGTTCGGGATTTTTGGCTGGTTTCTCAGCTTCTGTATGAAGATCAAAATGAGAGGTGTATGAATAGGGTTCTGGGGCCTTAAAAGTAGGCTCCGATGGGTAATACTAGTTTTCATGGGCTTGGAACAAAGGTTCGCTGGAAGATCTGTGGAGTGTAGTTGGTGGGGGTGCCACGAAGATAAGAGTAACTGGTGGAGGAGGGTGTAGAACTGGTTCAGGTGATGGAGCTGGTGGTGTTTGGGAAGTTGTGCCTGGTAGTTTTGGTAGATAGGAAAGCTCGGGGACGAATCGGTGGCAGGATGATCCTACGATATGGCCAATGACGGGATGAAGGCCGGGTTGGCGGGGGAAGCTGGTGGTGGTTGCCTTTTGCCCATGCTTGGTACATTTCAGTCATTTGTTGCTTTAGTTTATACATCTCTTCTTTCATTGCATTAACATCCAACACTTCCACCTCTCTTGAGGGATCGATGATACTCGCGTCAGGCTCCTGGTTGGCCATGGTCAGCTTGTTTTTGGAACGGGTGTTGTATAGGTGGGTTGCAAAATGCCACAAAACTAACCAGTGATAACCATTATCCGCCAAGTAATGGAAGTGGGTTTTCATTTATTGTGGCATTCTTCGGAAAAACCATGATTCCCAAGAATGCCATAATAAATGAAAACACACGATGAATTTGCAAGAGGCCCTTATCTTGTTTATTGCTCAGACCCTTTTCAAGCATTTCGAACCTAGCGGAATGCCCGAACTTGAAGTACAAGAAATGAAAAGAACAACATCCTTTGCTTACCTGGTCCTTCTTAAGTTTTTACTGATGTTAAGAGGTCAAAGAACTTGTGCACTGATGAAGCCCTTGAAAATATACGTTGTTGCTTCCTCAAATCCCGACCAAACTCAATGTACCCAGAAATCTCCTCCAAGGTAGGGGTGATCTTAATGTCCAAGAAACAAAAAACATTGTGGACAGGGTCCCAAAATGTTACCAAAGCCTTGATTAAATCGTCCCATGGTATAATCTCAAAAATGTCTATGAGGGCACCCAGTTGCTTTTTTTACCCATTTCTGACCGTCTTTGTCTAGATCATTCCACCACATACGCAAGTGCAACCTAGCCTGCTTCCTGACCACTTCTGGAGGATGCTGGATAATATTCATTTGCTCTTGTGGAGGGTTAAAGTCGGTTGACTCCAGCGGACCTTTTGTAAAACAAATTTCTAATCAAATTAAAGAATCGATGATTCCTTCCCTTATATGCCAATTTTAACCAAACGACCATTTTTCTCGACGTGGCCCCCTCCCAATTCTCATGGATTTGAGGCGGAGGGGGGGGGGGCTATTCCAAGACAACTTCACAAAATTGTCCATTCTTTTCGAGAATAGCCCTTTGACAATTAAAAATATTCTAAGGCTATCTCGGCAAGAACGGTTTAAAATATTGCCGAAGTTGGATCGGCTTATTTTGACCAAGACTCCAAACTACATTCACCTAACCACTGGCACTCATTTTCTTTTTTTTTTCAATATAAGGCCTAACCTTATGTAGGTTGCCTACATATTTCACATCCAGCAAGAATCAGACTTGCGTAGTTTGGTCAACTTTGACATATTGGAAAAGGACACATTGTTTGATTCTTTGAAATAACCCTTTTTGAAATATTTTGGCAGAGTTTTGAGATGTTTTCAAAAATACCGAGGTTTTTATTTAGAATCGAGTTTTATTCTTTTCCCTACATCACTCTTGGTTTTTCTTTTGCTTTATTTTCCCTTGCTGGTTAGCATGCAAGCCGAAATAAACAATGTTCAAACAGCAGATAGAATGCATCATGATGGTCTGTTATTTTGGGGTACACCTATCCTAGACGGACCCAACACCTGTGTTGAGTCTTCTAAGTCAAATGCACATGATGCAAACAAGCGCTCCTACTAGGGATTCGGATTGAGGTTGTGTTCTTCTAAGTTTAAATCATTGTTTTGGTCTAGACTTGGGGTATCTGAGCGGACAATTCAGGCCGAAGAGGGGGTGACGTATCGAGAGCAATAAAGTCTACTCAGCCTTGTCGCCAGCCTAGCCTCGTTCTATTTGGTGTGACTTTTACAGAAAAAGCGAGCTACGCAAATGTATGCATCAATTTTAGAAGACTCAAATGGGTGGCGTAAAAAGACAACTATATACAATTCAAACAATATTAAAGCGGTAAACAGATTGCACTTAGCACAAAGTTTCACAAAATATAGTATTATGAACAATAAATAATGCCAAGAAAGAATCATATTAACAAGCTCGAATTCTTGAACGATGAACCAGAGATTCTGGGTTCTTCTCCCCAGCAGAATCACTAGAACTGTCACACCTCCTTTTTCACACTGCACAAAGGGAGTTTTTTCTAATTTAAGTGACAATCGAAACAGAATAATTTTATAAAAATTCAGATTCCCCACTTGGGATAATTAATGGTATCCCAATTCACCGGTTTAAATCCCCAATCGAGGAAAAGATTAACTCTGTTTATTGTGTGCAAACACAGAAATCCGGGTAAGAAATTCTGTTAACCTGGGAGAAGGTGTTAGGCACTCCCGAGATCCATGGTTCTAGCACGGTCGCTTTGATTATACCTGGCTTATTAAAATTATTTAATTACGAACCTATGTGCATTTACCTCTTTTAATTAAGAATTATCTTGAAAACAGGTCTCGCGTACGTGTACCCATTTGCTCGTCGCGTCAAAAAACATGTCACGCGAACATGTCCACAATTAATAACGCTTTATTATTTTTATTCAAAGAGTGTAGCAAAATTTGTGCGGACTCATACTCCGGGTTTGTTTTTAAAAATCGTAATCATGTCACGCGAACGTGTCTATGGCTACGATAATACATTAAACGCACATAAAGCAAGTTACGATCATTTGTTATTTTTAATACTACACTAACAACAAATTCATCATTATTGCGAAAGTTTAGTCGAAGTTGCGCGAAGGCATACTCCAAGTTGATTTTCAAATTATAATTATGTCACGCGAATGTGTGCATAATTACAATTGTATTTTTTAAACGGCCCTAAAGGCTTTCCTACGAATTTTTGTTATTAATAACTAGTTATTACATTGATGAGGGTCGTGAGTGATTTAATTAGATGGCTCACATCACTTTCAAATTGGAAAGTTTAACTAATTAAAACGTGACAATTACCAAAGCTGACACAGGGACTGCATATCGAGTCCCTAAACTTACAAATATGGAAATATTTAAAAGCAGGCAAAGTGAGCTACTGGGCTCGAATAACAAGCGCAAAAAACGTCAGCCTATTTTAAAGGCAGACCCTCTCAAGGCCCAGTGCTCAAGGAGCCCAAACCATGATGGGTCTGGTCTAACGATCATAGACCCAATATCGAATTGCTACCATGCATGAGCAACATTTGAGGTTGACAATCAATTCAAAATGGTTCAGGAACGAGACGAGGACCTATGCAAGCAAACTTGGGGATCGTTTTTAACTCAACCAATTAGATAACACCCAATAATGATTTAATCTTGAAAGAAAATATGAGTTCCAAATCTAAAAACTAATAATAGGCAGGGGAATTTAACAAAATCAACCTCATAACAACACAGCTAATTACATTACACTTATACAGAGGCTACAATATAGACTGATTTTGGTTATTCAACATCTAGTTAAACAAGTTGATACTCAAAGCTATATGCAGGACTTCATCACTGACTCAACTAAACTAGCATGTTGTTAAAGCTTTGAGGCATATCCAAACAAAATATCATGACAAAGTCCATTTATACAGTCTTGTTTTCAAATTACAGAACATTTGAAAAAAATTGAACCACGTCCATTTCAAATTAAATTCAACCTCTAAAGAGCACTGTCAATAACCAACTTACAAACGTAAACATATTCAAACTAAAGTTTCATAATGAAGACAATTAATATCCCACACTGAGAACAAATTGTCAATATGCTTCAAATCCTCCAAATTTCCATATCACAATGTTTTTACATTTGATAGAGTAAAAATGTACCTGGAAAAGCAAAAGAAATGGGACAATGAGAGTCAACAGCAGTAAGACAAAACAACAATAATGATATTAGCCCATAAACCCAAAGAAAACCAGCTTTGAACAAAGTTGACCAGCAGAAGTATCAAATAATGCCCAGTAATCTAAAAAATAACCAAACTTGAACCAACTCTTGAAAATCAACAAAAATCAAGTCATTTTAGCCACTGATTATTCAAAAATTATTTCAAAAATAAGATCCTCAAGGATAACAGAATCCCTCAGTGTACAGTAAATTTCTTATGTTCCCGTCCATGTGTATTTGCTAGATTATTCTCTAAAAATTCTCTGCCTTCAAAGACAAGATAAAGATGCCTTTATAGGCAAGAAAATAGGGCAGACTGAAGAGTCAGATTTTTGCCATTAGGCCCTTTTCAAATTTCATTTTTGCTTAGCTAGACTTAATTAAACGTTTGAAGTTCAATTTAAACCCCCCACCCAGCTTCCTAGAAGTTTCTCTTTCGGTTATATAAAGATTCTATATCCCAAACTACCCAAATTACCCCCTTAAGCCTGTTTATTACCGTGAGGACCCAACCGGGTTAACTGACCCAGGCTAATGGGTCTATAGACCCAAATCAAATCCCTCCTCGGCCTTTTAATTTTTAGAAACCTTCTTTTGTCATTGAAAGCCCATGCTTCACAAGCTAACCCATAGAGTCTCAAAGGCTCGTGAAATTTGGGTCCCAAAAAATATGAAAAATGTTTTCAAATTCAGTCTCCGAAGCCATGAAAAAATAAAGGGCTAGATAGGCGAGGATGGGATGTAAGAAAAGATGAACATCAACGACCTAAGTGAAGGAAAATACCATTTCCGAAGACGAAGAATCTTACTCGAAAGCACTTTGCCAAGTCAAAGGCAATTTGGCCAGACCTCGACAAATCCAAGTTGAGTCGAAACTCACATTAATCAGCGGCTCCTGACAAAATTCATTAACTAATATTAATTTCGATTCAAAGCATGCCAAAATCAACAAAAAGAATTAAAGAAACAAAAGCTTGACAATTTTAGCTATTTTAGATTTGAAACTTGAGGGATTTAATTGGGTGTTTTGGGAAGCGGGGTTAGGGATATGATTTAGCAAAGTTCGGTGGTTGCCTGGTATGAATTTGGGGCGGTTTGGAGACTCGCCGCAGCTGTGAGGCGATTTCCGACGGCAGCTGGTAGTGGCTGATGGTGTAACAAGTGAGACAATATGAAAGGGGTCTTAGTTTGGGATAATGGTCATTTAGACCGTCATATGTGAGAAGGAGATTGGGTTAGGGCCGCTAGATTAGGTGAATCAACAGCTCCGGTTTTTTCCAAACGAGGTTGTTTAGTTGGGGAAAGGTCAGGACCGGGTTGGGGCGTAGAATTGGGGCTCGTTGTGCACGAAGTAGCATTGGGCTTGCACATAAAAATTGGAGACGGATCCAATTGAAAGCTGTTCTTTCTTTTATTTTCACCTTTTTTCATTTTTTCTGAAAATTCTCCTTCCTTTTTTTCTTTCTTTTTTTTTCTAGATTAACAACAACAACAACATCCCAGTATAATCCCACTTTAGATTAAATGAAATCTAAAATAATTTCTACAACCTAATTAACCTAAAAAAATACTAGTTAAACCTAAATGCTAATTTTTACAATTAAAAGAAAGCTTACTCAAAATCAAAGTTAAAATTAAAAATGCAAATTAACCTATTTTGTGTGATTTTACTGTTCTATAAACAACTTAATTACTTGATTAGTCCTAAAATATTAAATTAAATTCTAAATATAAATGCACATAATTTTTGTATTTTTTATTAATTAATCAAAGCAAACATGCACAGACAATATGCAAACAATAATAGAAAATGCCACAAAAATTCACAAAACTATAAATAATGAAAGAAATTATTTCATTTTAAATTTGTGTGAGTAATTCATATATGGCAAAAATCATGTTCTCACAGATATATTTACTTGTAAAAGTCTATCTTGATAACTAATCAGACTTTTGGATTTTAATATTGTAAGCCAGATGTAAGTTTCTCTAAGAAGATGGTTTGAGGATTACTGAAGTGAGAAACTCGAGTTAGACATTTGGAGGTGTCTAGACCAATATCTGTATGGTGTTGAGTGATTAAATGAATAAGATACATGCGCCAATATAAGGTGAGATCACTGCAGCATGTGTTTCATGCCACGTGTGCTATCGACTATGGAATAATGGAAGAATGAATTCCTACTTCTTCATTGTGTGAGATCCCTAAGAAGTTACATTAACTTTTATTGGAATACCCTTTGAACTTTCATTGTTTCTTGAATAGCCAATCAGTGTTGCTACTTTAGCATGTCATTAATAGCCATGAGTGCTTCGACAATGCAGTACATGTATAGGAAAGCAGTTGGTTTGGAATGGAAAGACTCGAGTAGAAAGGGAAGACAAATAATTATTTTTTATGCAATTTAACTTTTATTCATAGGTCGACCATTACACTTACCATGCGGGTATCAAATGTTGTGACGACCCAAAAGGGTCATCACTTATTTTCTACCTATTCTATACTCCAGAGACCTTGAAAACCTAATCTAGGGCTATCTCGATTTGCGTGTGCAGTCCGCGCATGTAGCCGGAAAGCTTAAATATGAATTTTGTGAGAAAATTCTACTTTTGATATTTAAATTGAATAAATTTGACTTCACTCAACATTTTGGGTAAACAGGCCCGGACCCATGATTTGACAGTCCCGAAGGGCCCGTAGGAAAATATTGCACTTGGGTGTATGCCCGGAATCAAATTTCGAGGTCCCAAGTCCGAGAAATGAATTTTTGTGTAAAATTATTTTCTGGAAATAATTAAGGTAAGTGGAAATGAAATTTGGTTAGAAGAATATGGTATCGGGCTAGTATTTCAGTTCCGTCGTCCGGTACAATTCTTATATGTGTTTTAAGCACTTTCTGTAAAGTTTGGTTGAAAAACAACGTCGTTTGATGTGTTTCGGACTTAAAATGGGAATTCGATGCCTTGTAAAAATTAAGAAGAAAAATCATGGATTGCGAGGATCAAGTTAATGTTTATGATGTCATAGATTTGATCGCACTGATAAGTCTGCATGATGGTTTTCGAGGTGATGTGTATATTTTGTTTGGAGCTACGAAGGCTCGAGTGAGTTTTGAGTAGGTTCCCGAATGCTTTAGATATAAAATATCAGCTGTTGCAGGTTCAAAAAAATGTTGCAGACTCTGAAACCTCTAGCGCGGTCCGCAAGAAATCGCGGGCAACCGCGTAGGGGCCAGCACGGCCGTTGCCTTTGCACGGTCCGCGGTGGGTGCTGTGAGGCCGTGGTCGGCTTAGCGCAGTCCCTGTAGGAGTAAGATCCGCAAGTCTTCAGTTAGGTCAGTGCGGCTGTGGTCCTTTTTGCTCGGTTCGTGCTGGAGATTTAAGAGTGTATAAATAAATGGGAAACTCAGTTATTTTTCACTTTTCAAAAACCCAAAACATAAGAGGCGATTTCCCAAACGATTCTCCTTCTTCAAAACGATTGGTAAGTAATTTTTAACTAATTTTCTTCACTCCTTAGCATCTTTTAACATGATTTCAACTTCAAAGAAAAGATTTTAATAGGAAAATTTTGTATGTTGGGTAGAAACATTATAGAAATAACGGGTTTTGACCACGTTGGCTTGAGGGGCGTTTTCATCATTTTACCTAAATTTGCGTCTTAGCTTCAAATTAAATAGTAGACTCAGGTGATTGAGATGTTATTTACGAGATGCAATTGAAATGGATAGATTTGGGTCATTTGGAATCGGATACTCGTGGCAAAGGTGTGGTTTTGAGTTGATTTTGGAGTCGATTTGAGGTAAGTGCCTTGTCTAACCTTGTGTGGGTGACTTCTTCCCCTTAGGACATGATATTTGGTATTTGAATGCCTCGTACATGAGGTGACGAGCACGTACGTGAGCAAATTATTGGAAATCTATTTTTTTTACTTGAAGTATATAAATTGAGTTTTCTTGCTTACTTGTTTATTTTAAATTTCAACTTTATTTTATGCTAGTTTAGAGAAGCATGTTTATTTGACTTACTTGTCTAGGTGCCTAAACTGTCTTGTTTATGCTCCGTGTAGTATGTTTGGCTAGGATCTTTTATTTCTTGTCCTGAGTTTACTATATATCCTAATGTTTGGGCTGCTATTGCGTGTTTTTAAATTGGGACTACGGGTTAGCCTCCTAGGAGATCCCCCTGCACTTGATATGTTCTGGACTGAGGGTGCGGGATACCAAGAGATCCCTGGCACATGAAATTGTAAGTTTTGATAATACTAAGAGATCCTCGGGATACCAAGAGATCCCTGGTACATGAAATTGTAAGTTTTGAGGATACCAAGAGATCCTCGGGATACCAAGAGATCCCCGGCACATGAAATTATAACTTTTGAGGATACCAAGAGATCATCGGGATACCAAGAGATCCCTTGTAAGTTTTAAGGATGCCAAGAGATCCTCGGGATACCAAGAGATCCCCCACATATGAAATTGTAAGTTTTGAGGATACCAAGAGATCCCTAGTACATGAAATTATAAGTATTGAGGATACCAAGAGATCCTCGGGATACCAAGAGATCCCAGACATATGAAATTGTAAGTTTTGAGGATACCATGAGATCCCCGGTTGTGGTTCCTGCTGTGAGTAGTATTTACTAGTATTGTCCTGTTTTTCTGCTTTCTATTACAGTTTCCATATTTATCTTGTTTAGGTTCTCATTGTGCACTTAATCTATATTGTTTTTCCTCATCTCATTATTTATTATATTATATCTCAGTAGGGGACTGACCTTTCCTCATCACTATCCAACCGAGGTTAGGCTTGACACTTACTGAGTACCGCTGTGGTGTACTCATGCTTCTCCTGCGCATCTTTTTCATGTGCAGATCCAAGTACTTCATCTCAGGCACACTACCGTTGAGGCAGGGAGAGCTACGAAGACTTCGAGGTACATCTGCAGCATCTGCAGATCGAAGAGTCTCATTCTTCAATCTATCTGTAGTGTTTAGCCTTCTTCCATACTTTTTCTTTAGATATTCTAGAGTTAGAGCCATGCATCACTTTTCATTAGCTTGTTTTCCCGTAAGTTTGAGTTTTGGGGTGACCTTGTAGACTTCTGCATTTTTATATTGTATATGCTGAGCGGTATTTATATGCAGTTTTCTTTTTAGTTGTTCATTTTTTTCCTTAATTATTCCTCAAGCTATGCTATTTTCCGTATTGTTAGGCTTACCTAGTTATAGGAACTAGGTTCTATCACGACATATTCACGGAGGTTGAACTGGGGTCGTGAACTCTTTCACGGCGCTAGCAGGTGATGTCTAGGGTATTGCGAGTAACAAGATTCTCATGTTAGTAGTAAATCCCTTCCGCATGTGATCGGATTTCTACATGGAGCTGTTAAACAACCTTAAAGGGATTATGAATATTATGGCTCTTAATGTTTGCAGGTCGCGCGAACTATTTACCGGTATGAATTATGTGTGTTGCTTTCACAGTACTAGTTTGGATCTAGTCCACACATGTGAAGTGAAAGATGTTGGATATAAGATTTGGGCCGTGGGTCACCCATGTGGAGTGACCCGTCTTAAAAAGAGATTAAACCTGAGGAGGTTACACGTAGGTTTTATTACTCCTAAAACTACCGCATATTTTCTTTGGAGAGACGTGAGACCGTGGAGTGGTGGTTTCATCAGTAGTTCTTCACATGTTCTCTTCTCTATATACTTCTCTCCAGTACAGAGATTCTAGTATGCAAAAAATTAAAAAGGGAAGAACACAGTGAACTTTAGACATTTAGTTTGTGAAAAAAAAATCTATGTTTCTTGGAGATGCAGAATACGATTTGGGGCAATTCTTTTGGTGGGGAGTTCAACAGTTTTCGCTGTATAAATAAGGTACACAACTTGTTGTTCTCACCCGCGGTTATTAATCTAACACTACCAATCACTACTAGCTACTAGCATGAACCACCATCATCAACCAAAACTATCACCAACCACCGCCTCTAGTCGGCATTCACCCGTTAGCCACACTAGCAACGACTATCAGATTTTTAAAAATTATGTATATTATTGATAGAATATTAGATTAGTTAGTATTTCATTTGAGTTTTATGTTTATTAATTTTCAAATAAAGATAAATTTTATACATTCAGATGTTAAAAATCAAACAGTCTTAATTATTTAGTATTCAGATCTTAATACACATCTTAATATATTCATATGTGTATTCAGACTCTGATGTCTTAGTCTTAATAACAACAAGTATAATCCCACTTAATGGTGTCTGGGGAGGATAGTGTGTATGCAGACCTTACCCCTACCATGGGGTAGAGAGGCTATTTCCAAATAGACCCTCGGCATCCTTCCCTCCAAAAACTTGTCACCTTGCTCTTGGAGAGGATCAAACTCACAACCTCTTAGTTGAAAGTGGGGGTTGCTTACCATCAGAGCAACCCTTCTTGTCTTAGTCTTAGTCTTAATAAACATCTTGAATTTAGGTGTGTATTCAGACGTCCTAATTAAAAAAAATTAATGAGGCCATAATTTCTTTTTTACCATCAGTGTTTTGCTGGTGTTTTTTTTTTCTCTTCCTCTTCCTGGGCGCATGTTAGCTATGCACCTAACTTGCTGCGAGAGAAAAGAAGTTTGTTCCATCAAAGTTATGTAATTATGCATATAAGCATTGTGTGCACTTGTATCTACTATCTTAAACTCAAGGTCGGCACACTATATAAATAGCCTACTATCTATAAATATAATTTAAAAAATATGTAATCTATATAAATTCTATACTCGTCTCTGCCTTTATTTGATAACAAATTAACACTACTAAAAAATATGTTTATCGACATAACAGTGCCGACAAACTTTTTCCGGTCGGTATTTCGAAGGACTTTCCAACGGAGTCTTCCGATACTTTTGAAAATTTTAATTTCTAATTTTTTATAAAATAATCGACAGACTTCTAACGATAAATAATGATATTTTGACCGGTCAAAATTTAGATGTGTACCGACAGACTCCTACAGTAATATACCGACGGACTCCCTTAGAACATTTTGTATTTATATTTTTAAATTATATTTTTAGGTACCCACGGTGCTTTAAAAAAATAAAAAAGAAAATAAATTTATCAACGTACTCAATCGCTAATGCATTTACATAATATTTTGAATTTTATTCTTACAGTACCGATGAACTTCCATCAATAATATATAATCTTATTCATAATTATTTTTTATTTTTTATTACACATTACCAAGAAAGATTGTTAGTAAGTCCATCGGTAAGTATTTATTTAATTATCTTAGTTGTTTATTAGGCTATTTATTGAAATTTACACTAAGTGAAGGTAATTACACTACTTAAAAATATATTAGTGATAATTAGCTTAGTAATTTATAATTACACAAAGTAAAGTGCATTTGTAGTATCGTTAACTATAATGATTAATCTATACATTAATAATTACACGCTAAGAAGAATTATATTAGTCATTTTCACAAGAAATATTACTGATGGTTTATTTTATAAATTGATGATTATTATAAGTAGAAGTGTATTAATGGTTTCCTTAAGTAACGTTAATAATTTATTACCATACACACTGGTAATATATTAAGCAAAAGTGTATTAGTTGTATTTAACTTGTAGATTGATAATTACACGAAGTATAAGTGTATTAATAATATACATGTAAGTAATGTTGGTGATTGATTAGCCTATATACATAATTGCCCTAAATATTAGTGAACTAGAGGCATCGTTATATAAGCAACTTTAGTAATTGATTAGCTTATACATTGATAATTATACACCAAATGAAAGTGTATTAATGCTATTTATAAGAAACATTTGTGATTGTTTATCTTTAGTTTGATTATTAAAGTAAGTAGACGTTTATTAGTAGTATCGTTAAGTAATAATAGTGGAATCCTGAAGTAATGATAGTGATTCATTGGCCTATACATTGATAATTATACTAATTAAGTAGAAGTTTATTAGCATAGTCTTACTTAAGAACTATTATTGATTGATTAGCTCATGCATTGAAAATTACACTAAGTAGAAGTCTATTAGTAATATTAGTAAGAAATATTAGCGATTGATTAGTTTATAAATTGATAATTACATAAAGTAGAAGTGTATTAATGACAATTAGCTCATAAATTGATAATTACACTAAGTATAAGTGGATTGACTGATGATCTGTTCTAAATTGATAATCACAATATGTAGATGCTATTTAATAGAAATAACTTTAAGATTATTTTGCAGCTTATAATAACTATTGATAATTACATTATGTGAAATTGTACTTGTAATAATTATACTATATAATAATATGATACTGGTGATTAGCTTGTAAATTAATAATTATTTTAAGTAGAAGTAGATTAATGGTATTCTTAAATAAGGTTGGTTATTTATTCATTAATAATTACATGCTAATATGAGTGTATCCATGGTATCGACAAGAAATTTTAGTGATTGTTTATCTTATAAGTTGATAACAGTAAGTAGAAGTGTAGTTGTGGTATGCTTAACTAATGTTAATAAATAATTAGCCTATATATTAATAATACACGAAGTGAAAGTGTATTATTTGTAATTAGTAAGCTATGCTTTTGCTTACACTAATTAATTAGCCTATAATGTTAATTTATAATTAAATAAAACTTTACACTAATGTTATAATTTCTGTTAGTGAAAGTGTATTAATTATTGAATTTAGTAATTAGAGATTTCCCTTTCAAGAATATAAAAGTAAACAATAAAACATAAAACACATGGATTGAATTCATAAAACACGTAACAAAATTAAAGTTCCTACCTCAGATTCAAATTATTCAAACCGCATGCATTTAATTTGTATATTGCTTTCGATAAACAATGTTATAATTTCTGTTATACAATATATAATATTTATAAGTGAGAGAATTATTTTAGAATTTAATCATTAAGTTTCACAAATAATTTTATAAAATGAGCTTCCTTGAATAATGTTATGTCAGGCAAAAGTCCTAACTTAGTCATTTTCCTCTTCTCTTTCTTCACCTTATTGCTTCTGCGGCAAATCCCAGGCTTCACCAGCATCATCGGCACTCAATCCAAGCACCATCGTCATCGTCGGTAATCCAAGCGGCCATCGTCAGCACTCAGGCTCCTCTTCATCTCCCATAAGTTTTCTTTTTCTTCCACCTCTCTCATTGATTTTAGAGATGTGTTTTCCATGGTTGACATTGGATTGTTAGCCGAATTTTTAAGGCTATTTTTGGGGCCGTTTTAGTCTTACTTTTCTTGGTGGTTTGGGATTATTTTAAGATGGAAGAGAGCTGCTTTTTTTTGGGGGGGGGGGGGGGGGGGGGGGGAGGAGTTGAGGTTGGTTTTGATGGCTGAGCAATAATTCACATGAAATTTGGGAGGAAAAAATTCTATGCAGAAATATATATTGATTATGATGGTGTTTTGGGTTTTATATTTGCTTTGAATGAGTTTTGTGTGAAACTCTATGAATGGAAGCTAAGTTCTGCAGTTTAATATAGTAATAGTAAAATTAATTATGAGATATTTCTCTGTTTGTGGAAGTGGTGCGCTATTTTTCTTCGACTATGTTTTTTGGTGACTTGATAAATGTAGAGATATTAGACATAAAATTGACTGGAACTACTATCTCACCATTTAAGCACACACATCGGTCAGTTGCCTCTAATCTTATGAATGTGCCTACAATTGTAAGTCATTACCAAGTACACAGATACAAGATGGAATGGATAGAAGAAATACAGCTTTAGAGACTTTGTAAGGCAAGTAACTACAAATATATATGAAGAAATTGATCTCAAAGAAAAAGGTTTCATAGCAAATGGAAAGGAAGAATTATCAGATGACGATGAGTATGCTTTTTATGAGTCAAATGCGACAGAAAGTAATGGAACAAGTGAAGATGATGAATTGGCAAGTGATGAAAATAAAATAAGCGAAGATGAAGAATTAGCAAGCGTTGAAGATGAGATAAGCGAGGAGGATTCCTCCCGCAGGCTCTAGCTCGATTCCTTCCTCGGGCTATCCCGAGATGCCATCCTCTGCTCCTTTTCCCAATATGCCCTCAGTAAGGTTGTTGCAGAATTGTCTTGGTTGTCTCGTTTATTTCTAGACCTTGGAGTTTCTGTTTCTCTTTCTTTTTCTGTGTATTGTGACAGCCAGGCTGCTATTCACATAGTTAAGAATCCTGTTTTTCATGAACGGGCCAAACACATTGAAGTGGATTGTCACTTTGTACGCGATTAGCTCCAGAATGGCCTCATTCGCTTGCTTCATGTCCCTACTACTCGTCAGCTGGCTGACCTTCTGACAAAGCCTTTATCTGGCACTGTGCTTCATCCCTTGTTGCTCAAGTTGCAGATCCAACTTGAGGGGGGTGTTGAGATGAGAGATTATATGGCTTCCAAGCCAGGGCATAAGTGACATATACTTGTATATTCATGTATATTCACTGTATATTTATTGTATACTCATGGTATACCCTTGTAATGAGCTATGATGATTGCTAATGTCTGAGCCCACATTTATTTCGTTTTGGGCCAGCTCACCCGACCCGACACAATAATGAATTGTATATATAGTATAGGGTCAGATATTTTAGATAGAAAATTCATTTTGTGTTTAATAAAAATCTTCTCTCTGGATCTTCTCGATCCTTCTCTCAACTACCCCTTTCTCTCTCTTGTTTCTCTCACTATATTCTCCATGATTCTTCAGTTTAATCTTAATGTTTTTACATACGGTCTTTTCTCCGAGCATAATTTTTATCGCCTCACGTGTGAATTACAAGATATATATTTTTTTGGTTAATAAGCTCTTCTGACTATTTAATGTAAATAATTTTCCAGTCCAATGGAAGAAAATTTTGTGTACTGTTGCATGTTGCCCATCCTTTCCTTTCTTTACTATACACTACTGTATAACTTATATTTCCCATGTAATGAGAATAACTTTGATATATCAGTTAAAATTGTTTTCAGTCACTTGAAACATGTCAGAACTTCACAGATATAATGCTCCAACTTCATCTAAAATCTAAATAAAGTGATTCTTTCATAATATTATTTTATACTTATCATATTGTAGTAATGAAGAGGTTTTCAGGAATTAGAAGGAATCACTGATTTGCGATATTGCACACAAACTTACAAATGGCAGGGAAGGAAGAAAAAGAAAATAATCGGAGTATAAAAAATAATTATTCTATTTTTCTTTTTTTTGAGATAGTATAATTTGTGTTATTTGATTAATGGATAGATATGTGGCAATGATTTGAATCCTTAAAACGCAGTTTCAAGTAGGAATTGTGATAATACAATTGAATCTCCCACATATGCAAATAATAAGCAACGCCTTTCAAATTAACATACAATACCATCTTCATTGATGTAAACATCTCCTTTTGTTGTTTCCTTTTTGAAGTTTATATTTACCTAGTTGAAGTTTATGAAGTTAAGTATTGAATTATTCAATTCTAAATTTTTGTGTGTTTTTTCACTTCTCTTTTGTGAATTACCGACGGAGCCCATTGGAACAACTACTCATTTTTAATGTAGAATTCTTAATTAGCGACGGATTCCGTCAGTATACTTGAACCAAATTTTTAGATTTTATTAAAAATACCGATGGATAGCAATCAAAAAATAAATTTATTCATATCTTTAATTTTTATATTACTATATTATTAATTTCAATTTACCGATAAATCTCCGTCAGTATTGATATTATCATCATTATTATTATTATTATTATATAATTTTATAATATATCGACGAATATCTGTCGATATAGAAAATTATTAGATTAACTGTTGTCAGAAATGTACCGATGATATGTCGGTAAAGTGTTGTTACCGGGTAACTTGCATCGGTAAACCAGGTGATAGTGATATAATTAGTCACGTAAAAGAGGTATTATTTAAAAGGTCTTTGGGCACTATTGCAACACGAGATATGTAGTTTGTCCCTTTGATAACAAAAGGAGAATCAAATTGGAGAAGACAGCGACAAAGGGCCGTATCGGGTTCGAACCGGTGACCTCTTGATCTGCAGTCAAATGCTCTACCACTGAGCTAAGGACCCTTGTAGTTACTTCTAAGGAAAATGATAGTATATTATATAATTAGAATTCTCATAAATAATAATAAAAATTTAGTTTAAAATATCAAAGAATTAAGTAAAGACATCTTAGATTACAAGTTCACTTGCAGAAAGCAAAAAGTGAAGGATAAGTTGTGGGGAATGGATACAATTTACAGATATAGATAATCTAATTACATGTATATGTTTTCTGTAGAATCATCGCGAACCTTTCTTTTCTTAATCATCGCAGATGAAATTATCTATCTATCAACTTTCTTTTCTTATACATATCGATTCTATATTACGACATATTACATTATTATCACGTATTATATACACGATATAATTTATTTCTATGTTGTGGATGTATACAAGATAAATCCTAATAGCTAAGAGGACAAAAGTTTCAAAAAAATATTCATACAGATGGCTCCACATGTAAAACCGATAAGGTTTTGTATGAACAGAAAAGCGCCAAATAGAAGTAAGCGAAGGAGAGTACTCTATTTGTATCAGCCATCATCAAATGACTTGCTTCATAGCAATACTAAATTCCATTACCAGTCCTTATTGTAAATGTTCTCCGCGGAGTTTATTTAACTGGGATTTAGGTAATAATGAAAAGACTCATGATAAGCCACAAGTTAGATACCATGATCTTCATCTTCCTTTCCCTCCATCCCTTGTCAGCAAAACATTCTTGAAAGGTACTTCTTTCTTTCTTCTCTTCTACATATAATTCACATAAAAAAAAAAGAATTTTTTTTAAAAAAAAACCTTAGTGGAACTGAAGCTCCAGAATTTAGAGACTGTAGATTTGGCTCTGACAAGAGTTCATGTGTATTTTCTTTATTTTTTGTTTACAACAACGACAAACCTAGCTAGTATAACTGCACAAGTGGGGTTTAGTATAATTACTCGTATAAGGTTTTGGGAGGGTAATGGGTACACATACCTTACCCATGCCTTGTTAGAAGAGGCACGCCGCGCACCTATACTATAGGTAGAGGAATCAATTGTATGTACATATGTATATGTCGTTAAAAAATTGTAATATGTTAGTAGTGGACAGCCAATATACAAAGCAGTTTTTTGGTTGAATTAAAAAGTGCACCGCCAACCTTTCTGCTTATTAAGGATATTCTTTATTTTTTGTTTCTCTGATGATAATTACACAGGAAGGGAACTAAAGTGCTGCTATAAGGCATCAGTGGATGGATTTAGTGCAACTGAATTTCACAACCACAGTGATTTTAAAGGACCATGTGTGATTATTGGCTATACGACAAAGGCCTTTAGGTTTGGAGCATTTAATCCAGAAGGTTATAGAAGTACAGATGATTATTATGACACTTTTGATGCATTTCTCTTTTACTGGGCTGAAGATGAACAACAACCAATAATCTTGCCTAAAGTAGGGGGTAGTGGTGCTGCCTTATTTGATTATGCTAGAGGAGGGCCACAGTTTGGTGCTGATGGATTGCTAATTGGACCTCCATTGGCTCCTGTAATGGGTGGATTTGCAGGACCTGATACTAATCTGGGATTGGTGATTTAAGGCAAGCTAAATCAAGATTGGGACTTTCTTATGCTAAAAGGCCAGATGGTAAAGAATCATTGTTTGGTGATGAGTCTAAGGTTGAACTTGATGAAGTTCTTGTATTTTGCAGTCCTCAAATTGCTAGCTTATATTGACTCAATTTTGGCAAAATGGATGCCATTGCCTCAGGGAAAGTAAGTCTCTATGATCTTGAGGTGACAAAAGAAAATGTATATTGTTATACTAGGTTTTAAAATGTATCAGTGTAAATTTCACATTTTGTGTATAGAAATGGGCTGCAACAGATTTTCCATTTCCGGTAACTAATGATATTGCTACCTCATGCCATCTTATTTTCAATAAGCCAAAGTGGAGCATAAGTTTAAAGCACAGGCCAAGAGGAGTACATGAAAGGAAAAGTATACATAACTTCATAAAGGATATCTGGTTTTATTGTAGGATTCTTGGCCGCACACTTCTTTGATTCCTCTCTAGCTAGCTACCTATGGTCTTATGGCTGAACTAATAGTGAGTAGGAAAGAGGAATGTTTAATCAGTTGGTGTACTTATCTTTCTTTCTCTTTTTGAGTTAATGGCTTCTGAGCTTTTGGTTACACTTTTCCAAAGCTTTGTCAGTGTTGTTTCTTTGATTCATTTTATTACTGAACCAAGAAAGGTTGGGAGGACATCTTTTGTAATTGAGTTCAAGGAAACTTAAAGCAGCAAATGGTTGATTCTCTCTTTTATGGAGCTTGCTTTTGTATTTTTCTTTATTGGTTTAGCAACAACATATTAGATTACCTTATTACCGTCCAGCATCAGATATGTCCAAGGCAATAAATAATAACTCCTTGTTCTTGATAATTTTGTGAAGTACTGTTAGGACCGTAATCTTTGAAACTGTAACGAACACAAGGTGAATATGACTGAAATCTTTTACCATTCACTCTTTTAGTCAAAGAAATGTTGCATCAAATGGATTTGTTTGAAGTTAGAAATCCAGAGAGAGCAATGAAATGGTGATTCTTCTATCAAGTTTCATAACACCCTGAAGCTGTTATGATTTTCTATACTTCAATACCACACAAGAGGGGGTAATTTGTGTGGTGCCCAATTTTTTGTTACCTGATAATGAAATGACCTGGTTCTTCTATGTGTTCCAACTACTACCGTTGCAGAATAACAAATACAGTAATTAAAGAACACAGAGATTTTATGTGAAAAACACCTGGCTCAATAATTAAAGGACACATAGATTTTGTGTGAAAAACACCTGGCTCAAAAGGTGAAAAAACCACAACCTACCTTCCAGTAAGATTTTTCCAAACTATTCACTATTATCTGAGCCCAAAACTGCATTTACAAAAACTCTTTTGTAAACTTAGGATTAACTCTAATCCTGCTGTAGCACACAACATCAATTGTTGCGACAATTTTAAGTTAAGTCTAACTTGAAAGCTCTAAGTACCTAATACAATTACTTCTAGATAAAGCTAAAAGGTACAATATGAAAACACCCACTACAATTGTACTAGAATAAAAGATAGACACTTCGAACTGGTTCTTCTATCTGGTTCAAGTAGCTTCAGGATTGCACGCTTGAATCACACACAACTTGCTTGCAAAATTGCCTTGCTATTTTGCTCTCGTTTCATGTTTAACTTTTGCTTATGTGCATTACCTATAAAAGAGAAAAACGCTGAGTTAGTAAGTAAAGATCGACTAGAATACAGATGCTACTCTTCCTTGGCGAAAGAGTTCTCGTTTGTCTCATCCTTTAATTCATCCATCTCTTAATCCGTGTTCTCTTTGTGTAAAGAGTCTTTCTCATTATCCAATATGAAACATTTTCGATCAGGATTATGAGATATTATTTCTGGTAAATTAAGTTTATCTCCTTCACGTGCAGCTTACATGCTTGAGTTGATCATCTCTGTGGTTCAGTAGGATGGACATGGTCCATGTTTGAGTTCCTTTATCAATCTTCAAAACCCTTCTTTACTTGGGCCAACATGTTATAGACACATCTGGTGTTGAAATAGGCCTTCAATCTCCAAGAATAGGGGCCACTGCTTGTTACCTTTTCATTTGCATTTGCCATCTTACTAGGTTTTGAGCCCACAAGATTGTTTTGGATATGAGCTTTGCCTAATGTCATCTAAATGGAAATTAATTTGTCAATGATGATCAAATGATGTCAGATATAGCATTCTGAATCATTTTTGTATGAGATTGAGTAAGGCAATTAAAGCCCTAAATCATGTAATTGAACTTTAATATGCCATGCCTATGAAAATGATGCTAGAAAGCTCAATCCTTTAACTAACTTGCTTTTTTATATCCTTTGCTTGTGAGTTACTTTAGTGTTCCCTATTCCGATGGTAAAGGCAAGATTCTTTCTGGTAATTTGCTACGGATTCTTTTCATCATGAATGACCGGAACTATCAGAACCATATTAGTCGATGTCGAACAAATGTTCAAATTAGTGACTGGAAACATCTGAGTCTAAATTTGCATCTCATCCATATATCTATGAGTACAAGTGAAGCTAGGTTTGTACATAAATAGTTATTCGGAAGCTATCAAGACCATAATCAAACTACAATAGCAAGCTGTGCATATGAATCTCAGGCTGCACTTCACTCTATTGGAACTTTAAACAATGTTTTTCTTTAAATGTTCGGTGCATGTGTTGAAACAGTTCAAACTTTGTAGAATGCAACCAATAGTTGCTGATTAGATGAATCAATAGTCACTAACTAGGAAGCTCTACTGATGAACAGAAGCCCTGGAACAAGTTAATACAAGTATTTAACCATGCATTTCAACTTTGGAAAGCTGCTTTGGCATTTCTGGTACAAGAAAATTCTGAAAATTGGAATATATAGAGTGGGCAAAGCCATTATGTTCTAAGGCATTTTTGGCTCCATTCTGATTGATAACTTGATGTTTGAACTGCGAAAAAAAACATTTATCCATATTGTTTACACATACTTTGGCTCAGTTTTGGTGCTTGATAACAATTTCATGCATGGAAATGATCAGAAGTGGAAAGGGGCTTCTATTTAAGAAGCTTACTTTAACAGAAGTTCAGCTGCTAACTTGACTATATCCCAATGGGATCGTTAAAATTGATCATCATTGGGTATCTCAGACTGCAATGACAAAATATAAACACATGGAGCTGCATCGAGCTTTTCTAGATATATTCTTACATCAGACTACTTAAAATATCTTCCTGTGACCATACACCATTATGTTTTCCCAATATCCCATTTTCACGACTCTGTCTGCATAAATGAGAGAGAAAATTTTACATCTAAATCGCCCCAATGTTCCTCAGAAGAGATTTGGATTTCCCAATAAGTTGCTCTGGTTATAACCTTTATATGAAATATCCTCATTGTGATAGAATTCCATGTAGCTTCCATCATCTGAGAAGGGAGGTGCAAAGCCATCGCCACTGAGATCACCAGAAAGTTCAACGTCCCCTCTAAAATTCGGGAAAGATGAACTCGATGTGAAGTCATATTGATCATTTGGCTGCCATGAAGTCGAGCTTGGGAAGTCATACAATGGATAGTTTCCAGATATACTTTGTCCTTGAAGACATTCCTATATCCAGCCACCAAAATATTAACATGAAGTTCATATGAACAACCAGAGTGGAAACAGCATAGAAAATAGAACAACATTAGTACCTCTGAAGGATCAAGAATCATATTCCGGGATATCCAGAGGTTTGCAGCATTTGTCCCCATTGCAGACTCGGACTCTCCTATGTGTGTTGTCTGATAAGGTGAACCGATAGGAGTTGAATAGTTGCTGTCGTTGCACATGTATGTAGTTTGAGTACTTGGCATGTCATCAGAAAGGACTAGGGGCTCATTTGAGGTTAATGCTGAGGTAAAAGCTTTATTGCTTGAACTCCATTCAACCTGTTTAGATGCCGTCTCTCCACGAACATCACTTGTCTTCAATGAAATATCCTTTCTCTTGATGACACGACAAAGAGCGTAAGGCCCCTGAAGATATTTAAATAGTACTTATATCACGATCAATTTCTTGCAAACTTCCATTAAGTTGAAGAGCTTCACATTATGATTTGTCAAGTTACCTGGAAACTTGGAGTGCCTTGTGAGACATCAACACAGAGACGATATTCATGCATCACCCAATCAGTTCTATCACCTAGAGGAGCTCTTCCGCGATAGAAAACCAACGTCTTTCGGTATCCAACAACTGCCGGCTTACAGACCACTTTCCTGTCTTTCCCTGTTGCTTTCCAGTATCCACATTTTGTGGCTCGATTGGTTCTCGAGCCATTCGGGTACTTCTTGTCCCGAGGACAGAAGAAATACCATTCCATGTCACGCTTTGGCAAGAAAGATTTCTCTGCATCTCAGAGATAATATATCAGTATCCCAAAATAGCAATATCAGAATAAACATTTTAAGATCTAACTTAAAAAAAGAAACCTCAAATGCTTTTATACATGTTTTGCTTTTTGATATGTGGTTAGGGTGTAAATATAGATAATAACTCCAGCTTTACAGTGTGAAAAGAGAGATGCCCCACAGAGCACTCCATCTTGTGACCATGCATATATTATATGATTTGTAATTCATAAAAGAAATGGTTCTTAATGCCTAGGTAAGTTTACAAGAGCAAATGCTGATCAAGAATATATATATACCTGGAAGCTCCCATGGGTCAAATTTATACAAGTCTATTACTGGAATGACCTCCAGCTCAATCTCAAGTTCATCAGTTTTCCTTTTCAGGTAATATCCAACCAATTCCTCATCAGTTGGATGGAAACGAAATCCCGGGGGTAGTGATGTCCCTCCCATAATATAAATGTCGCGAATTCCTAATTACACACAAAATCTTCTAAAACTAGCTAGAATAGACCAGGCGCAAACTTCAACAGAAGTTAGAAGCAATGTGAAATTTAGCTAAGTGCCCCAGCAGTACCTATTGAAAATTTGAAATATCCAAAAGTAAAAGCTTTTGGCTACACTAAATTTTGGCTACACTAAATGTTGTCTCAAGAATTGCGAAATATTTCCACAAAACGCACCCCTGGGACAACACAATCATCTTCTGGAAAAACTGTTCAAAACTTCCTTTCTGCAAAAAGCCCTCCTCCCCCACCAATATTTCTTTGAGATTGGAATTCAAAGGAAACTCAAGTGGAAAGGTTGAAAATGTTACTGTAGAGTTGTTGAAATTTTTCAAAGAAAGGGTCTTTCTAATACCAACAAGCCTAAACAGTTCAAAATTGGAAATGTGGAGAGTTAGAGTGATCTTAATCGAAAAACAGACACCAGATAAAGGTTTACAGTAAGGTATACTTACTATATAAAAAAGAGGAGAAGTTTGTGTAGAGTAAAAGCAGAGGAATGTGGATGAGCTTTTTTTATAGGAAATGAAGAGGCTAAAAGTCCAAAAATATGAAAATCGAGAAAGGTTTTGTAGCTTGTCTAATGTCTAGGCTACAACAAATTCTACAAAAAAGACCCCACTAAAACCAGAACCTGATTCACACCTAGAAATAGTTATATCCTGCAAAAGCAACTTCAAAATTTGAGTTTTGATGTAATTGATAAAATTATTATATGATAAGAAGGATATAGTTTTAAGCTACGAAAACAATCACTTATAAAAATAAAAGGTAAAATTAGGTACAATAAACCTATATTTTAGTTCTTTCTCAAATCCCGTAAATAATGGGAGCATTAGTGCATTAAAATACTGGTCAAAAGTCTTTCCCTACTAGTCTTGAACTCATGTGGTCTTTCCACATCATCATGAGTAAGACAAAACTACTTTTGCTTGGTTTAATGGGAGTAATTTTGTCATTGTATGGCCCAGTGTTCGAAAGGGAACAGGTCCTTAAAGGGTTTGATAAGCTTATTAACACTTTTGTGTCGTCACCAAAGAGTACAACTTAGTGGAAACTCTTATTCTGATTTTCTTTTTCAATTCAATTTTTTTCTTTATTCAGATGTGCCCGCAGTGACTTTGAATTCACATTGTTTGAGATATTATAAAGTGACATGTTAAGTTGAACGTTGATTTGCAGCCGAAACCAATGTGATCCCCATTAAGTTATTGGTTTCGGCTGTGATTAATCTTAATTTAATTAATAATCTTCTATATAGGATGGTCCCCTACTCTCATTATCCTCAAGAAAAAAGTGCAGATTAATGTGATCTCATAAGATTTACTTGCTTTAATCCTTTTCGCACTAAAAACTGAGATACGAGACATGTCAGAAATTATATTCTCAAGCTGTATATATATTCTGAAACTAGCTACATTTAGAGCAACAATAATTACGCTTTAATCTAAAACAAAAACTCCACTTAGTTATGTAGGTACACTTGATTCACTATTAAAAAGCGAAATTATTGTGGCGGTTAAATAATGGCGGTTCTAAAAAACCGCCGTAATATATATCAATAATATGGCGGCGTTCCGGACGCCATTAGGGCATTTTTGTTTTAACGGTGTTTTTTTAAATTACGACGGTTCAAACCGCCACTAATTACATTTAATAATTCTTTTCCCTCTTTATTTAGAATTCCCCCTCAAATAATATAATACTATAAAATATATAAAATATACTGATATTACTGTAAAATATTAGTATAACAGACGGTCGTGTCTCTCTCTATACGCGCTCTTTATGCCTTCTCTCTCTCACTCTCTCTCTCTCTATACGCGCTCTCTAAGTGTTCTCTCTCTCTCAAAAAACGATTCCCCCAAATTGTTGAGCTTTTATGTAACTCGTTTAAGTAATGTGGTTGAATTTCACTGATTTAGGTTTCGATTTTGCTGATTTTGCGATTGATTTCGTTGATTTTAGGCGTGCATGTGTGTGTTTGGACGAAGATCAGTTTAAATTTTAGCTGTCGATCCACTGCTTAGGCAACTTATCTGTTCAATTAAGTTTGTGTTTGTTTAAATTTTGACATTTTTAGTTTTTGTTCTGCTAATATTAACCTAAATATCATTTATGGCTTGATAGGTGGCCGAGGAATCTAAAACAACTGGATAATTGTGTAGTTTGTTACTTCAGTTCACAGGTAAATCATCGTTAAGACTTTATTTTTACAGCCAGTGGCCATAAACTGATTGTGTTAGTTTTATAACAGTTTTGACCATATTTCTTTTCCTTATTCTCCGTCTGGACGTAGTTATTCGAGTGCCTCAGAATAGCATGTGTCTTTAACTATATAGATTCAGTTACCGTGCTCTGTTGTTACTGAATGTAAGCATAATTGTTTCCTTATCTCCTGATGGTGCTGCAGTACTGCCTTCGTATACTTCACAATATACCAATCACAAATGGACTGATTGCATAGAAGAAGAAAGTTAAAACACAATAAGTCACAAACGAAGAGGAACTAAAAGGAAAACAAGATAAAGATATGAAAGTAAATTGAATTTCAGTCATTCATCGATGCACATAATCTTCAATAATAACCTTTTTGTAGCTAAGAAAGACCAGGCTAAGAATTTCAGTTTTTCTTGGACCTCAGATGATGACATTTTTAGTAGCACTTCTATGATATGATCTCTGCTAAGTCTCCTTTGTGTGTGTTTTTGATCATGTCTTCAACTATGATATCCAGCATCTCTGTTTGACCTCATGACTATTTACCCGCCAACATGGCTTTGAAACCTCACTAAGTTCTCTTATGTATACTAGACTTAATGTGTGAACTTCAAAGAAACCCTATTGCTGGTGCTGCTTGAATATAATAATCTGATCTATTCTAAAGAGGATTATTTTAAGGTTAAAAACTGTTTAAAAAGTGAATGTGTTATTAATTCTTTAAGTTAAGTAGGATTGATGATTTGAGACCCTGTTACGCACTCTTAAAAGCTCTAATTAGATTTGTGAGCCTTTAACCTTGTTAATGTCCTTAGAAGTTCTAATGATAGTTATTGCAGATTTATGATCCTGTTAGTCTCCCTGAAAGTGCTGTTATACGATAAAATCTGTGATCATGTCAATGCTTCATATTAAGTAGTGATGTTATCTTATATCTTCTTTTCTAGATATGTCAATTGATAAATCTTGGATTAGCAAACCATGGAGTACACTTGAATATGCGGGTGGGATTGGAAAATTTATGGATTTTGCTTTTGAGCATGGGTCTATTGATGGACTCGTAAGTGTCCGTGTCCGAAATGTGGTTTTAAGAAGTGACAAAGAAGAAATGTAGTTGAAGAACACCTGACTTGTAAGCCTTTTTCAAAAAATTATAAAGTTTGGTATTTGCATGGTGAAGAATCAAATACAACTATGACACAAACGTTTCAGAGCACAAATGTCATAGAAGAAACTCTACAGCCCCAAGATCCAATAGTAACCACGGTTCACGATGCATTTGGTTTCATGTGGAATAATGTTAATGAGCTTGGTGTGTCTTGTGAGCCTATGAATAGTGAAGAAACATTTAACGAAGGGCATATTGATGGGCATAATGAAGAATATGCAATGTTCTATGAACTGGTCAAAGATGGCAATCAACCATTATACGAAGGGTGCGAAGTATTCCAAATTATCCTTTCTGGTCAAATTGTATCATATCAAGTGTTTGTGCCGAATGACTGACAAAGCGATGAGTATGATATTAGAATTGTTAAAACATGCCTTTGAAAATGCCAAGATTCCTGTTTCTTTTTATGAGGCCAAGAAAACCATCAACAAACTTGGCCTTAATTATACCAAGATCCATTCTTGCCCAAATGATTGTATGTTATATTTTGGGGAGGATGAAATTTTACAAGAATGCAAAAAGTGCCAGACATCTAGGTGAAAGGATTATAAAAAGAAGCAGCCCGCAAAGATTTTGCGCTACTTTCCACTAAAGCCAAGGCTACAGAGATTGTTCCTGTGCTCTAAAACTGCCGAGTCTATGAGATGGCATTCTTCAGCGAGTAACCAAGATGGATTGATGAGGCATCCAAGGGATTCTCAGGCTTGTAAAGCATTTGACTTGCTTCATTCTGAATTTGCTATAGATCCTCGGAATGTACGACTAGGCCTAGCTAGTGACAGTTTCAATCCTTTTGGAGCAATGGCAACAAACTATAGTATTTGTCCTGTGGTTCTTATTCCATACAATCATCCTCCTTGAAGTGCATGAAACAAACTTCATTCATTCTTTCAATGATCATTCTAGGAAAACAAATGTCAGGCAATGATATAGACGTGTACTTACAACCTCTTATCCAAGAGTTGAGAGAATTGTGGTACGATGGAGTGCAGACATTAGACTCTTCAAAGAATAAAAATTTTAAAATGCGAGGAGCCTTGATATGGACGATTAGTGATTTTCTTGGGCTTGGCAACTTATCTGGATGGAACACATACACTCAGTTTTCTTGTTCCACGTGTAACTTTGAAACAGAATCTTGTAGGTTAAAGCATAGTAGAAAATGGTCTTTCATGGGTCATCGCCGTTTTCTTGAAAGAGGCCATCGATTTAGATTGCAGCGTGGCCGTTTTAATGGAAAAATTGAGCAATGAGAGCCACCAATAGCATTATTAGGGTCAGACATCTTAAAACAAATGGAGGGAATCAATGCCAATTTTGGGAAAGTACCTGAGTCGAATGCCAAAGGTAAAAGAACTCGAGGAAAAACTATTGCTGAAGATAGACCGAAACAGTGGAGAAAGAGAAGAATATTTTTTGATCTTCCTTATTGGGAATCTAACTTGTTGCGTCATAATCTAGACCTTATGCACATTGAGAAGAATGTGTGTGAGAATGTGATATATACTTTGCTCAATGATACTGAAAAGTCAAAAAACAATCTTAAAGCTCGCAGTGATCATAAAGAAATGGGTATAAGGAAAGAAATTTGGGCAGATTAGAATGGAAGCTATTGTCCAGCCTTGTTCACTCTTTTAAATTCAAAAAAAGGTGGATTTAAAAAAGACATATTTTTGCGGAATTTAAAGAATGTCAAAATGCCCGATGGATACGCTAGCAACATTTCAAGATGTGTCGACTTGAAACAACAAAAGCTCAAGTCAATGAAGAGTCATGATTTTTACATTCTCATGTAACACTTGTTACCAATTGACATACGTCGTGTTTTACCAGATAAGGTGACTGCAGTATTAATAGAGTTGAGTTTTTTCTTCCGTCAACTATGTGCCAAAAGCTTAAGTCCCTTAGAACTCGACAGGATCCAATCTCGATATTTTATCACCATGAATCACCTGGAAATATTATTTCCTCCTACATTCTTTACAATTATGGTTCATTTAACTTGTCATCTAGTAGGTGAAGCAAAACTTGGGAGACCTCAACAATGTCGGTGAATGTATCCTATCGAGAGGTAAACAATATTTCTTATTGCTAGATTGGAGCTTGTTCGTTAAGAATATATGTTAATTTATATCCATCATCTAAGTTTTGATCTTTTGTTAGGTATTTGGGACACTTCAAATCCTATGTGCGAAACATGTCATAACCAGAAGGTTCTATAGCCGAAGGATATCTAGCTGAAGAGGCTCTTACTTTTTGTTCCCAATATATTGAAGGGATTGAGACAAGATTTAATAGGCCACGCCGTGTTGACGATTTTCCGGAGGATAGAGGCTCGGAGAATTCATCTAGTATTTTTCCACCAGTTGGTAAAAGACTAGGAGTTGTGACATTTGAGTTGTCTCCTATAGAAAAACGCCAAGCACATCGATATGTGTTACTAAGTTTTCCACAAGTCATGCCATTAATTAAGTGAGAATGTAAGGCAAATCTAAATTAAACTTGCATTAAATACATAAAAACTTATGGTAATTGGTATATTTATATCAAAATTTCATTTAGTGAATTTAAAGCTTATGTGCGGAGGCGGTGGAAGGGTCGAAAGCCTTCAAACACGGAGATAGAGAATATAATTAGCAAAGACTTTAGTGATTGGTTTCCTCGAAAGGTTGGTTACGAATGTATTAGAATTTTATAACTTTAAATTTGACTAAAACATTTTACATTCTTGTTTCAGATTGTTAATCTAGACTTTTCAAATACTGTGTCTGATGAAATAAAGTTTTTAGCAGATGGTCCAGCACCATATGCTAGAAGGTTTACATCATTTAACATCAATGGGTTCACCGAATGGGTTTACATCATAGAAGGTTTGGCAGAAATTTCACCGAATGATGCGCTTGGTGTAGTCTTCGGTCCGGAGCACCCTGGGCGTGCTAGAGGCTTAGGCATGGGTTCAGTTCCAACTGTAGTATTCAAGTAAACATCACGCCAGGGTGGTTGTTCTTATATGGGCTCATCTAGCGCTAGTGCTCCACCTCCACAATGGGTGCAAGATATGGCAAATATGAAATCACAATTAAATGCGCTAACTAGCTTATTTCAAATGACAATTGGAAATATCCCCGAGGAGTTTGCTCACTTATTTCCAACTCATGCACAGGTACAAGATATATTTCAAGTATTTTAGGTTCACTGGAATGGTCAATATGGGTATGAAGTAAAAGATTAACCAGTAAGCATATAGTGAATTTAAACAATGCACATATACATCTTCGATGCTAATATACCATGCGCTCATATTGGAGTTAGCTAATTACTTTGCATATTAGTACTACTTATATGAAGACCTATAGTCACTTCCTTCTGCCTGTACAAAATATGGAGATATGGAAACCCTTCAGTTATGCCACCACAAGTAAGAAATGCTAAATACCGAAAGTGGAACTGTCATCTATAATGTAAGCCTAGAATGTGAATTATGCCAATGTACTCTCTTTGTGATCAAACTTGGATGCAAATTAACTAATTTTATTTTTGTGAATATATCCTGGAATGTCAACTGTGCCTATGAACTCTAAAGCAGTGACTGAAAATATTGGCAAACCAAGAATATGGGTGAAATGGAAAGGTAAAGAAGTTATAACCTCAAACAAAATTCAACACTTTCAAGCTCAGTAAAGAATAGAGAGAAGGTCCAAATCATCTGAAAGAGTTCGTTTGATCCAAATAAGTTCATCAGCGCCACAATCAATTGTGTAATAGACATTATTTGTTATTCAATATTTTTATTTGTGTTTAACAGTACTAACTGCAGTTGACATATGTAAGACCTGGAATTTGTTTTCTCAGATGTTTAACTAGAGAGATAAATCAATGCACTTGCTAATTGCTATCTATATCACAGAAAATAACACCAATTGCACAAGAACTTATTGGTACGGTCACCGTTAATAGTACAGTCAACTACATGATGGAGCAGCGATAAAATTGTTATGAGATACTAATTAGTTTGTTTATGCAGGCACCCAATTTAGGAGATGGTGTTTCGTCACCGACTAGGCCAAGAAGATCCTTTGACGAAAGCGGAGCTATTCTCAATTACTAATCATTGTTAGGATGAACTATGTTTTTCTTATGTTGTAATTGTTAGGATGGACTATGTTTTTGTGTGTTGTAACTGGTGAATAACTCTCACCAACTTAAACTTGAATTTTGGATGATATTTTTAATATCCCAATTAATATTTTTGCTTATCTAATTCTCTATCATTAATGTTAATTACTATGATTGATATTTGATTACATATTATGATGGATTCTGTGCAGTAAAAAGCATCGAAATGTAGAATTTAAAAATTAACAATTAATATATTACAATTATGGCAGACGTCAATTATGGAGGTTCCTAAGTGCCACAATCAGTAGCAGTCTAAATTTGCATATTGCGGCGGCTTTATCTGTATATTGTAGCGGTTCCAAGAATACCGTCGTATTAAACCTTCTGGCGGAAGCGATTATGGCGAGTGGTTAAGCCGTCATTAATGACAATTACAGCGGTTTGGAACCGCCACT
Source organism: Nicotiana benthamiana (assembly GCA_034376525.1). NCBI lineage: Eukaryota > Viridiplantae > Streptophyta > Magnoliopsida > Solanales > Solanaceae > Nicotiana > Nicotiana benthamiana. The sequence continues at coordinate 87,030,326 of CM067331.1, read as the reverse complement.
ATAAGCTAAGATAACCGCCACAATTACACCCGTCTTTTGTAGTGATTATCATTTGTGCATGATTAAGTATACAACCACTTTTTGGGAAATAAGGTCTATGTCACCCTCCATTGTTCTATTTTATGTTGCATTTATGAAAATTAATCCCGGGAACAACCCCTAGTGAATTTGCCAAAAAAAAAAAAAAAAAAATCTCAAACAAACTCTAGTTACACACTTAACTATTAGAAACCGTGAAGAGTTCATTTAGAGGAAAAAAAATTCCTGTTAAATTGTTACTTTAAAGCATTCATGTTAGTACCATAATTTGGAGCAAAGAAGAACTGAGTTTGGCAAGTTAGGAATATTTTCTTGTCTTCTCTTTCGAAAAGCAACATTAGAAAAGGCTGCAGCCTTGTCATCCCAATTCCTACATCGAGATTAGTAGCATCTATTGTATTAATGGGAACTGAAGAATGTTAAAGAATCAGATTTACCACTAATTAAACAAGCCATAGAATTCTCTTGTTTCTAGTTGTATTTTTCTTGATTAATCAAGAATAGGTGATGACAATAACAGAAAATTACGCCTGATCGTATGTTGTTTGAAGAAGTGTATGAATACGGCGCTAACAATTAGTACTCCCTCCGTTTCATATTGTTTGAGGTAATTTGACTCGGCACAGAGTTTAAGAAAAAAGAAGAAGAATTTTGAAACTTGTGGTCTTAAAAGAAGAAAAGGGTAAAAGGTTTATGGGACCATGCCATTTGTGTGACTATAAAAACTTTTCATTAAGGAAAAAAAGGTAAAATGAAAAGTTTAAAGTTGAATTATTTCCAAATTTAGAAATGTGTCACTTATTTTGAAAGAGACTAAAAAGAAAAGTATTTCATTTAACATGAAACGGAGAGAATACTACTTAACAACTAAAGATAAATCTAAAGGTCACATCTTTTATATATAGTGTCACAGACATACACCACAAACCCTAGGCAGAATAAATAGTAGTCTATTCCGAGGATTTGCCATTTTCACCATTTTTGAAGTTCTAGAGCTCGATTTTGGGTGATCCTTTGTGAGTTTTTCAAGCAAAACGATTGGGTAAGTGTTCCTAACTTAGAATTGATTATATTCCATGAATTTGTCTTCATTTTTCTAATTTGTGATTTGAATTGAGAAAAATGTTGGTTTTTGAAGAAAATTCCTAAAATTAAAAATCATGATTTGAGGGGTCAAACATTATTGGAATTTAATAAATTTTATATGGTTGAACTCATATTGGAATGAGAATTCGAATTTTGTTAAATTGTCGGGTTCCGAGGAATGGTCCCAGGAGTCAACTTTTGGACCAATTTTTTTAATTTTATTAAAGATTGAGACTTTGTGATTCATCATAGTTTCTCATGTGTTTTATTTGTGATTTGAAGGTAATTTGGTTATATTTGAGTAGTCTAGAGGTCTTTCACCTGAGAAGTGCATTTTAGAGTATCAAATTGTCGTCGTTGAGGTAAGTATCTTGCCTACCCTTGTGTGGAGGACTTCCCCTTAGGATTGAGTCTTTTTGCTAATTGTAGCCCGTGCATACGAGGTGACGAGTGTGTGCTCGGACCTTTTTATAGAAAATATGCTCTAGGGTTCTTAGATCCTTATGTTCAATATGTGGAAAGTCTTCTGTTATGATTGAGTTTAATCATTGCTTATATTGTCTCGATATGCTCCATATGATGTTGCTAGCTTTCCTCGAATTCCTACGAATTGCATTGACCCTTAATTTCCTTAACTGAAATGATCGTCTTCCTAATTGTTTTGATACTTCTTGATTGTGAGTTCCTCTATGACTTCGTACAAATAGGTTACATGTCCAACTACTGTGGTTACCGGTGAAGTTATCACGTGCTTGTTATGTGTTGTTGTTTAGTTGAGGTTTCATTGTGAAATTAATTATTGGCACGAATTTGGTTATATTTGGATCCCTTGCCGGAACATATTTAATCTGTACTGTTGATTCATGTACCGGGATGTGTTTATTCTGGTTGTTGACTCCTTTGCCGGAACATGGTTGTTTCCTTATATTTTCCTTGCCAATATTCTTTTGTTATTAGTGTTGATTATATATATGGATCGGTTTTCACGCCACAACAATATTATATGGATTCGATTTCACGCCGCAACAATATTATATGATTTGTATGGGGTTGCATGCCGCAACAATATTGCATGAATTGGGTTGCACGCCGCAACATCATTATATGATTTGGATCGGGTTGCACGCCGAAACAATATTACTCCTATATTATTTGGATCGGGATATACGCTGCAACAGTATTATATGATTTGAATCGGGTTGGAGACCGCAACAGTATTATATGATTGAGATCTGGTTGCACGCCGCAACAAGAAAGAATAAAAGTGAGTATTGACTCTTATGGTGAGAACGAGAGTAAAAGCACGAAGGGTGCTACCGTGCACTTTCTGTTGCTGTGTTTATTTGTTGTTATTAATTCAAGTGTTTAAACGGTTTAAATTCTTTTATTGTGCTGATCCTTGTGTTAGAACCTACAATGTTTTCAATACCTTCCGATTTATGTGTGTATATGTTTATATGTGTGTGTGTGTGTATGTGTTTATATCTATATATATATATATATATATATATATATATATATATATATATATATATATATATATATATATATATATATATATATATATATATTTAAATATTTCAAACATCGATAGTTGTTACAACTATAATTCAATTAGTTTCTCAATTATATCCTCTTAGACCATCTGAGGTTGTACTTTTCTTAAAAAGTAATTTCTACTAAGTATAAGTTATTAACTCCTCTGTTAAAGGTAATAATTCTTTTGATGTTGTACTTTTAATCGAAATGGATACTTTCTTACTCGAATGATTTCTAAAGACTACTTCATCTTTTGTCGTCGATTTCCAAATTTATTTAGAAATCGTAATTTAATTTATATTATGTAAATAGGACTTCTTGAACATCTAAGTGCATTTGTAAGGACATTTTGTATGTATATCATGTGGATTGTGTTGCTAAGAGTGAGATGGAAAATATGTGGGCACAAGGTCCTGAAGGTGTAGATTCAAAGAAGTTTGTCCAAAAACCATTCCCGCAAGAAGCTGCTCCAGAACCCATTCCATAGAAGTTCAGAATGCCCGGGCTTCTAAAGTACAATGGAACCTCGGACCCCAACGAGCAGATTACTACTTATACTTGTGCGGTAAAGAGAAACGACTTGAGGGAGGATGAGATCTAATCTGTCCTACTAAAGAAGTTTGGGGAAAAACTCTCGAAATGGTCCATGATGTGGTCTCACAACCTAGCTCCTAATTCTATAGATTCATTTTCTATGTGATAGATTCTTTCATAAAGGCACATGGCAGTTCCATCAAGGTAGCTATAGGAAAATCCGACGTTTTCAAAATCAAGCAAAAAGAGAATGAGATGCTGCGATAGTTTATATCTCACTTTCAAATGGAATGAATGGAACTACCACCATTATCCGACGACTGGGCAGTATAGGCCTTCACTCAAGGTTTGAACGAGCAAAGCTTGGTGGCATCGAAATATCTAAAGCAGAAGTTAATCAAATATCACTTGGTCGGATGTCCACAACCTATACCAATCAAAGATCAGGGTCGAAGACGACCAACTACCTCGAGCTCGGTATATCCTGGCAAGCTTCCAGCAAAGGAGTCAAATCCAAACAAAGAGATATACCAATCGTACACGAAAGATAAATAAATGCTTCGAGGCACAACATACCCTACAATGACCGAAGGATGGATTGAGGCCAGAATCCTCGGGGACTCATTAGTAGAGCTGGATTCGATAGGAACACAGGGCCAACAGAGATGCCTTGCTTGTCGGAATACAACTTCAACCTTGACATTTGGGACATCGTATTCGCCATCACTAAAATCAAAGACACCATGGGCCAAGGCCCATACAGTTAGATCCTTTGTAAAAGAACAATAACTTAGTGTGTTAATTTCAAAACATGCACAATCACAGGACCGATGATTGTCGACAACTCTGGGAAGAGGTAGCCCGACTACTCAACAAAGGTCACATCTGAGAATTCCTTAGCGACCAAGCCAAAAATCAGTTCCGGGGAAGAGTGGCGACCAAGAAGTATGAAATAGATGAGCCACAACATGTTATCCACATGATCTTATAGGGCATTGAGGCTCCACAAGAACCCATGATCAGAAAAACAAAAATATCCATCACCAGAGAGAAGAAAACTCAAGGCTATATACCCGAGGACGTTCTTACATTCAGCGACGAGGACATCGAGACCTTGTCTCAGCCTCACAACAACGCATTGGTAATCTCATTTATTGTGAATACATTTCAAATTAAATGTGTACTTGTTGATCTAGGTAGTTTGTCCAATATTATCAGGTGGAGGGTGCTAGAGCAGCTCGAACTGCTTGACCAAATCGTGACGGCCTCTTGAGTCCTCAACAGGTTCAACATGGCAAGCGAAACAACAAAAAGGAAATTCACCCTCCCGATTAACGTGGCCGGCACAACCCAAAATGCTAAATTACATGTCATCGAATGAGACATGAGGTAGAACGCCTTGTTCGGGAGGCCATGGATACACTGCATGACAGTACCATATACCCTCCATCAAATGATGAAATCTTTTATAATGAATGGGATTAAAACCATCTACGGGAAAAACACGCAGCAAAAGAGACGTTTGCGGTGCACGATATGTCACCGGCACCAATACCTCCACCATCGGAGCCGCCAAAGGATAATCAAACAGTAAAATAGCGACAACAAGATACATTCTCGGCTACACCTCACTAAACAAAGCGAAGGATCGTACCGTGTCCTCATAACAAACGATTAAATCATATCGAGGCCCGAAGCACTACCATCACTAAGGTATGATCATCTCCCTTTTTCAACTACATTTTATACTAACCTGAGTGTAGGTTCCAAAAGCATACAATGCACTCTTTTCCTTTGATCGGGTTATCCCAAGAAGGGTTTTACCAACAAGATTTTTAATGAGGCAATATCTATATGCTGGCTAAGGAAGACTCAAAAATTATTCAAGGCTTCTTTTTCAATTAACCTCGAATACTAGGGTGAATCCTCCTCGGAAGGACACCTCCTCAGAGAAGCCAAGATGCGCGTCAATAAGAAAATGATGTATCGATCCAAATGGACGAACGAACCATGTCCATATAGAATAATTGAGCCTTTAACAGCAAAAATGTGTATACTTATACCAAGTACTCAAAGAATACTTTCCCCTCCATCAAAGCACTTCATGATTCAAAGAAGTTCGATATTTTTTGCAAAAACGGCTCCGGAGCCAAAAACATCCCGAACATTTGGGGACTGGCATAAAAAACTCAAAGCCATATGACTCCCAAGTCGGAGCTTCAAACTGGTAAGCCCTCAATGAAGCAATATCAAGTTCACAAAATGGCTCCAGTGCCAAAAAAATGTCCCGATCACTCACCGGGCTGGCGTCAATAACTCGAAGCCGTATGGCCCCCAGGTCGAAGCATTAAACTCGTAAGCCCTCAATAAGGCGACAACAAGCTTAAAAAATGAAGCTAAAATCAATTATCCTGAACACTCGTGGACTGGCATCAAGAAACTTTCAATGTTCTCGGGGTTTATCGCCTATCGCCACCTCATCGACTTATCAAAAACTCGAGGCCATAAGACCCCATATGGGCAGCCTCGGTCTTGTAAGACCTATATAAGGCAACAAAGATATATGTAAGACCTCAAGAAAGGCATGAACCATACTTGTAACAAGTAACAATATCTGTAAGACCTCAAGCAAGGAATGAACCATGCTTGTACCAAGTAACAATATTTGTAAGACCTCAAGCAAGGCATGAACCAAACGTACCAAGTAACCATATCTGTAAGACCTCAAGCAAGGCATGAACTATACTTGTACCAAGTAACCAAAACTGTAAGACCTCAAGTAAGGGATGTAGAAATTTGTAAGACCTTACAAAAGGCATAATACCGACCTTAAAGTTATGGCTATATATCAAACTTGTAAGGCCCCTAAAAAGGTATATCCTTGATATAAACGCCGAAACTACCTCACTAGAGACTGAAAGGCTCCGGCCAAACACAATGACTACGGTCACAAGACTGTACGAGCCAAACTAACGTGACTCGGGGATGCACGACCGTCACTATCAAATCACATGCCTTCAATTACTTCGCAAGTACTTCGAAAAGAACCGGTTAAAATAGTCTACCCTTGACATAGGCAAAGAGTTTCGACCATGTCAGCTCCAAACTATAAGCTTCGAAAAACTCAGCCACCGAGCAAAACCTCCTGAGGTGCTTGTTCATCGCCATTAACGACTCACAATCAAGGGTTTTATCAAACCGTCGGAGAGTCAGGAAAACAAAATTTCAAGAAGTCCTTAATGAGGAAAAAATAAAGCCTACTAAAGGTAATAACTAGCCTAGAGTGTAAGAGCCAGTACCTCCAGCCCACATAAAAGGTCGTACCGACCTAAAGTGTCAGAGCCACTATTGCCAGCCCATATAAAAGTTCGTACAAACCTAAAGCGTAATAGCCAATGCTACCAGCCCATATATAAGGTTGTACCTTACTAATGTGTAAGAGCCATTACCGCCAGCCTGTACAAAATGTCAATATGACCAAATGCGTAAGAACCTAAGGGCAAACCTTAAATTCAAAAACTTAAGGTTAATAAGCTCGATTTGAAACACAACTCGAAGAATGAACCCAAAACAGTTAACTAAATATGCCTAAGAGCAAAAACATAAGAGCTTAAATGCCGACTTGTACGAAAAGATTGTACTGACCAAGCGCATACGAGCCCGTGGGCCAGCCCAACAAGCCCCAAGGTCGTACAATAAACCTAAGGGTTTTGTTTATCCAAAAACTGGTTCATCTGGTTAATGACTGACAAACATCGAAGCAAGGGAAGTGCATGAAAAATGAAACTGCAAAGGCTTCCTTGTATACATATATGTGAAAAAATGCAAGCTCCATTTACAATGTACTTTGAAAGCACTATACACAAATTCAAAAAAGGAAGGCCTAATTTACGTCCCCCTCGGAAACTGTGGTTTGTCGACCTCTTTCTCACTATCTTCGGCATCAGATAGAAAGAACTTAGCATCATATTGGTTTGCCTTTGCATGCTTTATCTCTTTTGAGAGATAGAAGCCCCTAGCATGGATCTCCTCGAGGGTTTTCCTTCGAGATTTACACCTAACATACTCTTTGCTCATACTCTCTCGGTCAAGAGCCTATCTAAGCTTAGCTCGAGCACCGACACTTGAAAATAGATAGCCACTTTCTTATCAGCCTTGGTTCGGATCTCCTCGACTTCAGCCTGAGCATCTACACCCCCGGCCTTCATCCTTAGAACCACTCAGCACCTACCATGATTTTTGGCCTCCCATGTCCCTTTGGACAGGTCTCTCCAGTTTCACTTATCATAAGTCGATCTAGTCACTAGCTTACAAACCATTCAACTAGTTTGGGAAACTCGTTTGGTAGCCAAGGAATCGTTAAAATAACAAAAAGGAAAATAACTTTACGACGCTCGCATCCACTGTGGACAAAATTATAAAAACATGAATGTACCACTTACGTGTGAAATTCCATTTTTCAGGAAATGGCATAATTTCTCCAAGGATAATATCAATTGTCTGTGCTCGAACAAATCGACTCAGCCACCCCCGGTTGTTGTCTTTTTCATCACTAACGGCAAGGGGCCAGGTGGATCGACATCGTAGAGTAGTCAGACCCAGGTAATGTAAAGGCCGGTATAACCTAATGAGATGGCTAAGCATGAATTCGATCCTGGCCTTATCCGCAAAGTACCTTATCATCAATACTATTTTCCAAAAGGATGGGTGAGCCTGTAAAGGGGTACGTGTATACATTCGAACCCCCTCAATATGGGCCATAATGCTCTCTTTCGGTGAAGGCACCTGCAACACCACCTCTTTTCCCCATCCATAATCTTTTCTGACGGCCTCGAGATGCTCCTCCCCTATTGAGGAGATAAATCTCGACGCATGCTCCCAGCGACTCAGAACATTGGGAGGTTTCTCTAACAAAAACCCCCTCTTCGAGACATAGCACCTCGATATTAGCTCGCCAGACGCCTGCGGTGTACCCCCGACCGAGTGTGAAACTAGGGATGAACCCTCCTCTCCTTGGCAAGCAAATGTGGGCACAGTAGCCATGGATATGGTAAAAGAAGAAAGGAGAAATGAAAGATTCAGGCTAAAGCTTTTAGGTAAAGGGAAATTGGCAGAAGAAAGGAGAACCCTATTAGGAAGATAGTTGCTCAATACAGTAGTATCTTCAAACAAAGGGACAACAATTACATATATAGAGTAGGTGGCGACTATTCGCCTGACCTGGGAGCCAACATAATGCGGCCATATCGGTATCATTACTTTTGGGAAGTGCGCTGGTGGGGCCACATCGGTCACTTCACAACTATGCCACATTAATGAAACTGTCATGCAAGTGCTCAGAGGTCTCTAGACCCCAAAATTTTTTGTTATTACTAGCATCGACTCTTTAGAAAGCCCAATTTCGAGATGGTGCCCAACTCAAAGGCCCTAACTGCTCAAAGTATATGCCCCAAAGAGTTAACATTAGAATTCGAAGTCAAAAGCATTAAGACATGGAACATAATAAGCTTGAAGCAGAGAAATTGTTATATTTCCAAAAAAACATTTACAACAGGGAAGCATTTACAAAGCTTTTCCCTAGGAAATTCTTGCACAAAAATGGAGAAAAGACGACCTAAGACTACTCCTCGCCCCCACTGCCCTTGGAACCACCGTCGGAACCCTATGTGGAGTAGTAAGGAAAGTAGACTCTTTCTCTAAGCCTCGATCGTCCTCGACCTCGACTGAAAGATTGACGCCCTTATCACTCGCTACCTAAAGAGCTTGCGTCCCCATTTGAGAACGAGTATAAGAATCGACACAAGTTAGCTTCTACTCGGTCTTCATTGGCTTATGTTTGGCCTTAATTAATATCTCTCGAGCTTATTCATTTGCAATGGTGCATCTTTCTTGTACAAATACGTCTATTCTTCTGCCACGGACTTGGACAACGATGATGCGACAACCTCTTCCTTGGAATTCTTCAGAAGGCTCCGGATCGACATCAGCTCTGTCCGCAGAAGGTCCATCTCTGGGGCCTCGACCCCATTCTGTCCCCTCAAATGGAGGAGCTATGCGTCCTTAGCAACTGCCTCCTCTCGGAGCTGCTCCATGAGGGCATTCGTTTGCCTGACTTGCATGGGAAAAAGAAATTTAATAAAACATCAAGTTACAAGGACAAATAGAAAGTTCGCATATGCGTTATTACCTGCTCGGCAATGTTATCTTTTTCCCAGCACATTCCATCTAAGCTCGCCCGAAGCTCACTCAGCTCATCCTCCTTTCTAGTAGAAGAGATCTCCAGCTCCTCTAACCCCTAGGTAGATTTTCGGCCTCCTTTCTACGACAGATAAGCTCATCTCACCGCTTAGAGATAGCATGATCATACATATTATTAGCCTACAACAAAATTGAAAGGTCAAAAAATGAAGTAAAAAGCTTGGAACACAAAAAGTAGGCATAGAAAGGTATCACCTGCTACTGGAGTCTCTCTGCCTTCTCGATAACATTAGGAGCATCAAGATCAATGTATTTACCAATACCATCTAGGAAGTTTCCAAGCACGCCCTCCCATTCGTGAGAGCCTACCATATTGAAGACATTTATGTCTCCAATAGGCAAATCATGTCCCCGAAAGGCTCCGGGCCAAACCCTTTGGAGTCATCGGCAACCAGTTCCTCAATAGGGACTGTACCATGTCCAATCAGACTCGGGGACCATATCAGCACCCTACTCAAGGGCCTTCACAATATGGGCTTGAACCGAGTCGGCCATTCCCGATTCAGCAGCTTCCGACCCATCCACCTGCGAGACATCCGCGTTTGACCACATCTTATTTGCCAAAAGGTACTCATCATTATCATCGTCTTCATCAGTACTGGGACTTGCTCCTAAAGCCAAAACCTTGGCAGTGGCTCGAGGCCTGTGTGATTTGGGCTTCTTTGACACATGAGATTCAGTAGTCGCCTTTTTCTTCCTCTTCTTGCCCTTATCCGGCTCCAAGGCCTCTTCCTCACCACCAGGAGGTGGTCTCATCAGCACTCTATCACCAAGGACTATGCGAGCATGATAATCAAAGTTTTTCAACAAGAAAGAGATATTGAGACATAGTAGAGGCAACAATAAAAAGCCTTACTATGATTCTTGGTCGGCCATCGCATTTTAGCCAAGTTGGGCCAAGAATGCCTGAAATAAAGGAACGAAGTATGCAATTTCCTAATCCACCTTGACAGGTCCTGGACTGCTTCAGGATATAACGGTAGTTGTATAAACAAATGGGAGATCATTTTTTTCAAAGAAGGCAAGAAGATAGTAAAGCCTGTTCGAGAGAAAGATACTTATGCTCCAAATTCCACTCCTCCAGAAATGGAATCCTTTTGACGTAGATGATGTCCAAGGTCCTCAGTCGAACAAACTTGCTCATCCACCCTCGATCCTTGTTCTCGTCAATGCTCGAGAAAAATGGTTTCAAGGATTGTGAGCACGTGATTTTTGCCTTACATGAATTGCTCCTAAATAATTTCCAAAATTAGATTTTCTTTTTAATTATTTGGTATTTAGGAATTATTGCATAGTTTTCTTGTTTGTTTGCATTTTATGTGCACGTTAATTTTATTTAATCCCTAAAAATACAAAACTATATTCCATTTGCATTTAGGATCCAATTTTATATTTTTAGACTAATTAATAAATTGATGTTTCATAAAAAAATTGAAAAATTACAAAAAATAACTATTTTCACATTTTTATTGTTTAAATTCGAATTTTTATAGTTTTCTTTAAATTTGGTTTTTACTATTTTGTGCTAATTATTATTTAAAATTAATTAGTATTTTTAGGGCTAATTTAGTTTTAAGATATGATTTAGGTTTAAATTTTTAATTTTTGAGAAAAGAAAATAATGATGAAATAAAACAAAAGAAAAAACAAAGAGTAAGAGATCATTATTTTTTGGGAAAAAAATAATTGAAATTTCCCAAGTCCAATTGAATACCCCTGAAACCCGGGTAAAATCAGCCTAAACCCGCCCAAAAGACCTGGTCCAATCTCTAAATATACCAAATGACCCAATTTTTGTTCCATCACTCACAGCTGTTGTATTCCTATCACCCAACGGCTTAGAACTGCCCTATATTTTACATAAAATTGTCCAAACGTGTGCCCCCCATCTCATCTCTCACTACATAGACCCACTTCGTCTCTCTAAATCGCCATCGTCGGCCACCCGTCAGAAATCGCGTACGGCGGGGGCCAACCACCAATCATTACCAAATTAACACAATGAACTCCTCTCAACCTCCCTATCCCAAATCTCCAAACAATTCTTCTCAAATACCCGTGGAAATTCTCGAATTTCAAACAAAAAGCGAAACCCTAGCTCCGCCCTAACACTCTCCGGTGGGGACGCCACCTCCAATCCGCCTTAAAGCTACACGATCCATATAACCCCCTAGCCCTTCATCTTCCCCAATACCCATCATTTTCCCTTGAACCAGAATTGAACCCCTCGAATATTAATTTGAAGACATGAACCCTAAATTCCCAAAACTCAAATTAGAGAGTTTTATTGAAGATTTGAGGCTGAAAATGACTTTAGTCATGTGTTTTCAGTCGAGATCACACAATTAGGGTCTTTCTCGGCCAAAAATCAAAGATTCCTTGAATATTAGTTTAAGACTTGTGTTCGTCTGGTTTTATAGGTAATTTCAGTGTTCTCTCATTTTCATTTCTTTTACTATCTTTTTCTATTTTTCTTCTGTGTTCTTAAATTTATCTCTGCATGTGTTTCTTTTAAATTAGGATTAATGTTAGTTGTTAGCTTGTTTAGTCTTGTTTGAAATCTTTAGGTTAGCTTGTTCGATTGTTCCCTTTAGTTTTGGGCCGATTGAGAGCCTTTTGTTTAGAAGTCTGATTAAGATTCGAATGACCCTTTTGTTTTCTGTCTTCTCAATTCTTCTGAATTTTTGGTTTAGACCTTGGACAAAGAAAAGGGTTTAGCCTAGGTCTTGTTAGAATCAAGTTGGTTTGAATCATTGAGTCAAATTTGACCCAAGAGATTTCTGGGGTAATTAACAGTGTTTCAAGGGGTAATTTAGGAACTCTAGGTGAAAGAATCTTTGGTAACTAACTTGGAGAAGTTTCCGAGAAGCTGTCTTTGGGACTTATGTGAAAATTGAGTATTTAAATTAAGGACATTCAAGCAAAAATAAAAATTTCAAAAGGATTTAGGTGCAAAACTTAGCCTATTTCTGCAGGCCTAAAACCTTGCCTATAAAAGCACAAGTCAGATATTAAGAGATAGAAATCATAGAAAAACTAAAACAGTTGCTTCGTCTTTAAAAAATTTCCGAAACAACCTTAAATTCCTAGCATTTTAAAGAAAAATCACTAAAAGTTATGCTCAGATTCTTGTTCTTCGAGTCCTGATAATTTAGCTCAAACCATCAAAAGTTTCATGGTTTGACTTTTGGGTTAAAAAATGGTCTGAGTTCTGGTATTGTAGAGTCTGGTTTGGATTTTACTATGGTTTCTACTAGTCTATTGCTGATTTAAAAAGTTGGTGTTTCGAATCATTTGGGTCATGGTTGTTAAAGTCTGGATTTTTGTTGTTGTTACTATTACATTATTGATTTCTGCTGCTGCTGCTAGCTACTGACTCTTCACTTCTTTTTGTTCTTCTTTTATTCCCAGGTATGCCTTTGAACCATTGAATGGCAAGTGATGTTGTAATTATGGTTTTGAGTAAGGAAAATATTGAGTTTGATTAAAAAATAGAATAGAGTTTGTTGATATTTGAAGATCGATCTACATAGGCTCATACAAGCTATTAATTTTATTGCCATTATCATTTTAGGTTCTGTTATGGTGTTGTATAAATGTTCCTTTCATTTGCTTAGTTTAAGTGCCTGAAGATTTATGATCACATGTATAGGTGGTAGAGAACTAGCGCAAGGGAAATTTTAGTAGAATTAAGTATGTTTCAGGTCTGTTTTGGCCTGATGAGACCGGTGTTGTTGTGTGAATTTGTTTAAATTTGTTTTAAGATATGTCTCTAAGGTTTGAAATCATGAACTTTCAGTTTGAGGCTTATTTAGTGTTGAGTTCTATCTGTATATTGTGTAGTATCTTATTTCATGAATTGTTGTTTGAAGGGCCTCCAATTTATTCAGCTTATAGTCCCCTTGAATGAGAAAAATGGGTTGATTGCTTACTTCGAGGGGTTAGTTTTGTGTAGCATTTCCTGGACATTTATAAACATGTTTAAGTCTCGATCCAGATGTGGTCATTTGATAAGTTTGTAAGTTTTTTTTAATCTGCCATTGCATGTGTTGAAAAGAGGCTCTATTAAGTCTAAAATTTTGCCTAATTCCCTTTTAAGTTTGTGTCAAATGATTATGTGTTATTGAAAGTCATTCTGGATTTACATCTACATTGTAATATTGTGATGTTTCGTGTGTTTGAAGACTCGATCTCGAGTCCTGCGCCTATCGATGCTCAGCTCTCCAAAGACTTGGGCTCACGTTGGGCCTGGATTTGAGACCAGCCGCGTTCCTTGATACGTAAGGCCAGCTATTTGAGCCCAATATTTTCGTTAACTGCTGTTAATTTAAGACCATTTTGACATTCACTCATCCCTTCTAAAGTGGGTCTATTTGTGTAAAATTGGTTCAAACAGTAGTGATAATTCTTTTAAGTTTCCTCGATTTATTAGAATCTTAAAGTGGATTTGGGGGCGTGTCATATTAAATAAGCTATAGTTTATGGCCCTCAAAAGCTTAGCTTAAATTTCCCTTAAAAATTAAAATTGAGGTGTGGTATGCCAAATAAAATCTCAAAATGCATGGCGCTCGTTTAATTGATTGTTAATCCTTAGAATTCGAGGTGTGTCATTAGCGAATTTTTCATGGCCCTTGCAAAGCTGAAAATACATAGTTGCTTTAGGTGCGTTAATTTAATAATTTACCTTCCTAAACTCGGGTGTTCATTTTATGTGATCAAAATCCAAATCTCAACAACGTTAAATAAAATGTGTCATGGATCGCGGATGCATTTCTTGTGGCGCGATTCAAAGACGTTTTTAGATAACGTTGAGATCTTCTTAAAAATAATTAAAAGCGGTTTATTAAGTTAAAATATATCGTAGGCTAAAACATGTAGTAAAATGAGGTAATAGGCCAATTATGATAGTTTAAGAGACCGTGCTAGAACTATGGAATCCGGGGGTGCCTAACACCTTCCCTCGGGATAACAGAATTCCTTATTCAGAATTTCTGGTTCGCAGACTTCAAAATGAAAGTTGATTTTTCCTCTATCTGGGATTTTAAAATAAACCGGTGACTTGAGAAACCAAATAAACTATTCCAAGTGGCAAATCTAAATAAAAAATAAATCAATAATTTCAATTTGAATAATGTCACTTAAATTGAAAAAACTCGTTTGTACTACCTTCGGGTATGTAAAAAAGGAGGTGTGACAGCTCTAGCGACTCTGCTGGGGATCATAATCCAGAACTTAGGTTCAGAGTTAAAGAATTCGAGCCTATATTAGTTGTTATGATTGGCTTTATTTATTATCTAATTTTGTACATGTTTGAGCCTAATGTGCTAAATGTTACTTTTACCGCTTTGATATTTTGTGAGCTGTATATAAACAGCTACGAACCCTTCTTCTCTCTAAGTCTTCTAAATCATATGGGAAGTGTACACTTCGTGTAACTTCTTTTCTGTTAGAGTCTTATCCCAAATTTTAGAATGAGGTTCGGACAAGTTGCAAAGTCGATGAAGCTTCTATTTTCCCGGTACGATGCCCCCTCCCCCTTCAGCTCGAGCTGTCCGCTCGGGTAAGTCAGGTCTAGAACAATAAACCCACGATTTAAACCTACTATTACAAAACCTCACGCCGGATCCCTATTAAGAAGGTTTGTTTGCATCACGTGCATTTGACTTTGGAGACTCAACACAAGGGTTGGGTCTGTCTAAGACAGGTGTACCTGAAATGAAAGACCATCCTGATGCATCCTGCTTGCTGCTTGTACATATATTTGCTTAGGATTTGCATGTTGACCTGTTTGTGAACAACAAAAGAAATTTGGGAAAAGAAAATAGTAGTGTGAGGGTTAAGAGAGATAATTACCCATTTTTGAAAACCAATGTCCAAGAGGTATTGAAACTCTGTCAAATTTAATGGAAAAGTAAAAAAATCTTGTATTCAAAAAATAGTTGTTTTTATTAAATTCGCCCAAACTACTCCAGTTTGATTCTCACAGTGTGTGGGATATAGGCAACCCCCATAAGATCCCACTTTCCTTTTGCGAAAATAGCCCAAAAAGAACAAAATCTTATTTTTGTCGCAAATAAGCAAGGTGATGACATTATTATTTTAAAAAACAAGTTGAATGTCCCTAAAAGGGTGCTGGAAGGTCGTTTTGCAAGAACAACAACCTTTGGTCATTTTTCAAAATTTTGGCCGGTTAGCAAGCACAACCTTAAAATTTTCTTCCTTAAAGTGCTGAAAGGTCGTATTTGCAAAGTTGGGTTTTATTTTGAAATGGAAATTTTAGAAAATAGTGTTGCATTTTTGTTTTTTTAATCAAATTGAGTTATTAATTTTCCTTAATAAATGTGCAGGATGAGCACAAATGAAAATAAATATTTTGCAGCTCTTAAAGTGATCTTCTTACAACTCCACATGTGGTGGAATGATTTGGGAAAAGGCAGTAGAGAAACTATGATCAAAGTTCTGGGTGGTCTCATTAGATTTTGAACATCAAGCCAAGATTGGATGTGATTGAAGCCTTGATACATTTTTGGGATCCAACTCGCAATGTGTTCCATTTTTCCTACTTTGAGCCCACACCTACACTAGAGGAAATTGCGGGTTAAGTTACCATCAACGGAAACCTTAGAAGTCGATACCTAGTGTCACCAAGACCAATATCTCTCCACAAATTTCTGGATATGTTGAGTATTAGTCAGGATATTCAGAATGGAAATTTATCTGAAGGGTATTGCACTTTCCAGTTCTTGTATCAACACTATGGTAACCCCTAGGGTTTTGAAGTGTCGAATAATGGTCGGGCCCATGCCGGAAATAAAGATAAATGGGAGGCAAGCGGGGTTTGGGTTTTATAGTAGCATTGTTGGGTGTTGTATTCTGTCCGCGAGAAGAAGGGAACATAGAAGTGGGCCTCGTGGAAATGGTTGATGTCGCAATCAAGAAAGCTAATGGCACTTTGGTTCCCCTGATCTTATCTGAAATTTATCGAGCTTTAACTATCTGTCGAGAAGGGGTAAGTTCTTCCAATGCTGCAATTTGCTACTACAATTGTGGATATAGGAGCACCTCTACCACCGTGCTGGGTATATGAATTACGGTATGACCGGTTTGAGTTACATCGAAGAATTTGAAAGTCAAATGGTGGGTGTTGAATTCCCCGAAGGTACTGAGGCTTGGTTTGAACACTTGAGCTCTTGGACTGCTGATAAAATAAAGTGGGCATTTGGATGGCTCCTTGTCACCGAAGCAGTATACATGTCAACAGAAGTGTGTTATCTTCTTCTAATGGGCATCCAGAGCATCCAACTATATGCTCCTCACAGGGTTTTGCGCCAACTGGGCCGATTTCAAACCATTCCTCATGACGAAGATTTGAGTAGACATGTTGTCGAATTGGGCCTAAAAGCAGTATTTCTGGAAGGAAGAGTTCCCCAGGTGTGGAATTAATGCAGATTTATTGAACCTAAGACTATGGTGCGGACCTAGCTAGAGGTGAGGTAAACCCTAAGTATGTTGTTTGGTTCGGTAAAAGGTTTCATATTCCTGGGAGACCCACTAAGAGAGCCCACGTTTAACAATTCACTAACGACTCGCAAGAGCAGTGGGGCTGGTTGGCAAAAAAAGAAAGCTATAGGGCCAAAATAAGTAAATTAGAAGGATAAATTAAGGACCTCAAATTTGCCAAGAGTATCCAAGCTGCCGTAGATAAAGAGGAAAAGAAAAATCTAACTCAGGAAAACGAAACCCTCAAAGCTCAAATCTAGAAAATGAGAATAGCAACTAGAAACCCGAAAAGAAGCCGAGCGGATGAAAGGCTTATAAGCAGTCTGAGAAAGAAAGCGCTTGAGAGTCAAGATGACTTAGAAAACTGTGAAGCTAGTTCAGTAAAAGTCCGGCCCAATTGGCAAAGAATGTAGAAGGGATGGCACAATTTGTGAAACAAATGAAAAGAAAATATGAAGGGATAATCACAAATTTGAAGAGAAAATTAACCACCCTTGAGAATGAGGTGGCCAAGCAGGCCAAACACTTTAAAGCAGACAGGGAACAATGCTATGCTCTAATGGCTCAGATGGAGGAAGAAATGCAACAGCTGCAAAATCAAAACCATCACGACACTCAGGTGTTAGAAGCCAGGAATCAACAAATCGGGCGTCTAGTTCAGGAAAAGGGTAGGATCCTAAAGAGGGTTAGAGCCATTGCCGACTACATTGCCACAAAATTCCAAGCATGTGAGGACATGAATCGAACCACTTTCTTCGCTGCAGTGATGATGTTTGTCCGCCTGATAATGAATGATTTGGAGCGGCTTCAAGGGGATCTCGCACGTAGGCCCATCGCGAGATCGAATGATGTCCCTTGGGCCCTAGGAATCAAAGCTTTATTGTATTCTTGATTTTTGATATATCGAGTGTGTATTTTGGTTTATTTTGAGTCTGTTCGTAGTTTTATATTCCAAAAAATAAGTATTTGAAGTCTTTTGTAATAGAAGGTTTAGGAGTTTTTAATGAAAATCGAAAATTTCAAAAAATTGTCTCTCTAGTTTTCGCATATATTTTTCTTCAACTACATAATTATATGATGCATGCAGCGCCGTGATACGTAGGCGATCCTCATTGGATCCGTTCATAATTTTTGTGAATAATTCCAATAAGAAAAATATGAAAAAAGGGAAAAATCAAAAGAAAATGAAAAAATGAAAAGCAAGAAATAGATAAAAGGGAAAGAGTGGAAGTTTGAAAGTGGATAGAAAAGAAAATTGGAAAAAATAAGTAAAGTCTGGATGAAACATGGAATCGTTGCGGAACACGTAGAAACATATTTAATTGTATAGGTGCATCGCACCCCCAACGTGCGATTACCTATGTGTTATTTGCTTCAACTGACCGTTTTGTTGCTGTTATTCAGCCCAAGTTTTATATTAAGGTACATGGTTTTGTGGTAGTCTGGCTTCACATCTATACTTCACGATGTCAAAATGAAATATTGAAATGTCTTTAGAAACGACTCTGCCAACAATTCCCATTATGGATGATAGTCCGAGCTCGGGCATCCCAACCTCAGAATCGGTAGCTACCGAAGAAAATCGAATTCTGCATCTCCGTGTAATGGAATATGGGATGCCTGGGCCAATGGAAGAGAACCACCAAGTGCAATCTCGGGATTCCTTAATCTCTTTCCTTGGGCAAGTGGTACCCCCAACGTCCCAATAAGTCACCCAAATACATTGTTGGGATAACCTACTATCTCAGCTCATTTTGTTGGAACACCTTCTGAGGCTCATCCCTAGGTGTTAATGTCAGGTGCGGCTTCAAATATCTTCACTGCTCCACCTTGCTCTGCTACGGCACAGCCTACACTACCCAGGCCTAACTTTGACCCATCATCCTTCACCTTCCAAACACCATCCTTCCCACTGGAACGTACACAGTTTCCCACCTATACTTACTTTCAACCACCCCAGTGTGAGTTCAACGCGGGATAAGAAAGAGCCACCACAACCCCCGAGAAATAAAAGATTGTGAGAAAGATGAGAAGTATAGAGTAGAGTCTCAAAAATATACAAGGCTTGAGTGGACATAAAAGTGCATCGTATGCCGACTTGTGTATGTTCCCTCATGTGCATCTACCATTGGGATTGAAAACCCCAAAGTTTGAGAAATATGAAGGGTATGGGGATCCCCTTGCCCACCTCAAAAGGTATTTCTACCAACTACGGGGAGCAGGTGGAAATGAAGAACTCCTCATGGCCTACTTTAGTGAAAGTTTTGTTGGCGTCGCGTCTGAATGGTATATGGACCAAGATATATCCCCCTGGCACATCTAGGATGACCTTGCTCGGGACTTTGTCAGGCAGTTTCAGTACAACATTGATATTTCCCCTGATAGAAACTCATTGACAAATCTAAAGAAGAAGTCTCAGAGACCTTCCGAGGGTACGCTGTTAAATGTGAGCAAGCCTCCAGGGTAAAGACTCCAATGGACGAGGTTGAAATGGTCCTGGTCTTCCTCTAAGCCCAGGAGGCAGATTATTTTCAAAACATGATGTCCGCAATGGGTAAGCCATTCGTTGAAGTCATCAAAATTTGCAAATTTGTTGAAAATGGGTTGAAAATAGATCGAATCTTGAGCCAATCTGCTATAAGGGCTACCTCTCAAGCCATCCAGGATGGGTTTGGAGGAGTAGCAAATTGAAAGAAATAGGAAGAAACATCAATCGCAACTTTGAGTGAAAGAAACCCCATACTCCCAAATCTCTTTTCTCTGAAAGAACCCCACATCACTATTATCCCCACCAAGATGTGACCTATGCTCCTCAGCCATAAACGATAATGAATGCTCAACCTTACACCAGCCCACAAAAACAGTTCAATAGGAACCAAGCTCCATTTCCCAGAAATCGACCTCCTTACCAAACTCACTACAATCTCCGACCTCCACAGAACAACTTCCATGCCCGGGGACCACCCAAGAAACAAACTTCACACCCAATGGTGAACCCTATTCTAGCATGTTTATCAAATGGGTTTGTTGCAACCCGTAACCCCGAATAGGCAAAACCTAGAGTCACCCTCTTACCATCACAATACCCGGTATGCCTATCATTTAGGGAAAGAAAGTCATGATATAGAAAATTGTTGGACTTTGAAGAGGGTTGTAGAAGATCTGATAGAACAAAGAGAATAATGCTAAGGGACGAAGATATTCCCAATGTAACCAAAAATCCGTTACCAGCCCGTAATAATAGGTTGGTTATCGAAATGATTTGTGAAGATAAGGAGTGTGACCCAGCTACAAAAGTCATCATTGCCATATCCGACGTAGAAAAGCATCCAAAGCCTGTCCCGAAACAAGACAAGGGGGAGAAAAAGAATAAAATCACCACTCAAAAGTCGGAAAACAAAGTGGAAGTTGAAACTGGGGCAACACCCCCAAAAAATGTCGTTCTCTATGTACCTCGAGGCCGAAAAGAAAAATAGATGTCATTGCGTCCTCCTAGGAGGTTTGAGATAAACAAGACAACTCAAGTATATATGACTAATGGGGCTTACGTGATGCGGGGGCCAATAATTCCACCAAGGCTGAGTAAGCATGTGGTTATTGGCCGCACACTATAAAGGCTCATGACAGATCCCACCGCTATGCCCTGGAACTATAACAATCAATAGTGACTTACAAAGGCAAAGAAATCTTGGGAAAATCTCAAGAAAATAACCCGGTTGACAAGTATTTCATTTTGGAGGAAGTAAACAATGCGATGAGAAATAATTTCCCACCTAAGAAGCCGATAGGTGCTGAAGAAGCAAATGCATTCTTTCAAAAAATGAAAATGGCAAGATTATGAGATAATCAACCAGCTTCAAAAATCTCCCGCTCAAGTCTCACTGTTATCTCTATTGATGAACTCCACTGAACATCAAAAGGTATTGATCAAAACTGTCAATGAAACATATGTACTCGTTAAAATAGGCTATAGAACAGTTGGAGAGGATGGAAAAAAGATTTTTTAAGTCAACCAAATCTCCTTCAGCAAGAACGATTTGCCCCTAGAATAGGCCATGCACAATAAATCCCTTCACCTGATAGTCAAATGCGAAGGTTACTATGTGAAAAGGGTCATGTTAGATGGTGGTTCTGGGGTATATATTTTCCCACTATCAACTCTGCAATGTATGGAAATCGGTACTGAGAGAATCAGACCAAACAGTGTTTGTGTACGTGCCTTTGATGGCATTAAAAGGGATACAATAGTAGAGATTGATCTAATTCTGACTATCGGCCTAGTAGACTTTGAAGTAGCCTTCAAGGTTTTGGACATGGATACTTCCTACAACTTTCTTTTGGGGAGGCCGTGGATTCATGCAACGGGGGCTATGCCTTCTACTCTCTACTAGATGGTGAAATTTGAACATGAGGATAAAGAGTTTGTTGTTGACGGGAAGATGAGCAATTGATTTATCGGGACCCATCAGTCCTTCGTCTTGAAGCAAGAGAGGGGAGTGAACACATAGTCTATCAGGCTTTTGAGATCGTGGTCGCAGACTAGTGTGAAGAAGGAAACCCTTGCCCTCAACCCTTCCTTTCAAATGCATCAATCATGGTTGCCAAAGAAATGATCAGGCATGGTTACAAACCTGGGAAAGGGCTCGGGAAATCATTGCAAGGAATAGTTGAACCTATCACCCTGACTGCCAGTGAGAAGTTCTTTGGGATAGGCTTCTGACCCATGCCAGCTGATGTAAAATGGGTAGATGGTAGAAAGAATGATGGTTGGGTTTTGCCTCAGCTAGTGCTGCATCTGTATAGAACATTTTTCAAGCTAAAATACAATGAAAAAGAGGAAGATGAGGCCTTTACAGGCGAAGAAATTGAAGAAATCTGTGGGGCAATGAGGAAGATACTGTATGAAATTCACATGGTCCCACTAGGGGAAGGCTAAAGCACCAGTGAGGTGCTATACATGGGACCTAATGCCAAACTGCAAAATTGGAAGGCTATGCCATTCCCAATCAGGTGGGAGTCGTGGTAGACCTATCCTACCACTTTTTTTGCATTATGAGTTATTCTAGGGTGTAACTTAGATGTTTTCTTTAGTTTCATATATTTTTACTTTCCAATTTAAACCTTGTTATCTTCGAATTCAATGAAATGAAATCAATATTTCATCATTCATCTTTCTTTATTCCTTCTTATTTTTTTCATTTTTATTTTCTTCTTTCAATTCTAATAATGCAGCTTTAAATAACATGACATGCTTGAGGATTTCATGCCCAGATCCAAACACACTATCTAACTGTGAAATAATGAACCAAGAACCAGAATATGATGAAGAAGATCCTTTTAGGGAAATAAATCGAGAATTGGAACAATTTGAGAATTAACCTAATCCAAACATAGATGATACTGGGCTTTGGGTAATTCTAAAGAAGTCAGGGAAACTGAGATAAGCATTCACATATGAAAAAACATGGGAAGCATTAATCCAACTCTTGTTGGAGTTCAGAGATGTGTTTGCTTGGTCATATAATGACATTCCAAGACTAAGTGTTGATTTGGTGGTTCATAAGTTGCCAACTTACCCTGATTACCCCCTATCCAACAAAAATAAAGGAAGTTTAAAACTGATATTAGTGACAAGATCAAAGAAGAAGTCACGAAACAGTTGAAAGCAGGGGTAATCCGAGTGGTTCGGTACTCCACATGGCTAGCCAGTATAGTTCTACTTCAAAAGTAAAACAGGAAGACCCGAGTGTGTGTGGACTATAGAGATCTAAATAAATCAAGTCTCAAAGAATTTTCTCTTTGCCGAACATCCACATCCTTATTGATAACTGCGCCAAACATGAGATGCAGTCCTTCGTGGATTGTTACGTAGGATATCACCAAGTGTTGATGGATGAAGAAGATGCAGAAAAGACCGATTCTACAACACCCTAGGGCACATAGTATTACAGGGTCATGTCATTTGTTCAGAAGAATGCCGAAGCAACCTACATGAGGGCTATGACTGTCATTTTTCATGATATGATGCACCAAGAGATGGAGGTTTATATGGACGATGTAATCATTAAATCCAAAACCCAGGACGACCATGTGTGTGACTTGAGTAAATTCTTTGAGTGTTGCGTAAATATGATTTGAAGTTGAACCCAGCCAAATGTGCATTTGGGGTCCCATCAGGCAAACTCTTGGGCTTTATTGTTAGTCGGAGGGGTATTGAGTTAGATCCAACAAAGATAAAGTCTATTTGAGATTTGCCTCCTCCGAGAACCAAGAAAGATATGATGAGCTTGCTAGACAGATTGAACTATATCAGCTGGTTCATTGCTCAGTTGACATCCACGTGTTAACCCATATTCAAATTTCTGAAGAATGATATGGCAATCAAATGGATAGATGAATGTCAAGAAGCTTTGGATAAAATCAAAGAATATCTATCTAACCAACCATTCTTGGTCCTGCTTGAGCCAGGGAGGCCTATGTTCTTGTATCTGACAGTCTTGAAAAATTCTTTTGGCTGTGTCCTCGGGCAACATGATGTGACCAGAAAGAAAGAACAGGCAATCTACTATCTGAGCAAACATTTTACCAGTTATGAAGCTAAGTATACTTTGTTGGAAAGGACCTGTTGTGCTTTCACTTGGGTCGCCCAGAAGTTGAGGCATTATCTACAAGCCTACACCACTTACCTCATAACTAGGTTGGATCCCTTAAAATACATATTCCAGAAACCAATTCCCACCGGAAGGTTAGCAAAATGGCAGATCCTGCTCACTAAATTTGACATAGTCTACGTCACTCACATGGCAATAAAAGTCCGGGATTTAGCAGATCATTTGGCTGAAAACCCGATTCATGATGACAACCTTTAAACACTTACTTCCCGGATAAAGAGGTAAATTTATTCGAAGCAATATCCAAAGATACTAATGCTTGGAAAATGTTCTTCGATGGAGAGGTAAACGCAAAAGGTGTTGGAATAGGGGCTTTTTTGGTCTCATCCGCTGGTCAGCATTATCCAGACACATCCTGGCTTTGGTTTTTCTGCACAAATAACACTGCCGAGTATGAAGCCTGCATTATGGGTATAAACATGGCAATTGACCTAGATGTCGAAGAGTTTTTAATCATGGAGGACTCGAATTTGATCATCAGCAAGCTCAGAGAGAGTGGGAGACTCGAAATGTGAAGCTTATCCCTTACAAGCAGCATGTGGAAGATCTTCGCAGGCGATTCAAGTCAATAGAGTTAATATACATCCCTCATTGCCACAATGAGCTAGTTGATGCACTCGTTACTTTGGCTTCGATGCTGCCATACCCAGGCAATACACTCGTATCATGACATCAAAATATTTCTGAAAAAAAAAAGAATACCCCGAGCAAGCCAGTGGAGACCAAAAGAGAACCATTAGACAACACACAAGTGGTTTCTTTTTGAGTGGTCGCGCACAAAATGTCCGAACCTCAACTTGTTAAGATTTGTTGACGCAGAGGAGGCTGGAAGAATCATGTATGAAGTACATGTGGGAGTATGCAGACCCCACATGAACGGGTATGTCTTGGCAAAGAAAATTCTTCGTGAGGACTATTACTAGATAACCATGGAAAGAGACTGTTTCCGCTTTGTTCGGAAATGTCATCAATGTTAGGTACACGGTGATTTCATTCATGCACCGCCCATAGAACTGCATCCCATGTCAACACCTTGGCCATTTGTTGCCTGGGGTATGGACTACATTAGGTCAATCGAGCCAAAAACTTCAAATGGGCCCAGATTCATACTGGTCGACATCGACTGTTTCACAAAATAGGTTGAAGCCACACTCTCAAATCCGTCATAAGAAAGTTGTAGTAGATTTGGTGAACTCCAATCTTTTCTGTTGTTTTGCTATTCCTTCAACTATCATCATAGATAACGTTGCAAACTTGTATAGTCGTTTGATGGAGGAGATATGCGAATAATTCAAAATAATGCATCGGAACTCCACTCCTTATAAGCCTAAAGCCAATGGTGCCGTCAAAGCAGCAAACAAGAACATCAAAAAGATTTTGAGAAAGATGACTCAAGGCTCAAGGAAGTGGCATGAAAGGTTGCCTTTTTCATTGTTAGGATATCGCACTATGGTGCGCACATCGGTTGGAGCAACCCCATACCTTTTGGTCTACGGCACTGAAGTCGTAATACTCGCGGAAGTTAAAATTTCTTCTCTCCGGATCATTATTGAAGCTAAAATTGAAGATAGTGAGATGGTTAAGAACCGTATGGAACAGTTAACCCTGATTGATAAAAGCGAATGGTTGTAGTCTGCCATGGGCAGTTGTACCAACAAAAAATGGCGCGTACCTACAACAAAAAAGTGCGGCCCAGGAATTTTGATGTGGGGCAACTCGTGTTAAGTCCCATTCTTCCCCATCATCAAAATGCAAATGGAAAATTTGCTTCCAGATGGAAAGGCCCATATATCATCAAAAAGATATTACCAAGAGGGTCATTATACTTGGGGGATGTCGAAGGAAATGATCCTGAAACAGCTGTGAATGCGGATGCAGTGAAAAGTTACTATGTTTAGTCTTTTTGCAGCAATAACATTATCCGATTGGGATGACAAAGGCTTTCATTCTTGCTACCTCAAACACTCCAATCCTTTGCTAACCCTTTCAGCCAGTTATATTTCTTTCATTTCCCTCTTTGGAACTCGAAGATGTTTGTAAATAAATGATGATGAAAATGAAATGATGAAAAAGAAGAAGAAACAAAACAAAGAAGAAAAATAAAAACAAAAACAAAAATGTTTCCTGAACTAGGTTCGACTTGATTCTGTAAGGATACGTAGAAAGCCTCGATCTAGGGTTCTGTCATACCAAATTAAAACTCCAAATTTCCCCAAAAAGAGAAACTTGGGCAGATGTTATAATGGTTCGTTGAATAGTTTCAAATTGTAATTCAATCCAAATCCTTTTTTCCAAACCCTGTTCAAGTCCTTCTGATCAATCGGTAAAAATGTATAAGGGTTAGAGAATACAGCTACTTAGATCCGATACAGAAAAATAAAATGAAAGAGTCTCATTGGTGAAAACCTATTGGCAGCGTGAGGCGATGGTGAGTAGGGAAACTGAAAAATGATAGAGTCTTATTAGTGTAAAATCGCAAAAGAGCACTACAAGGCAATGGCGATAAGAAAAATGTGAGCTCGATTGGTGAAAACCTGTAAAGGGCGCCGTTGATCGAAAAGAAGAAACCCCCCACCACCATTGGTACTGAAAGAGTCCTGGCAAGGATTCCCAATTTTGAAACACAGGTCGTAGTGGGTTTACGAGAAATTGGGATAGATTGTATGGATCAGACATCCAGTCCAAGAAGTATGTCATGTCTATTGAAGTCTGCATGCACCCCCAGATAAGTCCTTCTTTCCTCCCCCGAAAGGGACACTTCTCTTTACATTCCTTTTCTTATCCTTTCTTTACTTTTCCTTGAATCCCTTTCAGTCTAACTCTATTCCAAAACTAGTGCAAAGAAAATGTGACAAGATTGATTTTACAGGGTCTCGCTTAATAAACCCAAGTCCAAAGAAAGTACCCAGCCTCAACAAGTGCATTGAGTCAACCCTGACTGGCCATGATGGTCAATGCTTTGAAACAAAAAGTAATTGAAAATGAAAAGAAAGCTAAAGGCAAAATCCCCTAGAGGCAGAGTAAAGTGAAACAACTAAATCCCCATAAGGACAAGCCGTCATGATAAATTTTTGATAAGTTGAGTGTCACGGTTTAGGAAAGAGATCAATCTTTAGAAAATTCAGAAAGCAACAGGGGCTCTCACAAAAAGAGTTGGGCCAAGATCAAGTGATCAGAAATAATGAAAGCCACAAAACCAACCACCGTTTCAAACTAACAATTGTTCTTTGTTTGGAAAATTTGAAACAAGTGTAATCCAAAGCAACCGTGCAAGAAGCAGATGCAACCAAAAGGGAAATGTGCAGGAGCTAGTAACAGCTTCGCATCAATAATCAACCCAAAAAGGAAGTTTTCTCCAAATTCTTTCTTGCATTTTTACTAAAACAAGACCTTTTTCTTTTGTTGTAGCATAACCCATGGACCTCCCTGGCATAATCCAAGGACCTTTTTTCTTTTGTCCCGGCATAACCTGTAGACCTCCCTGGCATAATCCAAGGACCTTTTTCCTTTTGTCCCGGCATAACCCATGGACCTCCCTGGCAATCCAAGGAACTTTTTTATTTTGTCCCGGCATAACCCGTGGACCTACCTGACATAACCCAAGGACCTTTTTTCTTTTGTCCCGGCATAACCTATGGACCTCCCTGGCATAATCCAGGGACCTTTTTCCTGTTGTCCAGCCATAACCCGTTGACCTCCCTGGCATAACTTAAGGACCATTTTTCTTTTGTCCCCGCATAACCCGTGGACCTCCCTGGCATAACCCAAGGAGCTTTTATTTTGTCACGGCATAATCCATAGACCTCTCTAGCATAACCTAATGACCTTATTTCTTTTGTCCAGGCATAACCCATGGACCTCCATAGCATAACCCAAGGACCTTACCCATGGACCTCCCTAGCATAACCCGAGGATCTTTTTTCTTTTGTCCCGGCATAACCCGTGGACCTTCCTGGTATAACCCAAGGACCTTTTTTATTTTGTCCCGGAATAACCTGTGGACCTTACTTGAATAACCCAAGGATATTTTTTCTTTTGTCCCGGCATAACCCGTGGACCTCCCAGACATAACCCAAGGACCTTTTTCTTTTATGCCGGGATAACCGGTAGACCTCCCTGGCATAACCCAAAGACCTTTTTTCTTTGGTTCCGGCATAAACCGTGGACCTCTCTAGCATAACCTAGGACCTTTATTCTTTTCTTCAAGCATAACCCAGTCAGCTTCCAGCATAACCTGGCAAGTCTCTCAATTTAGGGCTTCACTCCCTATTCCTAAGAATATACAGTTCTGACTTTTATTGCTTTCAATAAAAAAATAGTCTAGATTATTATTGCACATAACTCACGAAATTTCCTAGTAAAAACTGGGATGAAAATTTTGTTCGTTTGTTTATATTTAGTGCCCGAGAAGGTTTGACCTCGAGGCACAGGATTCGAGATGACCAAAAGAATGAGTCTCAATCCAAAAAAATAAAGAAAAGAACAAAAAAAATGAACTCAGAGTGCTGAAGTAGAGAAAGATGTGGATTGCTCGAAATTTTATTGAAGTCACAAGCTTCGCATGTCCCGCCTTGATCCAAAATCTGAAGAACAAACTCGTGGTTGCAGCTAACGAGTATCAAGATTCAGATCAGAGTCCACAACAAGAACTAGCTAAGTCCTAGGATCATCTTCAAGAGATTATTAGATAGGAATCTTGTAACTCGTATTTGATAGGCTTAGCTTGCTTAGCTTTATTTTTCATTTTTGGTGTAATAAGGAGTTCGACAAGCAGTAGTAGCAGCAGCAGCAATAGTGAAATCACAGTTTTCTGGTAGTCCCAGCTACTAAAACTTCCAGAACAATACTAACATGATTCCTTTATAGCCAAGGATATATAGACAACCTTTGAATCAAGGTTCGGTCAGACTCTTTTCAAAAATATTTCTCATGGAATGTCAAACAGGCAAAAATCCCTCATAATTGCCTATTTTATCTTTGCCCGAAAACTCTTCGTGTCTCCGAGCAAAGAGGGGCAGCTGTGAGCACATGATTTTTGTCTCATATGAATTGCTCCTACAGAATTCCCAAAATTAAAATTTTCCTTTTAATTATTTGGTATTTAGGAATTATTGCATAATTTTCTTGTTTGTTTGCATTTTATGTGCATATTTAATTTTATTTAATTCCTAAAAATATAAAAATATGTTGCATTTGCATTTAGGATATAATTTTAAAATTTTAGTCTAATTAGTAAATCAATGTTTCATAAAAAATAGAAAAATCACAAAAACTAACTATTTTCGCATTTTTATTGTTTAAATTTGATTTTTTTGGTTATTTTCTTTAAATTTGGTTTTTAATTCTTTGTGTTAATTATTAATTAAAATTAACTACTATTTTTAGGGCCAATTTGGTTTTAAGATATGATTTAGGTTTTAATTTTTAATTATTGAGAAAAGAAAAGAATGTAGAAATAAAAATAAGAAGAAAAAATAAAGAAGAGATCATATTTTTGGGCAAAAGAAAATTGAAATTTCCCAAGCCCAATTCAATACCCCTGAAACCCGGGTAAAATTAGCCCAAACCTGCTAAAAACCGAGTCTAATCTCCAAATAAACCAAATGCATGTGTTTATTCGATCAATCATAGCCGTTGGATTCTCATCATCCAACGGCCCAAAACTTTTCTATATTTTACATTAAATTTTCCAAATGCGTGCTCCCCCATCTCATCTCTCACTTCACAGACTGATATACCCCCTTTGTCTCTCTAACTCGCCACCTCCGGCCACTCACCAGAAATTTCCTACTGCGGCAGGCCACCAATCACTACCAAATTAACATCAGGAACTCCTCTCTACCTCCCCATCCTAAATCTCCAGACAATTCCTCTCAAATCCCCCTGGAACTTCTCGAATTTCAGATAAAGCAAAACCCTAGCGCCGCCCTAACATTCTCCGGTGGCAGCGCCACCTCCAATCCTCCTCAAAGTTACACCATATAACCCCTAGACCTTCCTCTTCCCTAATCCCCACTCCTATTCCCTCGAATCAGGCTTGAACCCCTCAAATATTAATTTGAAGACATGAACCCTAAATTCCCAAAACTCAAATCAGTGAGTTTTATTGAAATTTGAGGTTGAATCGACTTTAGTCATGTGTTTTTCAGTCGAGAACATACGATTAGGGTCTATCTCAGCCAAAAATCAAAGATTCCATGAAGATTAGTTCAAGACTAGTGTTCGTCTGGTTTGATAGGTAATTTCAGTGTTCTCTCGTTTTCATTTCTTTTCCTATCATTTTCTATTTTCTTCCGTGTTCTTAAAATTATCTCACCATGTGTTTCTTTCAATTTAGGATTAATGTTAGTTGTTAGATTCTTTAGTCTTTTTTGAATTCGTTAGGTTATCTTGTTTGACTGTTCCCTTTAGTTTTTGGTCGATTGAGAGACCTAGGTTAAGTCTGATTAAATCTGAATGGCCCTTCTATTTTTATCTTCTCAATTCTTCTGAATTTCTTGTTTGGACCTAGGCCAAAGAAAAGGGTTTAGCCCACATCTTGTTAGAATCAGGCTGGTTTGATCGTGGGGTCAAATTTGACCATGAGATTTCTGGGGTAATTAACATGGTTTCAAGGGATAATTTAGAAACTCTAGGTGAAAGAA
Organism: Nicotiana benthamiana; assembly: GCA_034376525.1. Lineage (NCBI taxonomy): Eukaryota > Viridiplantae > Streptophyta > Magnoliopsida > Solanales > Solanaceae > Nicotiana > Nicotiana benthamiana. The sequence goes on along the minus strand of CM067331.1, from coordinate 87,000,055 downwards.
TCTCCGGTAACTAACCGGGAGAAGCTTCCTAGAAGTTGTCTTTGGGACTTGTGTG